>JAWQUT010000085.1:1656553-1679416 GCA_033807755.1 Ellobium chinense | reverse complement strand
TCAAGAATGAAAAGAAGAATGTGTGGCAAGGAAGAATGCCTACTAGACACTGTCAGAATTCCAAGGTTAAGCTTGCTGTCTATGACTGCCTTGCCAGGGACTGGGTTGGTGTGACCTTCTAGTTCAGACAGTTGTTCATCACCGATCGTTACACCATTACAACAAATAAGGGAATACACTCTCCATGATAGCCTAGTGTTCTAGGATAGTCTGGTACACAGGCAGATTTGACTGTTATGACCTGTTTACATTTTTCCTTACTGGTGAATTTATTAGGCCATCATGGGGTCTTTCTATGCCTGCCTTCTTTCATTTTCCTGTAGTCACTCAGTGAACATGTGGAATGGCAGACGCTAACACTCTAATGCCTTTCTGTCAGTTTATCAATCTGTTGTTACGTCTGTACTGTACAATTTGCTCCTGCGCCTAATGTCAAAACATCAACTGTGTGGAAGTGTTGGATCATATTCCTCATGATTTTAAGTGAAGTATGCAGCCTTATACATCAACACTCACGATAAATGCTGAAAGAAAGGTCAGCCAGAAAACAACAAGAGAGAATGCGGTCATGCTTGTTACATGTAATAGGCCTTGGAATTGTGGTAGGCAATGAGTTAGTAATGGGCTTTGGAATTGTGGTATGCAATGGGTTATGTTTTTGTTGTTCAACTTAAATAACAAATGTCGCCGTTGTTAATGACTCTCTGCTGATTGTAACTGTAGATAATATGCCTGCATTTCAGCGGGGTATCTGATGCATTTTGCATATAAATACATTTAATTAATAATTTTCTTTGTATATTGAAATGTATTCGTGATATTAGTTTGACTGCTTTAAAACTAATGTTCTCAGTTTTAAGATTTGTATCTTCCTAAAGTTAAAGCATGCTTTTCTCAGCTTCTGATGAAGATAAAAGGTGGAAAAAAATACAGTAAGTTAGAAAAAGATGAGGAATACAGATTAAAATAAATTTTCATTTGACCATTGTAAAGGGTTTTCATTGACTTCCACCCAGTTATTTGGGAATTAGAGAGAGTTTGTAAAGTCACACTTAAGCCTTCTGTGCACACATCAATCATAGTCGGTCAAATAGTTGGTTACTGACATCGCATAAAAGAGTATAAATGGGCCCTTATGCACATACCAACTAATTTCGTTGGTTGTGCACATATCAACGAGAGTTGTTCAAATAGTTAGTTACTGACATCACATAACAGAGGATAAATTTTAATGGACCCTTGTGCACATACCAACTAATTTCGGTGGTTAACTCAGTATAAGAAGTCCTGTTTATCTTCTCGTACATGACTTCAGTAACCGGTCAGTTTGTTAAATGAAGTTGGTGTGTGTGCATAAGAGGCCTGCAGACTAACTGTTAATACAACTTGTCACTGTTAAATTAATATGTCTTCGGTTTGAAGGCAATTCCTCTGGAACATAGAAAAAAGTTGCATTGAAGAGAACTCACAATTTTTCTGCAAATTATATGGAAAAATACAGTATTTCTGTCATTTGAAAGCTGTTATGATCTTGAGGACATTGCCATTAAGGCAGACCGCAATTATATGGAGTTTGCTTTGGCGTTCTTGATAATTTTGGGTTGCTTTGGCTGGTGACAGATCTGCTAAATGCCATTATAATGATGAAATGTGATAGGAAAATGCGTGGATGTGTTTATGGCTGCATGAGTCAAAGGGCCGTGCATGATGTTGCAGTTTTGTGTAGGTCAGTATGACTAGTCAGAGCATTTCAGCCCAAGTGTAAGCTGTAACCACTTACAATCATTTTGCGGCACCTACAGCATTTTGATCTGGAGACAGAGAAGGAATAGAAAAGGGGGTTAAAGTACAGGTTCCTAATTCAATATATGCCTCTTTTTGCCAAACAACACTTTTTCCCTACAGCCACTTGCAAGAAATTCTGTACTGATTAAGACTTCTTTAATAATCTTAGCCATTCACTGAGCTTAAGGAAAAAAGACAGCTTTAAATATGGGCCTTTCATTGCATTTTTGTTCTACGAAATGTGGAGCAAAAACCTTTTTTGAAAATTGAATATATACCTTTGCAACGCCCTTTCAGTAAATAAGCTATAATGTGGTGAATACAGCATGCATTTTAATTTTTTTACAAAATCAGGAAGGATGGACAAAAAAAAATAAAAAAAAATTATAGCATGCCTCTTAGGACTCATTCTGCATTTTTTTCACTGTCCTGGATCTGACCCAAACACTGGCACATTGGGGTCCATCTAGACCAACTCCCCGACCTATGACTGAGAGATGAATTTAAAGGACATAGACAGTGGTCTATAGGACATAGACAGTGGTCTACGGGTCTCATAATCAAACCGAGTGTGAGAGGCAAACAGCGAGTTACAGACGATAGGTTATCCACATCACCGACATGCACCACTGATGTGTATCTGACAGATTATGAAAATGCAGAGGGCGATTGGAAGATTGGAATTATCCCATCTGGAAACAGTCAAATATAAAAAAATTAAGAGAATTAGTATTTTGCAATTTTACTCAACTAATACACACAGGAACTTCCTTAAATAGTCAAGTCTGGTTCCTCTAGAATTCACACCAACAGAGGGTCGAGAAAGGGAGCCTTCCGAGACCACTTTTAAATTTATAGAGAGAGATTAGGAGTATAGAATCTACACTTCTCATGGAAATGCTATAATATGACCTAATTCATGGGAGTTTCAAAACTTTATATGTTACATGTGTTGGGTTTCTGTTTGTGTGATACCTTGTTTTATCATACTCTTGTCTCCCTAATGAAATTGCTGACTGAGAAATCATACAACAGCTTGAGAGCGTGGCATTATTGTCCCACAACTTTTATTTAGATATGCAGTACATACATCTTGTTATCTAGAAAATATTGCAAATATTGCACTTAAGTAAGTGGGTTTTCAGATATCCTGTAAGTGTTACGCCATTACTGTCTTTGTCTCTGTGTGACACTTGTCTTTTGTCCTTATGTATCATTGTATCAGTTAAGTACGCATGTAACATGAAACTAAAGTACTATCTTCTCAGTATTTTTTAACCACTTTAATCAAGCACGTACCATGAAGCCTATGCCAGAAATCCGTAGGTCAAGAAGAACCATAGATAGCTAGATCTGGCAGGCTGTGAACTGTGTTATCAGCTTGCAGTCTGTTTATGCAACAGGTCATTTGGGGTCAGGAGAGAGGTACATGTACGTCATGTGTCTGCCTAAATTTGGGGGTCATTCCTCTTTCTTCTGATAACTGTAACATATTTCTGTTGTCACGTAGCTTTTGCAACATGGATGACTGAGACATCAAGTGGATTACCCTTACTGACCACTGTCTTGAGTCATGGATCCGTTGCGTTCAAGGCTTAATTGTTCAGATGGTCTTTTTGTAATCTGTCAAGAAAGATAGAGAAGCGGTTTGAAAACTAGGACAAACAACAGCCGATAATGCAACATGGAGAATCATATGATGTGGTTTAATTAGGAACACAGAAAGTACAAACGCCTAAAAAAATTAGGACAAAAGATTTTAGCCGGCCTTTGCCAGTCCGTACTTTGCTACTCTGCAGTTTTCCAGCTCTTCTGTGGGATGGTGATAACAGACGTGAGGCTCTGACAAGGAATAAATTATCTAATTTCTTTTCAGTGAAGTTCTTACTTGAAGGTTTCCAACAGAAGCCAATATATGATTATAATATCATACATTTGCAGTACTTTACATTCATTTCCAGATTTCCAGCTGTACTCCAAATTCGGTAGTAGTGGATGACAGTTTTCGTGAGGCCCCACAATATTTGCAATTTATGTCAAAGGGAAATATCTAGTTTGCAGAAATTTAAGTACATGTTGTATATCCAAAGCTCTTACTCGAAGTATACTGAACATGTGTTTAAGTTTTTAGTTAGCAGACGTAACAAAGAGTGTTCGTGACAAGAAATAACCAGCGAAAAAAAAAAAAGCACGGATCCTATGGGCCAGGATTTCCCAGCATGGGATAAATGTACCCCTGCCTAGATGGGATTGCATGGTGGCATTGAGGGGTATGAAGGGTACATCCGCCAACAAAAGTCAGGAACTGCTGGTACAGGCACACCAGTCATCACTTGGGACTTAGAATGGCACTTCAGTGAGTAATAAGAAGCAAATATCACGTGATGTGAGGAAGACCATGCATTGGTTGGATGATGGTAGACACTGGAGGTCCTTTGACATTTGCAGTAAACAGACAGGACCTGTCCAAAAAAATGGAATGATATGTGTAGATTTGCTGCTGCGACCTTGACCTGTTTATTGACTTGCATAAACTAAGCCCTTGATATCCTAAAAAAGAGATAGCAAGCAGCTTATCTTGAATTTATGTAAGGCTTGATCATGAAAATGCAAATCTGACTCAAGTTTTTTATACAACTGCCTGAAAATGTGACAGTAAAGTTCATGGAGTTTGTTTTGTTATTGAGGGCATTAATATTTGAATGGCCTGGATTGAGTTTAAAGAGCTTGGGATAGGAGATTTAGAGATGGGTGGGAGAGTTGGATGAACTGTTTTATTTGGAGAGAGGAGGAAACCTGCATGTCTAGAAAGGTTTATGATGAACAAACTACATTTGCAAAGAAATTTGAGGCTAGGGTACACTATGTTGTTATCTTCTCCTTATACTCCCTATTCCTTGGTCTCTTCATACTTCTATTTTTGATTATCTCATGACAGGCCTGACTCTTTTATATTTTTTAAGATTCAGTTCTATAACACTTTGGTCATGCATGCCCTGATATACTGACACAACAAGCTTGTTGACATTTAGACAAGGTTGCTCTTTCCTGACACAATTTTTTTTTTTTTGGTGGGACCAGGGGCGGAGGTTTGCGCAGTTAGCACTTAAGCAAGAAAGAATGAACAAATAAAAAAAAAAAAGGTCTGCTTTGTATACTTAAGATATAATTTCAGTGGTGGTGTGAGGAGATTTCAAAGTGCATTTGTCCTTATCGTTGGTTCAAGGTTGCACTGCCACTCTGATAGTCGACTCCTAAATGCTGGGACTCGAGAGGGATGGGTGAAGATTAAGGAGATGGGAGGCTTTCTATGCCCTCTTACACATGCAGGAAACGATAAAACAAAACCAATCGTCATGATATCACAGGAAAAAGGAATATTGAATATTCAGGGATGGTGGAATTTTGGGAGGGCAGGGGAGAGTGGGTCTGATAAGGCACAACGCTTTAGTTGTTCTTAATTAGCGGAAGGAATCATTTACATTTGGAAAGACAATAAGTCCTTGGTCTTTACCATGTACTTTGGACTAGACTATATACATCAGCTGTGCTTATGGAGAGGAAGGGTGTTCTGGCAGAACTGTTAGGCTGTGGTTTTTGGAGTCACTGTTTTCCGCATCAAATTCTAATCATTGAAACACCTCACAGGGTAGAAATTATGGGCTCATCACCCCCAGTTTGAATTCAAAAGGTCTTACTGTCAACTCCTTCTCTTTGTCGTTACGTTGTAATTGTTTATTTATACCCCATTCTTACCCCATCAGGTATAGCTTAGCTTATTATTGATGCAGGATGGGAACTTGCATTTAATGAATAATGCACCATAATGGGGATCGATGGTTGTGGGTATTTGATTTCACATCTTTTTTTCAAAGAGTCAGTAATACATCTTTGTATCAGAAAATGCTGACAGTTGTACCTGCAGTTCAGACTTTTGTTCCTTATCTTTGAAAGAAGAGTGGGTATTTCTGATTGTGGTCGGGAAAGACTTTTAGCCCTTGGCCTCTTCTCCTACCCTCAAACCCACATTTAGCATGAACATTCTGCATGATCAGAATTGAGATTGGCCTCTGTGACATTGACCCCAACACTTTTCCCATATGTTCACTAAATGAGGTTAATCAAATAAAATGGGGTTTACTTTCATTTTATGCTGACTTTGCCCATCTTTTTTAAAAGAAAAAATTATTCTAGGACATAGCTGTCTCACTTCTCATTCTATTGTTTGCACAGTTCTTTATATTTGCATACTCAGTGCTATCAGGTATCACTCCATTTTTTTTCCTGTCCCTGAAATGAAAATTGTGATGTCCCTGTGCTTGTTTGCCTAAGGTGCATCCAAGGATGTTTGCACCATAAATTGCTTTCATTATAATTGTTTGATGTACTCTTTCTCATTGTATGGAACAACATGGCCTAATAATCATGGTGTGGACTGGAGATTAAAAAGTTATGGGTTCGATTCCTGACCACTGTCATGCTGTAAGTGCCTTGGGCCCTAAAATGGGCACCTGGCTATAGGCAGTGAAAAAATATTTCGGAGTGATAGAAGGCAATGCTTTTTAAATGGTAGCTGCTCCCCAGGGTGTTGAAAAAGTAACTGAGTGATTTGGATGCTAGGATGATTATATTATAAAGTTGGTTGACCCGACCTGGTGTGGCAGGATGGGAACTTACATTTAATGAATAATGCATCATAATGGGGATCGATATAACTTTTATAAGCCTCAGTTTTTCTGTTCTTATTATTTCTTTTAATTTTAGATTGACTCTTGTCACTTCTTCTGTCTCTTTTCTGTTTAGGTGCCTTTGGCTACTTTGAAGTGACCCATGACATCACCAAGTACTCCAAGGCTAAAATCTTTGAGCATGTTGGCAAGAAAACTCCCATGGCAGTCAGGTTTTCTACAGTGGGTAAGTCTTGGATATGAATGAGGAGAGAGGGATGGAGGTGGGTAAAGAGCTATATTGTCTCCAGAGAAATTAATTTTTTTTCTGTGTGGAGTGTAATGCAAAATGCTCAGTGTTATTTATGAATCTTGGGAAAGGTGAGATTCAGAATCTTGTCTTGTTCTTGTTGCTTATGATTTTGGCAGTGCTTCTGATTTGGCAGTAAAAGATAAAAAATTTTGTAGAATCTTAATCATTGTCGATGGTGAACATGTTGATGTGAGAGCAGCTGATTGATGTTGTGCCAAATTTATATTTCAAAATATTGCAAAATTTTTATGGATGTTCTAAATATTATTTAGCTTTTCATTTTAAGCTGTAGTCATTCAACCATGTGCTATGGATGATAGTTTCTTGCTGCTGGTAGACTCTTCATCTGTTCTCATTTGTTCTGTATTTATATATATCTTCATACTCTGAATAACCATTGCCAATTTGATGAATGTATGAATTATACTTTATCTTTAGTTGTACATGTATTTCACTATTGGTTTCATGAATTAGGTTTCCATACATCATTTCAGGTGGTGAGAAGGGTTCCGCTGACACAGCTAGGGACCCCAGAGGGTTTGCAGTCAAGTTCTATACAGATGAGGGCAATTGGGACTTAGTGGGCAACAACACGCCCATCTTCTTCATCAGGGACCCTATGCTGGTAGGCTGTTGTTAGGAGGCACCATCGATCCTGTTGTTGTTGTTGTTGATGGTAGTGGTGGTCATGTAAGTGATGACTGTGGTTAGAGATGTTGTTTGCCATGCTAACTGGCTGATAGATTACCTCATTGCTAGTATTGATGGTTACAGTGTTGTTGAGAGCTTCCCACTGATAGAAATTCTTTTGCTGTAAATGATGGATGTTTTTTGAAGTGCTCTTCTTAATTATGACATTTAGTTATTAGTGCTAAGGCATTGCTGAAATCATAGTGTGAAAGTTCTTTTGAAATTATGCAGAGGCAGTAGAGTGAGCAGTAGACAGTGAAGAAAATGCAGCTGTGAACAACAAGAATATATGTATATGTATGTAAGTTTTTCTGTATGAGGATGTATTAGAATGATTCGTCATGTACACTGCAAGGAAGTTTTATCTCTGGTCATTACTAATATTTGGCTTATTTCATACTGATTTATTGTATATTCTTTCAGTTCCCAAGTTTCATTCACACACAGAAGAGAAATCCAGTCACCAATCTCAAGGTACAGACATAATATCAGCATCCTCCAGAGCTTCAGATTGTTTAGGTGGTCTGAAGTCTCTGATTGTGCTGGGTATATGTAAGCTCAAAGGTCAACGTGAGTCCTGTGGAACCTTCTTATAACTGCCACAGTATTTGTGGGAACCCAGTTTAATGGAAAAAAAATACAGTACATGTAGCTAGAAAAAAAGTCTGCCACACAACCATCTTGTTTTGATCAAAGTACCACTGTCCTTGAACCATCAGCTGCCAGTCTAAAGTTTCTAAGTATTGTCTCACATGGACCATCATTCTCCTAAGCTCTGAAGAAGTTCTTTTAGCATTACCCTAGTTAAGCTGGCAGTCTGGTTAGTTTGGTCAGTTCATCCAGTTGTGTAATCATCATTGTCTTGTCAAGAGTATGGTTAGTTGGTCCATATATAATACTGTCAAAGTGGCCCACTTAAAAGAATGGTCATATTTTTGGGATTTTATTGTTTGTTTTAAATGTATCCCATCAAGACTTAAAGTTGTCAGACTTTTCATGTTAATGTTTTGAACCCTGACTCCCATACCCAGTTATGTAAATTTACATGTCTTTGGGCTTCCAGGCAAAGATAAAAAAAAGTCTACGTGCCTTGGAACTTAAAATTTGTTTAACCTAATGAACGTGAAATACTGATATTTGTGTTGACCTGAAAAGTATGTACCCAGGTGACAGCAAGATCTATTTGATTTGACACTCTACAGAAGGAAAAGAGGTAGAAATTTGTCAGACCATTTGTTTGGTCAATAGGGATACATACCAAAATACCAGACCAAAATATCGGGTTGACAGGTTGAATATTACTCTAAAAGCATTCACTTAGGACAATGTAGTCTGTCACAATTAGGATCTTCAGCTATCACACTCATTGTTTTCATATGTTCACTCCAGAGACCTTCAGTTTCCAGACATTATGATTATATCTGCTTGTACTTCCAACAGGATGTTGACATGTTTTGGGACTTCATTTCTCTGAGACCTGAGACCACCCACCAGGTCATGTTCCTGTTCTCTGACCGTGGCACACCTGACGGCCACAGACATATGAATGGCTATGGCAGCCACACCTTCAAAGTGGTCAACAAGGATGGCAAGGCACATTACTGCAAATTCCACTATAAGGTACCTAACTGACAGCACTTGTAAATGGCAGCAACATTGTATGTTCTCTAGGGAGTCCAGACTGCTCTATAGTAACCTGACCAGCCAGGTTAATAATAATGTGAAGTTTGTGATTGTGAGCAGGCAATTGCCCAGATATGGGATTAGTGAATTTCATTATTGCTATTATTACCTACAGAGATACTTTTTAGGAGGAATTTGAATGACTATAAGCCAAAAACCATGATTGGTGAGGAAAGCTGAGGATAACATTTTTCACGGAATTTGGAATCCAAAGTACTTAAAACATTTCTGTTCAAAGCAAGGAAGTTAATTACTTAAACTGTACCCCACAGTACTCAGGTAATTGCTAATTTTGGGTGGTGCTTTTATTGATCAGTTGATTTTAGTTCTTTTCTCTAATGCAAATAATTATATTCCCCAAGGCAAAACAAATAAACATCCAAACATAAAAATGGTAGATGGAAGGGCAAGGATAAAAGAACGGCATTCATGAACTTAAAATATATGTCAAAAAAGAAACAAAATCTAGAAAAAAGTTGGCTAAATTTGTATAAATTACCATGGTCCACTCTATTGATTTGCAGCTACTCAGGAGCATTAAAATAACACTGTTCATAGAAGAAGTGATTATCCAGATACATTTTTTTAAATAGAGAATTCTGCATTCTGTCATCTGACAAATGTTGTGACAAAGCAGAAGTAGCCATTAAGCATAAATTATGGTTAAATGGAATTGACTGTTTTTCTCTGTAGACGGATCAAGGCATCAAGTGTCTGATGGCTGACAAGGCTGCCGCAATGCAGGGCACAGACCCAGACTATTCCACTCGGGACCTGTACAATGCCATCGTTGAAGGAAACTTCCCCTCCTGGACAATGTACTTGCAGGTCATGACCTTTGAGGAGGCAGAGAAATTCAGGTGGAATCCATTTGACCTGACCAAGGTGAGATTTCCATCAGGCTGGTGGATACTTGTCCGGCTGTATTTATGGTTTTGGTTACCCTGTCTAGAGACCTCCAAATTACTCATAAGTAATTTCCTCCAGATGAAAAATGTCAAAGATGATATTATCTTTATTTCTAACAGGTCTTTATGAAGTCTGAAGCTGACACACCATTTCTGATATCTGGGTTAACCAAAAAATGATGGTTTTTTTTTTTTGTAGAGTTAATTTGACGACAACACTAACATCACTGTACCATTTATGCTCCATTCCCAGCTTCAAAATCCCAGACTAGAGCTTTGTATATCCTTATCAAAGTTCAGAATAATATGGGAAGGAGGGAAGGATTGTTTGCATTATTTCTCTTTTAATTCCAAGAATCAAAATGTAAAAGAATCAAATGCAAACCATATGTTTTGTCACCAGGTGTTGCTGAAATATGTTTTACTACCACTGCTGTCTGTTTTTATGTTGGTAACTAACAGCTGCATGACGCTTTGAAAAAAGTAAAGATCTGAAAGAAAATCATAGAGTGAAATGCAGCAGTACTGAAATGAGAAGATTTCTCCCCAACACCCCCCATATTTGCCCAAGAACTTTGTAAAGATTTTTTTATATATTTCCACCATGCAAATGAGTCCAGTCCACTCACAAATTTTCATTTGCTACATTCATCAGATTTGGCCACACTCTGAGTTCCCACTGATTCCTGTGGGACGTATGGTCCTGAACCGCAACCCTAAAAACTACCATGCTGAAGTGGAACAACTTGCCTTTTCTCCAGCCCATATGGTACCTGGAATTGAGCCCAGCCCTGACAAGATGTTGCAGGTAAGAGAGAAAGAAAGAGAGAGAGAGAGAGAGAGAGAGAGAGAGGAAATTGGGTGGCAAACTGAGGACAAGCCCATACATGCTCAGCCTGCCAATCAGGGATCTAGCAAAGAGTTCTGATGCTCGTTCTTCCACTGATGATATGATTGGTGACCATCCTTTACTTTTGCCTGGCCTTGACTTCGTGGCCTGATCCTGGGCTTTTCTGAGAGTCTGAAAGCATGCGGCATTCTCACTTTCATCTGTGTAGCCACTAATTGTAACCACTTTGAAATGTTCAGATGCTAACTCTTGGAGTGCGAGGTGCCATGAGTCCACCCTTTCACTGGCTGCATCACCATTGTTGCGAATAATGACAGTTGCATGTGTTACCTGCCGGCTAATCAGCTGACATTGGGCTGCAAAATTCACTTGCCACACCCTGCACATGGCAAGGAAATGAGCGTGTTTTATTGCCGCATTCAGGTGTAGCAAGAAGATGGTAAAATTAATTCTGTCATAGCATCACGAGGATTGAGAATAAGATGAGAGTTCAGATCTTAAATGGAAAGTCCTGGTTGCGGAAAGATTTCTGTTGCATCTTGATTAGTCATGCTACTTTTAATTGTGGTAACTGCACACTCTGAGGGCAGAATTGGGCTTCTTATATGGTCACGCTCCTGCCACACTTACCTAAATCCTTTTGTTTGATGAATAGAATTGTTTATATTGCTATAATCTTCCATTTATCTTCTTTGTCCTGTTAAAACAAATGTAGAGTTTTGAATCATTATTATAGCCCAGATTTACAGCTAACCACATCTGCCTCATTGTTTTGCTTTGAGTAACAGGTTGAGAGTGCTACATTTCTCAAAACCTCAAAAAATGACTTAGGCAAATAGGAATGAGCATGAGGATATCACCTGCATCAAGTGTCTTGCGACCAATCAAATGAGATCTGTTGCTTGGCTAGAAACCAAGATATCATGCCCTAAAGGTCATTTGGGCAGTCCAGTTCTACACTGTAATGATATCACAAGCATCAGTTGTCTTGCAACCGATCAAAATAAGGTTTATATTGCTTGGCTAACAACAAAGATATCATCCTCTGAAGATCACTGGGCAGTCCAGTACTGCATATTTGTGTATGGGGGAAACCGAAACTGATTTCATAGGTGAATGCTATGTAATTGTGGATAAATGTTGAGTTTTTGTGAAGAAGACATGATGAATTCTGGCATACAAAATTGTTCTTTAATTGTGATTTTCCCACAGTAATATTGCTGTGGTACAGGAGTGGTCCCTTGCCAGTTCAAACAATATCCTGCGTCAGAATAACTCATGATCAAAATTTTTCTGTGAATGAACGTAAATGCATTAAACTCTTATATCATATCAGTAATTTGAAATAATAAAAAAAACAACTGGTGCCTCATTTTGATTGACTGCAAGACAGATGGGATTTGCAGTAAATTATATATTGCATTTTGCTAATGTTGCAGCTGTATTATTTATGATCACTTCTTTATGATCACTTCTTGTCATGAATGTGATGGACTGGAAACAAACACATAAGGGTAGGAATTTTTCATGCCAAGGTTCTTATCCCAGTAGAAAAACAGAGCATTGGTGATTATATATAAAAACTTCTGGGGACTTTGAGCAGAGTTAACAAATACCTTCTTGTAACATGACATCCATATGGGAAAATCTAATGTCTTAAATTTTTATCTCTTGAATCATTACAGCAACATTTATTATCATTTTTATTTCTATGTTGTAAAATCCTGAGTGAGACAGTACTGTTGATGATCATTCCTTTGTGTACCAGGGTCGTCTGTACTCATATTCTGATACCCATCGCCATCGCCTGGGCAGCAACTACTTGCAGATCCCTGTCAACTGCCCATACAACACACGTTCAAGAAACTACCAGAGGGATGGCCCACAGTGTGTCACAGATAACCAGGGTAAGTTTAACTATTTAGTTTGCTCCCTGCAGTTGGGCCTACAACATTGGTACCATGAGATACTCACAGTACTTTGATCTAATAGTTACAAAAAGTAGCTGTGTGTTCACAAAAGTCATCAGTCATGCAGTCCTGTGGTGTCCAGCACACATTTCATTTTGTGAATAAAATTCAGTTTGTATGTGTTAAACAGCGTCTCTGGTATGACATAGAGGCATAGTTATCCACCTCTACACTTTACCATGGATTTAATGCTCGACTCAGATTCAGATTGTTGCTCATTTGTTTATTGTAGAGGACAAAGCAATTGGCTGCATCTGAGGTGAGGGTCAATCCATGATATAGCATAGAGGTGGACTGCGATTATTTTCCTATGACCTACCAGTAATGATGTGTGTCCACTACTGGTTTTCCTATACACATTATTGAAACAGTTGCATCATTTACTAGTTAATGACAGTGTTTGCCAGGGAAATCCAAGAATATTGGTGGCTCCGAGAATGCTGTTCGAGATCTGTCTGAGAATTTGAGACAACTCTTGGGAAATAAAAAAACTGAAGATCCAAAATTTTTATTGCAAATTCCCATGAAGCCATAAAAGATTCAGAGAATTTCACATTATCACAGACCTGGAAAATGTGGAACAGCCATGGAAAATTGCTGAACATTCCCAAGTGTGGAAAATTGCTGGAATTGACAAAACATGGCCAGCTGTCATGGAAAAGTCATGGAAAATTAAAAACTATTGGATTAATGGGTTCATCCCTAGTTTACATGACTGTTTTCCTTCTTTCTTCTTGTACCTACCATTGACCTTGTACCTTTCTGTATATCCCCAGAGGGTGCTCCTAACTACTACCCCAACAGTTTCAGTGGACCAGAGGCGGCCACCGTAGCCCTGGAGTCCAACTTCACCATTACTGGCGATGTGCAGAGATACAACACCGCAGACGATGACAACTTCACCCAGGCTGGAACATTCTGGAGAAAGGTACACTTAGAATGTCACTGTATGTTCAACTACCAAATGTGTGGTAGCATGTAGGTGAGTTCAGTCATGAAATGCACTGGAGGATGGAAGGGAGGTGGTGAATCTGAATCCTTGCCTTTTGGGTGCTAATCTGGAGCAGCCATTGAAAGTATTGTCTTTAGGAAAAAAAATGAGGGACCTGGTGATGCTTGTACTTCAGCTGTTCATTACTTGTTTTCTATATATATATATGTTGGAGGGCCAGACTAATGTTCACAGTGAACCATTGCCTGGGAATTTCTGGGGTTACATCCGTTGCAGTTCTGAACAAAAGAAGAAAGAAGCTAGTGTGCATATAAACTATGAACTGATAGCCCCAGTAATGGCAATATCTATTTTGTGAACAAATTGAAGTACTAGCAAATGACAAATGACGGGAGCCAATTGTCTTGCCACTGGTCTACATATAATTTCTGCACTTGGTTTTAGGTTCTGACTGAAGACGAACGCACCAGACTGGTTGAGAACATTTCAGGACACCTGAAAGATGCACAAGAATTCATTCAGAAGAGGGCTGTGAGCAACTTCAGCCAGGTGGATGCCGAGCTCGGAAAGAGACTGAAAGAAGGCCTGGCCAAGCACAGCTCAGGCTCAGCAGTAAGTCTCTGGAAAATTGATCTCAGCCTCAGGGAATTCTTGGGTTGCCATAGACCATGGATATTTGGAAAAGCCATGGAAAATTGCCACTGTCATTTCCAGCTGAATTTGGCTAGAGATGGCCAGCTGTCGTGGAAGTATCATGGAAAATTTAAAAAAAATACTGGATTGATGGTTCATAATTTTGTTTAGAATACTTTCCTGTGAATCAGCCAAGTGAAAACTTATCATAGACCACAAACATTTCACACAAAGAAAAGTTGTTGTGTATTGATTTAATTATCACGCAAAAAAATAAAAGACCACATGGAAACATGAAATGGTCATGGCAGAATTTTGTTAATATTCTATGGCAACCATAATACATACATACAGTGAATTAAGTTTCAGTGGCTATATCTAGGATGAACATAACTTATATACCCAGTACATTCTCACCCATGTTGCTGTGGATGCATTACATTTTATGCCATTAAATACAAAGGTGTATAGTATGTATATTTGTTAGAATGATGACTGCCCCACCGTGTGTTTGGGTTTGCATTTTCCAGTCCCCTCAAACAACTGGCTTTGCTGGCCAGATCTTCATTTTCCACTGATATAATGCACTTTGGGATATTGCTTCTAAATGAGTGAAAGAATTAGTTTTTCCACTTTGTTCATCATCCGTTCATTCGCGAATAGTCACAACTCCATCTGGTATTCAGTCAGTAAATTCTGAAATCATATAGTCTATACTGTGTCAGAGAGATTGTGTTATCATGAGGAGTTCAGTATCTGAATTCTTCCTGTGGTTGTGTTGCTTTTCACACCCTTATTTTCATTAGATTTTGGCATCAGTCTTATTTACTGAACATCACATTTTTTTTTCCATTTGATTCTGCACCATGTGCCACAGCTAAGTAGGTTTCAGGAGTTCAATGGTGCTCACCAAATATGCATCTTTTCTTTGTACATAAATCTGAGAAAAAAATGAAAATTATTATCTAATCTTCATTTTCTTTCTTTTCTCTTCCCAGAACTATGTTGCCAACCTGTAGATTTGGTGCTGCTCAAAGAAGTTGGGGAAACAACAGAACGATACCAAATTTGTTACTTGTCATTGAGGTTTACTTGGTTCACTTAATTTAATCGTTGTGATTCAGACATGATGAGAACAGTCAAATGATGTGTGGAAAAGACAACATTGTTTTCTGTTTTATCAGAAATGTGACATGGTCGTCTTGATCTTCAGTAGCATAAGAGACATGTAATGGTGTACCAGATTGAAGGCCGACAGTTTCCGCAATCCGATAAAAGTGCATTTTCATTCATTCACTCTAGTGTGTTGATACTCTGGAGTCAGAAATGTTTTTATTTCCGCAAACAACGAGCCCTTATATTTTACTTCCTTCTTCTCATGTTTCACAAAAAAGATAATAACATGAAGAATGGGAATAAAGGTAGAGATTTGAATTTGCCCAGTTCCACTTTGTCATAATGGACTGGAAGAAAACTTAGGGATATGGGAAAGTCGATTTTTGGCTTCACGACAATGAGTGAGGTCTTTGAGCTAAATGTCTGGCTCAGAGGCGTGAATAAGTTAACGAATCTTATTGAGTTGCTGATGACATTCCATAAAATCATGGCCTTTAGGTTTCCTGTTGGAGAGCAGAGTTAAATGTATCTTGTATGCTGAGGATTTTCATTAAAAAACATTTTGTTATAGAATTTCACACTGGACTCATCTTGTGCATTCTTTTTGCCTCTCATTTTGTAAAATCACAAATCTTGTTACTACTTGTTTGTCAAAGTAATTTGCACAGTCACAAAACAGAACAGGTGTCAGTATTTTTTGTATCTGAATGTTTCTTTACCAGTTACTTTTTTGTTTTTTTTCAAATGATATATTGTTGTAGATACATTACAGTTTGTGGCACTAAACACAAAGTGATAGAAGTTTGTTTTTATCTAAATTGCAAGACATTCATTTTGCGTTTTTTGTTTCCAGAATGGTTGGAAATATCAGATAAGTAAAACATGCAGTCTTTCCTCCTGCACACAATGAAAGTTAATTAAGGCCATAATGTAAAGAAATTAACTTCCATGTTGTGAGATATTTTACATTGAGGGTATTGTAGTGTTGTGAAAATTCCTTCTTAAACAGTTTTGGCTTACTCTTTTTATGGTTCTGTTGTGACAACAAATTTTGTAGAACCTGAGGCAGAAATCTGGCTCTGGTCAGTACTGGTCTGCTTATAACTCACAATTCTTGTGTATCTGTTGGTGATGTATAATATCTGTTCTTCTTGCCTTTCATGTTATGTGTCAATAATGTTATGATTTATGCAATGGCTACAATATGTAGCAGTTTGAGCATTCAGAATGGTTCTTCGCGTTATGGTTTGAAGGAATAAAATGCTAAAGTGTAGTTCATTGCTGAATAACTTTCATTGTTAGAGGTATATCTTAAAGAGGATTATTGGTTGAGCCAGTCATTAATGATTCATTAAATTTTTTTTTCAACAGTCTTCAACATAACCAGAATGAAATCCACAAATTAGCCCTGCAGCATTTCAGTTAGTGTATGTGGTCACATTGTTTTGATTCATCAAAACAGAGGATTGACCCAACCTTTCTGAGACAATAACTACTATTATTATGGTTTCACAGTATTATATTTAGCAGATATTGATGCCTTAAACACCTTTATATGAATGTAGCTAAATATATATTCTGGGGAAAGCCAGCTGCGTTCTGGTTTGAACCATATATCGTGGATTGTGCTGAGTGCATGGCAAATTTATGTCTGTTAAACAGATTGTCATGTTTAAGGCATTTCAAGATAACTAGGTTCAGGCCACTTTTGAATAAGTTTTTTACCAGCTGGATAACATATTAACATATTCAAGGCATCTGCAGATGCAGCATTCCTGCTTAAAACGAATTTGTCCATGAAAAGAAAATGATTAAAACTTTCTGTTTATTTCAGCACAATCATGAATGCTGTGTAGAAAAGACAACATTGTTCTCTGTTTTGCCAAAAATATGAAATTGAAATTACAGTCAGTAATTGGAGCATGCTTTTTCTTTTTTTTTTTAAAAGTAACTCTTGATTTTTCACTTACTGAATTTTGTAATTCAGAGATAACACTTCATAGCTTTCTTACATAGAGCTTTGTAGCCAGTGCTAGCTTTTTTTCTGTTACTTGTGATTACTTAGTAACACTTATTTTTTTTTTTTTATCTTTCTTGTATGCTATTCAGATTTAGCTTGATAGAAGGTGCAGGAGTTGTGCATCAGGGCAGGTAAAACTGGGATTTGTAACCTTTCAGTTAGTCTCTGTAGATTGTCACCATTGTTGCTAAGGAAGAAAGATACAGAATAATATTATTCAAGAAATGATTTCATTTACAGTCACTTCCAGCCTTAATCACCCAGACATCCACAAAGCAGAAGATTTGCTAGGGATGAAAATGTGAAGGCTATTGTTAATTGGCTTCGGAAATATGCAGTGAGATGGAAATTTCATTTAGTTTTGTTTTTGATTGATGCTGTGTTGACTGTACAGGACTGTCAGCAAGTTGTGGTATGGAAAACTTTCACTGCACTAGGTAGCAACTTCTGCAAAAAAACTGGTTGACTGATTGAAAAGGTTACCTATTCTTTTCTTGACCTATGATTGTATGGCTTGGTGTATTTTTTTTTTTTTCTTCAGGTAAAGTTTTGAGTCATGGTTTGATACCGAAAAGCAATTATAATACAATGATTTCTTTGACATTATCAACCCCCTTTGCATTCATGTATACTTAAGTGATAATAAATTGTGGAGATTCAGTAAGATAACTTAATATGTGGTTGTTGAAGTGTGTTTTCTCAAAAGGCTGCACTACCATTGTGCCATGCCTAATTTCATTCTTCTTCTGTTCTTTTAACTATCATTCTTTGTAGCTGTCATTCATGTCTCTCACTGTGTGAAACTGCTTACTAGGTCAGCACGTGAAAGAGAAAGGCTGAACAGTTATGACGTTGGACTGAAGATTTAAAGTTGTAGATATGATTCCTGACCAGAGTAGTGTCGTAAGTGCCTTGGGAAAAGCATATTTTCATTCACATTTTTCTCAATCCACCTGTCATAAACTGGATACCTGGATGGAGGCAGTGGAAGATTCGGTCAGAATACCAGTGATCAGTGCCTGTAAATGGCTGTGGTACTGTATACTCCCCAGGGAGTGGAGAAAGTCTTAAGAATGAAAAGCCCTGCTGGGGTAATAATAATGTGAAGTCATGTAAGGTTACAGACTTCTAATTGGCTGAAAATAACATGTTGTTACATGCGTTAGGAAGACAGTAAAAAATCTGTCCTTTGGACAGATTGTGGAGAATGAGCCCTAGATTTGTGAACCTACTTGCGAATTGTTTTACATTCTCTCCTGATTTTGTAAATTAAACCTGAAGTTTGGGTCATTCGCTTCGGTTTCGGTGTGGCCCTCTCTGCGGAGCACTTGTCGTTATGGAAACTGGTTAGCTTGTTTACGCCTTTCGATGTATCGGTTTGCAGCTCGAAAACGAACTGCAAGATCTATATTTTGAACACATTTTTTAATAAGCTCATTGAATTCTGCAAATAATTAAAGAAGACTTAGAGATTATAGACTTTCTTGCAAGTGACAGTAGAGAAAACAGTTTATTGGCTCAAAGAGGGAAATTGGATTAGGCTTCTGTAATCTGAATCGAATGTCTTGCACTGTCACTCACAGGTTTAAAGGCATAAAACCCATGTACTAAATGTTCTCAAGCTGTCATCAGATGCAAGACATACAAAATTTCTTAAAAACTGGACTGCTTACAACTTTTTTGATAGACAAATAACTAGACTAGACTATTTTTTTAGGTACCATAGGTACAGGACAATAGGCACAGCCCCCTCCGCTTTCTCTGATATGGTTATCCCCTATCAAATCACTGGTATCAAATGTTTGGGTTGAATCTAAGCGTGCATAAATATGTTCTGTATTTTGCTTCCAGCCTAGCCCACCTCAGCCTAAGTCTCGCTTCCTCACCATAATCAAGAAGACAATGCAGAATGAGACTGCAATGTCTAGATCTACAGTGTTTCAATATCCACTCTTTACCCCTCCTCCCTCCCCACACCTCCTCCCCAGAGAAAAAAATACATTCTCATTCAACTGATGGATGTGCCTCGTTTTCCTTAACATTTTCTTATGTATTTCATTCAGCCCCTACATCCCACCCCTCCCCAACCAAGGTCTAATCTCCAATCAATTCAAAGACAAGTAGAACTACACTACCTTTTCCAGAACCACCCTGTTAAGAAGAGTTAGGCAATTAGACTATGGTTTAATATTCCCCCTACCAGCCCCCCCCCCATCCCCTTCCCCCAGGTNCAGCCATACAACCCCATTCTGCCCCTTTGGTCATAATGAACTAAGCATAACAAAATGAATGTCTCATGTTCAATCTTTTTTTGCACACCCTATCCCTTTTCTAGGCCTACAAATTCCTTTTCCCATGTCTTTGAGTGACTCTGTGCCTTTCAGCTTGTCACTTATCATATTCTTTCAGCTACAAGTTTATGCTTTCCCTCTTTTAAACACAGAAAAGAGAATGATCAGGGATGTGTCACTTTTCACTGTGGACTATACAGCTATTGCTAGACTGAGCAAGTCTGTGCCTTAAATGTCATTTTCCTTCCATCCAACCCCTTCTACATAGCATTTTACTGCTTTCATCTGTAACACCACTATGTCTACTCTATGTATATACAGTATGTTACCCCATATTGCTCATTTTGTGATGATTTTGGCAGTGAAGGTAGAGGACAGACAGTGACTATCACTTGGAAGGATCATAATGGTACTGCTGTCTTGTTTTTGTCTTTTGTTTTTGCTTCTTCTGATACACCACAGGCTGAAAACTGTTAGCAGATTTATCTTCAGTTTTAGAACATGTAAGAAAGAAGCTTGTACAGCTTTCTAAGTAATCCTGAAAATCACTTAGGAAATGTTAGCATGTCTGATGGATTTGTTTGTACTGTGACACAACATGTACCCATATAATTTAACAGCATGTTCAGACTAGCAGAGACTACTTGACCTCTAAATTCACCACCAAATACACTTACTGTTGATGATGGGAAGGAAAAGGATAAAGAAGGAATAGGAATTTGCCTAGATGAGGGGTAAGAATTTTCAAAACTTTCTGAATGCTTGCTCTAAGTTACCTGACAATAGCTTTGCCTCTCAGTATTGATGGAGTCACTGAACTCCTCATAAAATTTTCTTGGAGAATAGCAATGAACTCTGTACAACTTAGAATGCTGTAAAATTGTCTAATCTGCTGTCTATAGAGCAAATTTAGCTAAATGATAATGTCTTATCCTTCTGTAAGTGGGCATTAGCCTGGTTATGAGACTCATAAAAAGCAAATAGTATTTTAAAAAACAGAATGTGACACTATCTCATTAATATACATTCATTGCCAGTTTTGATAGTCTTCAGATTTATATAGATTACCATTTCCATCTCCTTCTTGATGTCATTTTTAAATTAATCAGAAGAGTGAAAAGCTTATTTTGTGTAACTTTTTTTTTTTTTGTGTAACTGTTTATACTTCTTAGATCTATTGTGTGTACCTGTTAATACAGACTGTATATTCATTTAAAATCCCGGTTTCTGAGTATTATTAATAAGAACACACAATAAGCTGCATCTGACGTATTTTAATGGGCAATGAATGAGTCATAATGAACGATAACTTTGAAATTTAATGGTTTGGGACCTACAGCAGCGTCTTGTGATGTATACATACAGTGTTTACATAATGGGAAGCAACCGATGAAACAACATTCATAAAATGGATTATTGCCCCTGGGAAACATTCGGAAATGCTCAGGCGGTACTGGGCAGAAATTAATTATAGCCTTGGAAACTTTTGCTGCTATCGCTAAATTACTTCTGCAGCCGCTGTTGCTGCAATCTGTGCCTTGCCACCGCTACTACTGTTGAAGCTGCTGCTGATGCCGCTGAAACCACCTCACCGACCTACTGCTAATACTGTTACTGCTGAAAGTACCTTTCCTTTGCAGCAGCTGCTACAGTATTGATGTTGCTTCTCTACTGATACGACAAATGCTCAAATGCTATAACTGATGGTGATGTCTTCATCACCTTTGTTACTGTTGCCACTACCACAAGTGGTACTGCTAATTACCACTACTTCTACTGTCATTCGCATCATTGTGACACCATGGTCACAATCACAATTATCACGCTTATTACTGGCTTTCACAGACACCGCCATTACCACCACTGTACTATTACGCTATACTGCTACAGTCAACGCTTTTCAGACGCAAATCCATGTAGAGAGCTGTGATAAAGCAGAAGATGTAATTACATGGCACTGATTGTCCTCAGTTCTATGTAATGTAATCTCTGAAAGTTGCTGTGTTTAAGTGAAAAGGGTGATTTAAGTTATAATTACCAGATCATACTGCACATTACGAACTTCAATCAGATGTGAAGTTCACAACGCCTTTCTCCAGTGCGATATAATCGTAACACCAGGAAATGCCATACACATGCCTGTCTCTCTCTGAACACAAGAGATCCAATCTTGAAACTATAAGCTATGTTTTAGGATTAATACAACCATGAGGAACCTCGGGAGAAAATGCGCATGGAGTATGGGAAGGAGATGTACCAGAGGATAATGACGGCCATGTAGTCTAATCATTCTGACAAATTCACTAGTCAACACTGTACAGTATAATGATGTGATGGGACACGATAATGTAGGTATTACTATATATATAGATATATACTGTGAGTGTACTTGTTGCCTTTCATTATCTTTTCATGTATGGAATGTTTTAGGGAATGACTGCCGTTAAGGTTAAAAAAAAAATTTTTTTTGTAAAGCGCTTAGGGTCCATGTGGTGGGGAGTGGGTCTTGGCAACAGAGCTGGATCACATCTAGAACCTTTGTATACTAAGTGTAGTTTAGAGATTTTTCGACCACCAACAAAGCCATTTACTCAAAACCACTCACGTTCCAGAAACAGAACCACATGTATAGAAAAGGAATAAAAAAGCGACTTTTCTGAAACAAGCTGTAGACTAACTGAATGCAGCATCATGATCTGCAGACTACTTCTTTTCCATAGAAGACACTTACACTGTTTATATCAAACCATTTTACATCAATGCAGCCTACTCATTCACTGTAAGAACGATTTTGTTGTTCAACAAGGTGAACATTTGGAAACCTGTAATTTTCTTCTTGAAAAGTTGGATTTTCTCCTATTTTAATTAGGTGTAATACATTTCTTCATTATCTTATTTATAACTAAAGGTTCAAATTCAAATCTTTATTAGGGGTTAGATTTGTTATGTCTGTCATGCTTGCCTTTACCGATCTCCCCTCCCCCC
>JAWQUT010000085.1:1612257-1640620 GCA_033807755.1 Ellobium chinense | reverse complement strand
CAAATAGAACCTCGGGGTCATTTTGAGAGAATAGGAGTCACCTACTTTGCACTTGTCTCACCCCAAATAGTGCTACTGTAATTTAATCTAAACCTGTCAGGTAAGCAATAAATGCATGAAGACAGGCCATTGCAATGTTCACTTGGCTCCTGACAGGGAGAAAAAAATTTAGTCGAAAAAGACATACCACTAATCTCAAAATCGTATCCAGTAGACCTGCATACATTTGCGCGTGTGTGACCTTATTATGCTGATATCATATATTTCTGTAGGTTACTTGGACCTCATGAACGAACTCGAGTTCAAAGGACCATATCATACATTTTGCTGATTGCTGGACCCGAGGACTGTGTTAAAGAAAATGACCCCAGCCGCAGTCAGACCCATGATCAACGGAACCAGAGCCAAAAGCTGTAACCATTATGTCTTGCTGCAACATACTGAATCAGACGCATTTCCTATTTTCTTTTCTTTCAGGTCTTAAACTATTTGTTCAATTTCACCAATCAAAGTGAGACACGCATCCACCCAGTGGTTGACACGAGCTACGTGAACCTGAGTGCCATTCCTACAATGGACTCGCTGATTGGCTGCAGCAACTGGCAGCCCACCAATCACGTGCTCTACCATCTGGCCAATGGGATGCTGTGTTTGGGCCTGATGGTGCCGGACTCCAACTATGGCGCTCTTTTGCTGCACGGGCTTATGTTTCTAGGTGAGTAAACACGCCGTATTATATGGGACTGGGTTAAGAGTAGTCGAGCCTCAAATAACTGTTAGTGGGTTCACCCATTACTTAAAGTTGGATAAGCGGCTAATGATTCCTTTCTCGAGTGATTACCTCGCCTTGACACGCATTATAAACGAAAGTTCAACAGAATTAGGCTAGTCCTCCTTGCTGTTATTTTTTCTTGTATCTTTTCTCTCCCTTGACCTTCCCTCTATCCCTAAACGTACCCCTAGACCTAACCTTGACCCCTTTACTTATCCGTGCACATTGGGAATATGTATCATATCCGGTTAACTGTTCAGTTTATTCGATTTTCACCCAGGCTTATAGTTTCTCTAATGAAGGTGCAGATAGTTCGGAAAGAGAAGGAGGTATGGGGGCGAAGGAGGAATAATGGATGATAGTAGAAGTCATCGATTAGCTGGCTAGTTAACGAATTATTGGGTTGTTTTTTTGGTTGTTTTTTTTTTTAATGAATAAAAATATACATTAATTTTAAGGGTATTAGTCTCATCTTTACGCAAGATGACACAATAAATGTATTTATTACACAGGAATTTTAAGGAGAAAATCAAGAAGAGGATGAAGAGTAGGTAAAGGACAATTCCAAATCAACAACAGCAACTTCACATCGACAACATATTAACAACATCGACAGAAACAAGGACAACACAGCAACACAAAAGTAACAGCAATTACAACCGAAATAAATATCAAAACTGCCAAAGTAAGAACAAAATGAATACCGTCCACTCCATCTAACCAACACACTTCGGGAGCAGTAAAAGAATTGCGATTGCAAGTCTACGATTACCCGCAGTGAGTTTTACGCACAAAATACAGCCTTCTATGATCTGTAAAATACTGCGATTATGCAGAAGTTGCGATTAAGCGGGTTGGATTATAAGTACAATAAAATGATATTATCTCTCTAGGGTTCCTCCTGATGTCCATCTGGTCCTGGGTCATCCTCTGTGCCCCAGACTTCTTCTCCTGGAACTTCGCCTTCCTCATCCTGAACGGGGTCCAGACCTTCTCGCTCATGTACAGCATCAGGCCGGTCAAATTCTGTGACGAACTCGAGGAAGTTTACGTCGGTCTCTTCCAGCCTCTACGGGTGACCAGGTGAGACTAATCCAACACTCGGATAGACAAAGTGCTTGGTTGTTGGTTGGTTTTTGGTCGTGTTTAAAGTCCCCTGAAGCGCTTGCTCTGTTCGGAGACTTTGCGTAAGCCCCAGAATGATGTCCCTAGACGAGGTGGGGAGTGAGGGACACAAACGAATGCTCATGCAGAGTAAGATAAAAGAAAACGTGGTCAAGAAGACAAATGCAGAAAGAAAATGGAAGAAAGAAAGAAAGAAAGAAAGAAAGAAAGAAAGAAAGAAAGAAAGAAAGAAAGGGATGTGGCTGGCGGATATCGAACCTGCTACTTCCATCTTGTACCCTCTCTAGATGAAGAATGTCAAAGATGGGCTTTTATTACTGACGAAGTGCAGGAAAGAGTTATCTATTGAAAATGGTTATTTCCCTTGCATGTCTGTAATTTTTGATGAGTATCCAGTGATAATTGACTTGTTGCCCTCTGTATTGCTAGAGTGCATCTAACAGTTGTCCTTTGAGAAATGTTACTTCCCTTGCATGTCTATAATTTTTGGTCTTTGGAACCTGTTGTAGTTTCTTCTTTTAGCCCTATTAACATTTTGTGTTATTCTACAAATACCACTGTGATTTCGGAAAATTTTTCCCATGGTGGTAAAAGTACTTCCTTTGCCTGATCTTTTAGAGGAAGAAAAGGGGGGGGNGGGGGGGGGTCAACAGCCAACTTTTTTCACAAATCTCTTTCAAAAAAGGTCACCTCAAATTCTAATTTGGTCCCCAATTTTTCACTTTATTATTATTTTTTTTTTATCCAGAAGGCTCAAATTGTACCTGAAACTTTAAAATTTGATGCATTATGTAGATTACAGGTCATTTTACATATTTCTACACAGTGTTACTGGCAGGCAAGGCCCCCCAAAATGGGAGATTTTATATATTAGCGGATTAATTGAGTTGTATACAGTGAGTAATTTGTCCTCCTAATAGGTCCCAAACACCTTTTGGTGAATATCCATGAGTGATTAACTCTTTTCCGTATATATTGCCAGATTGCATCGAAAAGTTATCCTTTGAAAGTGGTTACTTCCCTTGCATGTCTGATACTTTTGATAAATATCCATTAGAAATTAACCCTTTTTCCTTTTTATATCCAATGGTAATTAAGTCATTTAAAGTGTGTTGACTGAGCACCCCTAAGAGTAGAGGAAGATAAATGGATTAATTCCAGTGTGATTGATCATTTGAAGAGTTAATATTGATTTTGAGCCATTAATATATCTAATATCTGAATCATTTAAACGCAAAAAGGAGAAAATAGTTCGTGACATAGATTTTTAAGATACATGTTCTTGTAAAATATAAACATGCAAATTCATCACTTATTTCTAGATAGATGAGACAGGAATTTGATACTGATATTCTGTATCTCACATGTTTGACACAGAGAATAGTATAACACGCAGTTCGTACCTTCAACTTCTTCAGCGTTTACTGTATGCAATTCGTATGGTGTAAGATAATAATTAACAATATCAGTTCCCACGTGACATAGAACAAATGTGTTAAACCTCCATGTAATGCAAATTTTCAGAAAAGAAAACAAAAAACAACAACAACCCAAAACAATGCGCCCTTTCAAAATTAACGAACATGTTCTCGATTTGTGTTGATTTCTTTCTTCTCCAAGGCAACTGTACAAGAGACTTGTGTGTCCTGAGTTCTGTACCCTGATGACCTTGCACGAGGGGGAGACATACGCAACACAGTCTGTGACCCGTACCGACAAACTCGGCTTACTCATTACTGGCGTGTAAGTAGGTCAAAGTGCGTATGTGTGTGTGTGTTTGTGTGTGTGGGGAGGGGTGGAAAGATGGGGGGTGCGTGCGTAGGGATGCATGCGTATGTATATGTGTGTGTGTGTGTGTGTGTGTGTGTGTGTGTGGGTATGGGTATGTGTGTATGTGGGTATGTGTGTGTGTGTGTGTCTGTGTGTATGTATGTATGTATGTATGTATGTATGTATGTATGTATGTATGTATGTATGTATGTGGCTGGGAATGTGTATGTGTGTGTGTGTGTGTGTGTGCGCATGCGTGTGTGTGAAAGAGAGAGAGAGAGAGAGAGAGAGAGAGNATTATACATCATTCGGGGGGGGGGGGGGGGGGGGGGGGGGGGGGGGGAAGAGAGAGAGAGAAGAAAACGAGAAGCATTGGTTTATAAAATATAATAATAATGTAATTACCATAATATGCATCCTGCCTATGAGTTATTGATCTATTTTTAATTCAAGACCAGATGAAATAGCCGTATATTGGTCGCGTGGATGTCTGTTGGGCGTGATTCAGGCTTCTGAGTCATGAGTAAAAATTTGCAAAGTAATAGAGTATTATCAAAATAATTGATTACTGAGCTATCGAAGTTTAATAATATATTGATATTGCCCCCTGATATTAGAATATTTCTTTTTCATCAGATCTATTCTCAGCGAAGAGGCAATATGAGTACAATTTATTTTTTCATCATACTACCACCACCACCACCAGCACCATTACCTTTTCAACAACAACAAGGTCACGTCCAGTGAACACTGTGTTATTCGCTTGAAACTTTATCATCACCACAACCAGCAATGACTTCTCCAGTATCTTAAAAAAGGCAGGGGGAGTTAGTTGCCTCACAGCCTAATAAGTCCACACTATTTTTTTCATAAAATTTAAGCCTCTTATATTTTTCTTTTCGGCGAACAATTTCTGAGAAAACACCGCAGGACTGTCGGGATTGTTATCCTGCGCGCGCCGCCATTCCTTGTGCTGCATGACGTCAAAAGACGAGATAGGCTACCAGACGATTTGCGCATGCGTCTGCACTAATCATCTGCTAACTTTTTTCGCTTGATGACGTCGGGCAGCATGGGTAATGGCAGCGTACGCAGGACGATAATTTCGACATTCTAGCTGCGTTTTCTCAGAAATGCTTAGGCGGAAAGAAAATGTGCTGTGCGGGGTTTACAGTTTTTGAAAAATAATGATGTGGATATTTTAGGATCGTAAGCAAATATCTACTCCTGTCCCTTTATTCCTTCCACAGAATGCATGCTTACAGTAACCGGAGCCTCCTGCACACTATAACGGAAAAGCAGTTCATAGACTCACCTGAGTTCGAATCCACTACAACGGGAGATGAAAAATTTCAGGTAGGAGGGAGGAAGGCGACAATCTGGTTACTGGTTATACTAGTTAGAGCGAACAGTTGCCTATAGGGAAATATGGAATTGTAAAGAAACACAGAGGTGCGGACAGTCGTATAATTATTTTATTGACTTCTGTCAGCCCTGATTACTCTAAAGGCATCTTTAATAGTAGGGAAGGATATGAAAAAGAGAGAGAGAGAGAGAGGGAAAGAGAGAGAGAAAAAGAGAGAGAGAGAAAGAGAAAAAGAGAGAGAGAGAGAGAGAGAGAGAGAGAGAGAGAGAGAGAGAGAGAGGTCCAAATATTAGGATCGGATTAAAAGATGATTTGATTGCCAGATTTGAGACTTTTTTTTTAAAACTTGCAAATAATGATAAATGATGGTGATGATGATGATGATGATAATAATGAAAATGATGATGATGATGATGTTGAATGCAGTCATGTTATCGCTCTGGTTCACCAGGTGTCCATCGTGGCCGCGGGGATGTGCCGTTTTCTGTTTTGGCCGCGCCAGAGCCTCGAGTATCTACTCATCAAGGAACCCTACCTGGCCTGTGTGATGAAAACCATTATTGGACGCGATATCACCAACAAGCTGTATGCTCTTAATGAGAAGGTGAGAAAAATTAGAACTGATGAAGAGGTGAGGGATGCCGCTGCCTATCTAATGCATCGCACGTTAATAAGCGAGGATGGAATAACATTTTTTTATACATGGGTTTTTATAAACTATCTGATGAGAAAGATAAAACAGTGTGGCCGAATGGTTAGGGCGTTGGATTCATGATCTTTAGATCATGGTTCGAATTAGCTATGGTATGTATGTGCCTTGGGAAAGCATTGCATTCATATTTTCCTAAGTATACGGATCTGTAAAATGAGTATCCTGGTTATTGGCAACGAAAGATATTGCCAGAATGATGGTAAGTAGTGTCTATAAATGGCAGAGCAACTCTGTGCCTCTCCAGGAAGTTAAGAATGTCCTTAGAGCTTGCTGGGGTAATCACTGAGAACTTACGCATTTACGGTGGGATCTCTTACCATCGTAAAAAATACATTAGTGCATAGGCACTGAATGCATCTTTAGTAGAGTTCAACAATCAAAGTTAATGTAATTCTCAAAGAACTCGAATAATCTGAAACCACGCGAGCAGTCATTTTCCTGGATAACAGACGTGCAGACGTCGTTATTGTTGTTGTTGTTGTTATTATTATTATCAGTATTATTACTATTGAGCGAGGACACAGTAGTATGAATGAAGTAGTAAACAGGATTATCAAATAGCTGAAGAACAAAAGTATCGCTGAACTAATTACGAACACTGCTGGCTTCAGGTTGCCACCCCTGCCGGCTCCCGTCTGGACATACGCCTTCCTAGCATCCCTTGTAACGTGCGACAGCGTAAAGACCTGCGGCGGGCTCTAGTTGGCGCCATGGGAAATGAGGCCAGAACGGCGGAGAGAAACCAGGTCAAGGTCATCGAGCCGGAGAACGACCTTGACAAGGCGTCTGATTCCGAAGAGAGTGAGTAATCAAACTTTTATGTATGTGTGTGATGTGTGTGTATATATATGTGTGATGTGATGTGATGTGTGTGTGTGTGTGTGTGTGTGTGTGTGTGTGTGTGTGTGTGTGTGTGTGTGTCTTGCATGCTGTAATTCACCCACTAGTAGACCAACGTTTAAACTTTCATAAGTCGGTCCGTTCCCTATACAGAGCGTTGTAGATGTAGATCCTCTGTTTCTCCCGTCCCGGTGTTTATTCTTCTCGTGAAACAAGTTCATTACTACAACTCCGATGACAACTGCGCCACAGCACATAATACTACATTAACAAATCAATCACTACATTATGATTACTTCGTTTCACATTATCCAATAGTTCATCGCCTGCATTTTACAGTTTATATATAACATAGATCACTTACCACTGGTTGCTCATTATAGTCATTCCATATAATATTGTTGCAGTGTTTCTTAGTAAATGTGTCATTTATGCACCTTTTTCTTTATTTTACCTTTTTCTGTGTTTCTTCCTTTTTCTTTTTTAGCCATTCTGAATTGTTGAATTTATTGTTATGTGGTTGGCTTGTGCCTAAATAAACAATCATGAATCTTAAGAATTCATAGCGCACATTTCATAATTTACATATATATAACATAGATCTCTCAATTAACACTGGTCACTCGTTACATTCATTCCTTATAATATTGTTCCAGTCTCTCTTCCACCCACCATTTCAAAACCATAGTCTACCTACAAAAGTGTCTGTCTGTTGTTATAAGAGCAATTCACTGACCATAAACGTTGAATGATATTCATTTACGTGCCATTGGGAGTCGTCAATATATTACACAGTTTACTTTTCACGACTTTCAGAACCTGCTTTCCTTCTCCCCCATCCCCATCTTCCCCATTCCTTCCCCCTCGTCTCTCCTCCCCCACCACACACACACACACACACACACACACACACACACACACACACACACACACACATACGCACGCCTACGCTTTTCATTTGCTCCTGATCAACAATAACAAAAACAATAAAAGTACGTATCTATCTCAGACAACATCCAATTGTAATTGAGTACATTCAACAATTAGTTCATTTACTCATTCATCCAAACCATTCCACCATTCGCTCACTAGCTCATCCTACCCTTCAATTTTTCTCTCTCCTTCTGTTTCTTTCTGTCTCTGTCTCTCTTTCTCACACCCCCGCCCCGCCCTGCTGTTTGAGCGTATATATGGTCACCCTAGCCTCAGTGTTTATTTCAAATCTAAATAGAAAATACCCTCTCCCCATCCCACCCATGCCCGTTTTGTTCAATGCCTCTATCCCCTATCAGACATACGTAATTTATGAACAGCCCTGTGCCCGGTTTTTCATGTTTTCGTAGACAATGCCTATCCGCCGTCTGCGAAAGCTTGCTCAGCGCTGGCGTCAGACTGATGATTAGGCGGCAATGCAAATAGTCTGGCCAGATAAAAATTAATGGTGGTCTATTCCCAATCCCAGTTCCAACCAGAATGCTCATGAAATATCGTACCTGTTGGCGTATAATGTCTTATTCCACAAAATGAAGTTTGGAGTAAAAACGAGATCGCATAGACCTTTTTTTATTAACATGAACTGACCTAATTCCTCAAACATTTCTTGCGTTCTTAACTCTTTGATCCCTTAAACCCCACCATGTAAATCTCTATTCCTCTGGCTCTTAGCAAACCATGACGCAGATGACCATTTTTTGGTCTTTCGGAATACCGTAGGTGCTTTTTAAGATCAGACCTAAATATAGGTCTTTCGAGCTTAGCGGGTCAAGGATTTGATCTCCAACATAAATTCAGAACCAGTAAAAAAATTCGGAAAATAAATTCGACCAAAATTTATATGTGATCTTATTTGTCAAATACAGCCTTATACGTCAACGCAAGTGACATCGTTGCCCGACATTGCTCTACATTATTGGTCCCAGCTGGACTCAGGGTCTATGAAACATCGGGGAATAGACACTTCTCATATGTTTTGCCATCGACTGACAGATTCTATTACGTGTCATGAGTAATTTTATTGGTTGTCATTTTCTCACCAACAGACAATACATAATTATGTGTATTGTATTTGAGGCATACGCCGCTGATTTTTGTTCAGCGGGCGGGGGTAGGGAAGGGAGTGGGGATGTGGTGGAAATGGGAGAAGAGAGTTGTAGAACTTCGGAACTTAATTGAAAGTACATTGGTGACTGAGGAAATATAGGGAAGGGTCGGGGGTGGGTGAGAATCGGGTGATGAATGCTGACTATGAAATGCTCACCAGAAGGGATATAGACACAATGGGGACAGTGTCCTCTGAGTTTTGGATACACTCAACCTACATAGGGTAAAAACGTTTATCACTTTGCATACTCACCACAGGCTGCAGACACCAAAAGGATATTAATCATTTTCAGAATTGTGTGTGTGTGTGTGTGTGTGTGTGTGTGTGTGTGTGTGTGTGTGTATGCCTGTGTGTGTATACTATGTTTGTTGAAGATACATACAAGAAGAGAAGAAAACACAGTGGATAGATTTGAGAGACAGGCAGAAAGAGAAATGTATGTGTAGCTGGGGAGAGTGAGATACACTGCTGATGTAATAGTATATGAGCATGATAAGAACACACAGATATTATGTAGAAATCCATAAGTGTCAGTGATATAAATCAATCATTAAACCACAGTAAAAGTGGCTTTTTGAAAATGCCTAGAGCACTATCAGGTTTGGGTGAAGACATTTGACGAAATGAGAGAGAGAGAGAGAGAGAGAGAGAGAGAGAGAGAGAGAGAGAGAGAGAGAGACAGACAGACAGACAGACAGACAGACAGACAGACAGACAGACAGACAGACAGACAGACAGAAACAGAGACAGAAAGAGAGATAGAAACAAAACTAATATGCCGTAAAAATCGTGAATTAAATAAGAACAAACATAGATTCCTTAATCTATTCTGTGACATTGCCAGACAACCCCAAGACCTATTCTCGTACACTCATACACGTTCATCTTTTTCCATCACGAATTTCCTGAGTATGTACACGCACGATTGTTCAAAAAAATGGATTTAAGATAAATAAACATGCGCACACAGGCGTTTTTCTTCTTGCCATGACTGGTGAAAATATATTGACAAACATTGGAGTACGTATTTGCTCCTGTGCATTAGCCTCGTGGGGAAATGAGCGGAGCTTCTAAACGTTAGTTAGAAAATTTGGAGCCTTTTGAGATACATCGGAGGTGGGAGCTCGGCAAAATGACGACCACCATCTACAGTTTTAAATTTGTTAGTAGAATGTTTTATCAGTGGCCTTGTATCGGAGGGGAATGTGGCAAGAATCAAAGGTAGAATTTATGCTAATAAATGAGGCAAATATATAAGTATAACAAACATCCACTCTCAAATCAGCGCACTCTTTCCTGGCTCTTCTGCATTAGCCACAGCCAACCTGGCTTGCTTAGAGACTGATACTTCCGTTACTTAGAGTTCACATTCCATCTCAGACATACATAGGTATGCATACGAAGATGCGGCTTATGGCGGGATATTGCACAAAACACTGTAAATGATTCTACAGAAAAAATGTCGCCGAGGAACTGCGCACAGAATAAAAGTACCCCCCCCNAAAGGACCCCCTCTTTCGTTCACCCGCGAAGATCAAACAAACATAGCCCGGTGCTTCATGTGAACGGCGGTCATGATTTTATTCTAATCCAGCCGAGGACTTCATCTTAATGTGCGCTTCAGCCTTGCAGATTACAACAACAAAATTTTTTATGACACAGTTTCCATGTTACAGAGTTCAAGCAACGTCAGCAACGTAGACAACTGTGGTTGGGAGAGGGAGAGGGGAACGCGGCTGTGATTCCTACAAAAAGTATGCGCCATTGGTGCCCTGTCTGCCACTGAGCTCCAAACTACGTAAACGTCATAGAGTAAAGGCAGCTCGTTGCGCTTGGGCTCTGACTGCGCTAGAGGTGTCTCATTAGGCTTGCTTTGTGGCCTGATGCCGATCTTGATGGAGGAAAACAAAACAACAGTTTTCAACTTCTGTATGCGCACGAAAAATCGGCATCAGGCTAAGTAACTCCTAGCGCAAGCAGAGTCAAGTCGCAATGACCTGCCTTTATTCTAGTCTTTGTTCACCTCTACGGTCGAATTCCACAAATTAAATCAAATGAGAACATCTGGTGTAAGTTTGTTCAGAATTCTGATAATGTTTGATGGCATCATAGAAATTTATGTCAAAAAACGTAAGTAGTAAACATTTTATGAAGAATCAGGTCTTTTCACATTAATAAATGAATAATGAAAATGAAAATAGGACTTTTATTTACTGTACTCCTGAGGGAAATTGCTTTACAGTGCCATGCCACGCTATGAATGTCAGTTATTTATANCTTTTCTCATTGGCTTTTTTGGTTTTTCAATCCCCTTATCTCCAAACCTCATTTAAGTGGACTATGGACTCATTCGTCAACAAAAAACACTATTTCCTTTCCCTCGCTCATCATTACTCCTCCTTCAGTCATTACTGTGCCCCATCAGATACCACCCACCCCATACGCCATGGCCACGCCACTGGCACAAATTGCCTTCCCAGGTCAGCGTGTTCCTTCCACAATATTATGTTTTCTTAAGCAGTTATTGTGTATTAAAGGTCACAGACTTAATCTTCCCGTCAATACTGACATGCAAACAAGGCTCCAGCGCTGTCAACATAAGATAATATTCTGGTTGTTTTTGTTTTGCGGTTTCTCAGCTAGTTTTTGAGGTCGACGGTAATTTGTTTGACGGTACAGTGATGTATTGTGTCTGCTGTTTATGTTCTGAACCTCAAATGTCGCTATGAATAAAAATATGAGGAAAACAGTTTGCCATTGGATAAGAATCATACTTCATGCATCTTCAGAAAGCAATTTTCTTTCCTTCATTGTTGAGAATCACTCATCTCGAATATTTTGTCAGCGATTAGGTAGGAAAACGCAGATGACATTGAAATAATGTTATATGGAAGACTCTAATGCGCAAGGAATCTAAATCCAGCATAGAATGAAGCGAGAGATCCGCTTTTCGCTCTGATTGGCAATTTAGATAATGGTTCTTGATCGCGTGCTTCGATGTAAAGCCAAAGATATTTAGAACATATGAAGTGCTCGACAGAGCTCAATTACAAATGTCAAGATGTTGTAGACGACCGTGATTGTCGATGAATTATCCCGAGTTCTTTTCTTTTTTTTTTGAAAAAAAAAAACATTCACAGATTTGTCAGGCTGTCTGGGTGATACCAGAACATATCTTTCATAAATTTTAGTATAATTAAAAAAACAAAACATTCGCATATTTGTCAGGCTGTCTGGGTGATACCAGAACATATCTTTCATAAATTTTAGTATAATTAAAAAAAAAAAAAAACATTCGCAGATTTGTCAGGCTGTCTGGGTGATACCAGAACATATCTTTCATAAATTTTAGTATAATTTAAAGAAAAAAAAAAACAATCGGAGATTTGTCAGGCTGTCTGGGTGATACCAGAACATATCTTTCATAAATTTTAGTATAATTTAAAAAAAAACAAACAACATTCGCAGATTTGTCAGGCTGTCTGGGTGATGCCAGAACATATCGTTCATAAATTTTCGTATAACACTGGAGGCCTCCGTCGAGCTAGATTGACCATGGGTTTGCATCTTAGCTGTTCTGGTTGTCTGTTCGGGTGGGGCAGCGTTACTTGTGACTATAGGTATGAAGATGCCAATGTAGTTTGGCTCTTCCTCCAAATTTTGACACAAAGAAAAATGCACCTGAACCAATTAGATTTTGAGAACTTAGGCAGTGAAGCAGACACCCTAATATTTTAGGCCTTTTCACTCAGTAAACAGGGTAACCTTACCCACCTAGCAACAATCACAAATTTTATACTTGAGTGACTAAACCTCACCTATTCTGAGTCTACACATGTATTTGCACCTATCTAAGCCTTTGAAATTAAAATCCAACCCCTTCCCCCCTCCCCATGGCCAATATTCTGATTTTATAGGAACTATTTAAAATTGCATATTTTTATGCCAGGTGCTATTGGCATCTTCATACCTATAGAGACCAATGCGGGTGTAATAGGCTCTGTTGTAGTGGTCATTTCTGTGTATGGTCCCTAATCTATTGGCATTGCTGTGTTCCTTTCTCCGCGTCCGTTTGTCTGCTGCTGTGTTCAGCTGCTGTATAAGATAGCAGTGTGTACTGCATGTACTAAGGCTGCTGTCGACATAAGCATAGCACACATTTAGTATAAAATCCATTCACTATGTTCTGAATTATTATGAGAAACAACGGACGGGAAAGCACAATTCCGCAAAGCGACCAAGCGGTCCAATTAAGCCGCGCGGTGACCGTTTGCGGCATACATTCACGATCAGCACTAATATGTCTCCGAAGATCGGTTTACAAATAATTGGAACGGAGCTAAGGAGCACATTTTTTACAAATGCATTCCTAAAGGTTGAAGATGTTGTCAGAGATCCTACTTGCCAGAGAGGCGAGAAAAGCTTTGAGTGTGAGGTCTGTTTGGGAGGGGGAAGAGCAAGGAGGGATAAGATAAGGGAAGAGACTCTCCTTCTTCTAGAATTCTGCCAATGTCTTTAGGATTAGCCATTATTCCTACAAAATCCATTCCTCTCCACCTTTTCAAAAACTATCCCACCATTTTGCTATTCGTCGTTCACAAAGAACCATAAATCACATTGTATATCTATCAGTTGTTGGCAGAGTTGGCAAAGACCGAAACAGTCCGGAACAATCAAGGTTATGTTTGTATGTTTACCATTCTTTTACAATTTGTATCATTGTGTTACCGTGAACAGCTTAGTCTAATATGTAGGTAAGGGCTGAGATATGATATTTGTTATCGTTTCCATTCGAAGACTAAACATCTCTAAGTGGATGATTGATGACTACATTCATATCTTTACTGAAAACATAATAACTGTGTCTGTTGAAAGTATACCATTAAAATGGTATCACGAGAATTCTCAACCCGGTAACACCCATCCCATGAGGTTATTTATGGCACTGGTACCATACTGCTCTATTTGCTTACAACACAAGCTGCATTCGTTAGAACGCCATGTTTGTAAGGCAAGAAAGAGAAAGTGAGGCCATGGCTCACTGTAAGCACTGGGATTTTTTTTTTGGTCAAGTCAGACAATAGCAGTCCATAATATTCTCTTTTCCCCCCACCCTCCCCCCATCCCCANCCTCCCCCCATCCCCAACCCCCTTTTGATTTTTTGGAAGAGAAGAGAAGGGGAGATAACGCTGAAAGCGGCCTCTTTCTCTCCGCCCATCTATCTCACCTTTTTGCTATCTTATATAATTATATAATATTATTTTTTTTAAAACGGCGCTCCAGTGGGCGTACAAAAATCACATGCTACGGAGTCCTCTTTTATTCCCCATGCTCCTCCTGGATCGATGTGAAGCACGGGGGAGTTGCCTGTCAAATTTCACTTTTGCGAAATGGCCAGGGGTTAGCAAAATCAAACTAAAAGAACAACGAATAACGGGTATCGGCCACAACTCCGAGAGTTATTGAATAAACATGGCGGTGTGAATGGGCGGACCTCAGGTTGACCAGCGACGTCCCTAATTGTGATGAAATAGTAGGCTAGATGCTTTTATGCCTGTTCAGAGTGGAAAGAGGAGCGATTAGACATATAGAACTAACAGGGCTGCGTTTGTTTTGTCCCTGTAGTTTGATAAAATGGGATCGACATTCCTTCCTTGTGCTCGTATTCTTTTGGCAGTCGTTAGCAAAGGGTACACTCTGGGTTGGTGCTCGCCAGTCACAGTAGTGCACACCGACTAGAGGTTTCCAGAAATGTGTCGCATTTGCACAAAACATGAATAAAAAGCTCGGCAAGATAATGACAACTTTCTGCGGTTTCGAATTTGTTAGTTGAACATCTTAACAACGACCTTGTGACGTCGGAGGATGTGGCAAGAATCAATGGTGGTCTATATGCTAATGAATAGGGAAAAGATATAAGTATAGCAAACACCACTCGCAAGTCAGTGCATTGTTTCCTATCTTTTCCGCATTAATCGCAACCACCTTGGTTTGCTAAGAGATTGATACTTCCTCTTCTAAGGAAAAGGTGTGGCTTATATTATGGTTTTTGTCCGATTGCAAGAACCAGACACACATAGCCTAGGTTGGCTTTTACAGTAATATGTTTACGTCTTGGGTTTACGGGAAAAATCGTGATGATGTGTACACAAGTTGGTTCTGTACTTAACAATTACAAAGAAACAACCGGTTGTTTCCATACTACAATCCCTCAGAAAGGATGATGGGGAAAGGAAATTGGGGTTAAAATCAAAACGACGCCATTTCTTCTTCAGAGGCGTAGTTCAAACCATCTAAGAATTGAAACCAGCCCCGATCCCGATCACACACCCTCACACATCCCTTACCCATATGGTTGTGGCAGTGTATTGGCGTCAACTATAATATCGATAGGAAACGTTGTTATGGACGCCAGAGAGAATAATTTTAGAGAACCTAGCAGAATTGTGGAAAACAAAAATCCCTTAGTGAGCTCTTGCTGTGGATGTGGCAGTCGGTAGAAGCGATGGGTGATGATCGTCCTCACCAGTCAGCACGAGATGATGATAATCATGACGATGATGAATCCCGGATCAAGAAAGCTTAAACTTTCGAAAATGTGCATCAAAATTTTAGTATCCTTTTACTTTTAGTTCACTTTTGCTGTTTCTTTGTGCAGTTTGAAAGACTCTTTTATATAAATTGCTATCTGGAATACTTCAGGCATCCATAGGACCCTGCACTATCTCAGATTTTTATTAACCATCATCTCCTATAATATAGGTTGTAAAAGCTTCTTTGGGCCATTTAATAAAAATTTCTTCTCTAACCACAGGAACGTTCCGAGATGGCCAAGACTAGTCTGCAGGTCTGGTGCCACCACTGTGCTCAAATTATATACTGTTTACGGTGGGGGTCCTTCGGTTAGATTTTTCACAACTTAAATTACATGAAAAGGGGTTAAAAATTTGGCCTTCTTTTGCAGATCACAGACCCGCACAAATGAAATCCGCTGAAGCCATTGGGAACCCTGCCTGCAACAATTATTTTTTTACAAATTCAAAACTGAATTTCACCACTTTTGCGGTGTGGTTTCATGTTATATGATTATTTCTACACAATCTGTCGAAATGACAGATTTTATACTGTGCTACTGTCGACTCGGATAGTCCAAATTTTTTTACCAATTAAGCTCCTGCAACCTTATTATAACCCCTGCTTATTTTTACTGGTGTGCAGGTCTCAGGATTTATATTATTCATAGTGCCTGATGAAGAAAGCGTAGACTTTCGAAACTTTGCATTTAAATTTTAATATCCGTTTACTTTTAGTAATGTTCACCGTTTTTATGTGCAGTTGGAAGGACTTATTTTTTTTGGTGAAACATTGCTATTTGAATTACCTCAGCATCTTTAAGAACCTGCACTATCTAAGATTTTTATTACTCATCATTTCCTTTAACATCAGCTTATTTTGATTGGTGTGCACTTCTCAGGACTTTAATTAGAACTAATGATGACGATAATGATGATGACGTTTGAACTATTCTACGTCTCTCAGTTGTTCTATTTCAGTTGCTGTTAGCCCTAGGAATCCTGTTCACTTGCTTTTCTTTGGACGTGATTTATTTTATTTGTCAGCCCTGAAGAGGTATTTGTACACGAAACGTTGATTATTTTTAATTAATCGGTATATATATTATTTCATAAAGTTGTATGTAGAGTGTAGGCGGAATCACACATACACTCAGTGACGACGACGATGATGATGATGATGATGATGATGATGATGATGATGACGATGATGATGAGGTGTTTGTACACAAAACTTTGTTTATTTTTAATTAACTTTATTTATCTGTGAAGAGCTACCTTTTTACGTCGGTTTTAAGAAATTCTTAAACGATGATGATGATGATGATGATGAAGATGATGATGATGATGATATCATTGCATACAATCTTTGCTTCCCTGGGAGTCTTGAGCCCACTGGCACTGCGGTCTTGCTCTTGCGGATTATAATGAGTCCGGCCCTGAGCGCTTTCGATTCCTGAAAACGCCGGTCTGGTTCAGGTTTGTATTGAGCCGGTCCTCATCGTTCGTGACAAGGAAGGACTGACGCTAATTTCGCTGCTGATAAACATGGCGTTAGCAAAACAAAACACACAAAAAAGAAAGAACAAATCTCTTGACATGCGCCGGCCAGTGAGTAGGATTAGATAAACACGACGGGTGTAGATGGGCGTTGACTCGCTGGGACAATATTAGCCCACCACTACGCCCTTCTCTTCATATCACGTTGCCCTTTTAAGATCGGGTGATGAGCACTTCATTGATCGAGGTATAAACAGATGAAAGTAATCTCCGCTGGAGGGCTCCGGGGCTTTTGCTGGGAAATGACAATATTGGAGTCTAATATTATGTGCTTATTGCTTTCCTGGTGTCCCTGAAGACCACCTGAAGTTCGGTGGTTGTTGTTGGTCTGATGTTTGTAGATGTTGTTGAAGTTATTTTTATTGTTATTGGTCTTGGAGTTTTAGCCATTGTCCACGTTGTTTGAAGTTGTTGTTATTGTTATTACTGATGTTGTCGTTCTTGATATTGAAGTCTTTTCTATTGTTTTTCTGCTTTTCTAATCTCCACCAAGGGCACCGAAACTTTTAGTCATGCGACGAGACAATGCAAGAGTAACGTTTCATGCAATGGGTTTACTGTTTTTTGGCTATCCCCAATGATTATTTGAATTTTGGAGCTTGTTATTGGTTATAATGTTGATGCCATTATTATTAAGTTTATCATTGTTATTGCTGCCGTTATTTCCAGTGTTTTGCTATGTTTCCTAATCTCAGCGTGGAGCTCGAGAACTTTTGGTGGGACACGAGAAACTAGGATATTGTTCTGCGAATTCCTTTTTTAAGTGTCCAAAAAGACCATCTGAAATTTGTGGGTTTTCATTGGTCCTACTGTTTGTTGCTATTGTTGATTGTGTTGTTATTATTGTTGCAGTTTTTGCTATTGTTTTTTTCTTCGTATTTCCTTATCTATGTCGAGGGCCCCAGCTACTGTCATGTGCCAAGACAGTACGACGGTAACATTTCATACTAAATGCACTTATTAATATTTTGAGAACGATCTGAATGTTGTTATTGGTCCTAAGGCCGATGCCACTGTTGTTGATTTTATCATTGTCATTGCCGCCGTTCCTCCTTTGTTGTAAAGAGAATAAATCTATATTTAATTTCTACGGATGTGGGTTGGGGGGAGGGGGGAAGAGGTGAAAGAGACACTGTCGTGTGACATGACAAACGAGGGTTGTGCTTCTGAGTATTGCATTCTATTTGTCCCTAAAAACCATTTGAATTATGGACGATGTCATTAGTCCTGATGTTTATTGCTGTTGTTGATTTTACGGAATTTTTTTGTTTTTTTTTATTGTAGAAAGAAGAAGATGACAAAGACCCGATATAGCACAGAGTGATAGGAAAGGCCAAATACAAAGCCCAAACTGCAGAAAAACAGCCTGAAGGCCTTTTTTACCCAGAGATCGAGAGTCAACATACATTACATTCATTACATTTGAGGAAAATGACCCATTAAAGCGTTTGGGACCAAATACATTTTCAGAAAAATGTCATCCAATTAAATAAAGAGTAAGAGAGGACATAAAATAAATCATGGCGCTGTACTGAGCTATATACGGATTCGGGTGGAGAAAGGGGAGGGGGGGTCACACCTAAATGAAGGCGATTCTCCGTGAGCATCTCTCAGATACATGCATCAGTCCTCCTTGCCGTTGTTACGTTTTTGTTGTTGTTGTTGTTGCCTTTCATGCTATTGATAATAATTTTTTTTCTCTCTGCTGCTGGTGCCGAGTTGGTGTCTAATTTCATTTGGGAATAGCGCCTTCCTTATCTTGCCCTTTGTGTTCACGTTCTCGTTTCCTTCAATCGTGTCCCCAGAGACTAGACAATCTGATCAAATTTTTAGCGTTGTCGTTCCTGCTTTTCATGATCTTGTTTACTTTTGCTGTTTGTGGTGTCAAGTTGGTCTCCAGTTACGTCTAGGGATAGCGCCTTCCCTAATATCATATCACGCTTGCTTGCTTCTGTTTTCCCATCTTCTTTTTCTTGAACACGTATCCCCATGGACCAGACAGTCAGACCGAATTTTTGTTGTTGCCGTCAATCGCTCCCCGGCTTTCGCCGTTGCCGCCGCACACACATTTTTGTGTTGCTGTCTTCATTGCTCTTGGTGATATTTATTGTCTGTGCTTCTTTTTTCTTTTAGCGTGGCAGATTATAATATCTTTGGATTTTAATTGAGTTAGACATAGATCTAAGCAATTTTAGTAGAGGGAAATCTTTTAGCGTGGCAGATTATAATATCTTTGGATCTTAATTGAGTTAGACATAGATCTGAGCAATTTTAGTAGAGGGAAATGTGTAAGTCTCGATCCCAGGCCGATATTCGCCTAAGCAACTTCACATTATAATTGCCATGAGAGGCCAGATAACTTAATGACATTCCCAACTCCCATACATTTCCTTTGACATATACAGTGTTGATCAGTGATCTTTTTACAGTAGTTCTGACTGCCTCACTGCCTGTAACCAGGGACCCAGTTTTCTGAAAGATGGTCTGAAGAAAATGAGTGAAATGCTCTCTCAAGGCATTTACAACCTTCATGGTGGGAATCAAATCCACGACCTGCAGGTTCTCAGTCCAACACCTTGACCATTCGACCAGGCTGCCTCCAAAGTCGTTAAAATTGCAAGAGGAGGGTCACTTCCTCCATCACAAAGTTCAGTAAATGAGCTTCATTTTTCAAGATATATTACACTTGAGGTTCCTTATCGTTGGGCCTGTCTGGCACTTTTGTTGGGTCAGTTTAGACGACCCTAAAAGGTCACTTCATTCTTTGGGCGAGAGGGCTCACTGGTAAAGGCTTTCTATAGAGAGATGGGTAGTCTCATAAAAATGGATGGATTATGAAAAACATTGGTCGTGTTTGCCGATGACAAGACGTAGGATACATTGCATGTTTTATCTCTTTCTTCCTGCTTCCCTCTCTCCCTTCCTCTCTCTCTCTCACTCTCCCTCTCTCTTTCTTCTGTGTATTTTGGGAGAAGGATGAGGAAAAAAATTACAAGCCTTCACTGCCTGAGCGGCAAAATTGACTCGTATGCCAGTCTGATTCGAAAATTGATCAAAACGGTCGAGACTGTTTTCTATTTCCCGTCTGTGACCTGTCTGTGCCACTCTCATTATTTCCCATCTTTCACTCCCTCTCTCTCTCACCTTCTGTCTCTCACTCTCTCTGTCACTCTTCTTACCTCTCTGAATCACTTCCTCATCTGTTCCTCACATTATTCTTTCGATTTGATCTTTGTTGACTTTCTTGGCGAGTTTCTGGATGGATATTGGTATTGACCTAGAGGTGCCCTGTGCTGTCTCTTTCTTCGACTTGGAGTGAGCACTGGTGTAGACAGACGGGTGGGAGGGGGCTTCGGTCCTTGGGTCAACACTTTTTTTATCATGACGCTAAACATGTCCTATTGAGATGGGCGAGAGAAGACGAAGAGCAATAACAGGCAGAGGAGGAGATGGACGTGGAGGATAAGGAGGAAGAGAAGACGAAGACGACGACAAAGAATAAGAAGAAGAGGGAGAAAAAGGAAAAAGAATAATAAAAGTAGTTATAGTAGCAGTAGTAGTAGTAATAGTCAGGTAGTAATAAAAGTAAACACAGTGGTAGAATGGTAGCATTAGTAGTAATAGTGAGAGGAGGAGGAGGAGGAGAAGGAGGAAGAGGAGAAGGAGGAGGAGAAGGAGGAGGAGGAGGAAGAGGAATAGTAGTAACAGCAGCAGCAGCAATAGTAGTAGCAGTAATCGTAGTAATAATAGGAGTAGTAGTAGCAACATCAGCAGAAGTAGTAGTAGCAGTAGTAATGTGGTTGTAGTAGAAAAACAAGAGGGAGAATGAGGAGAAGGAAAAGGAGTAGTACTAGCAGCAGCAGAGGTAGTAGTGATAGTAGTATTAGTGGTGGTAGTAGTAGTACTAGTAGCAGTAATAGTGGTAGTAGCTGCAGCACTAGTAGCAGTAATAGTAGTAGTAATAGTGGTGGTGGTGGTAGTAGTAGTTGTAGTAGTAGTAGTTGTAGTAGTAGTAGTAGTAATAGTAGTATAGTAATGGTAGTAGTAGAAGTAGCAGCAGTAATAGTGAAAGAAGAGGTAGTAGTTGTAAAAGTAGAGGAAGAAGAAGAATAAAAGCAAGAAAACGAAGGAGAAGACGACGACGACAAAGAAGAAGAAGAAGAGAAGAAGAGGAAAAGAAGAAGAAGAAAAACAACAAAAAGAAGAAGAACAACAACAAAAAGAAGAAGAAAGACAACAAAAAGAAGAAGAAGAAGAGATTGACAATACTTAACAGAAGATATGCAGAAGCAATTCTCCACTCTCTCCTTCGACAACCCAGTAAAAGTTTCGAGCTTCATTGATGTCCTGCTGTTTTCCTTCAAGTCTCGGGCCAACCATTTGTCCTATTCTTTATCTCCACTCTTCCACCGCTTTCCTTCTCTTTCTCTCTTTGTTCACCTCACCCACATCCCCAACCTCTTTCATTGAATGCATTTTCTACGACAGACAGATGGGCAGATAGAGCGAAAAGATGAGCATGAAAGAGGATATTGTTGTAAGACTGAATATTCATGAATGCGAATTAAGCTGTGATTGGCCTGTGGCCTAGATCTTATAAACTCGTGAACACTGTCCAATGCGCTTATAAATAGATCTCGAAACTCTTTGCTCTGTTTACTTGTGGTTATTTGAAATGAGACAAATCAAACAAAACTGTAATTGAGGAGTAGGCATGTAGTGTATATCTATTAGTTAAGAACTCGCGCATCAACGATGGGATCTCTCACCAAAGTAAGAATTACATTAACTCTACATGCTGAACGCTGCTAAGAGTACATTCAGCAGCGATGCACCAGTGTAATTCATATCATGGTAAGAGATCCCATCGTTAATGCGCACGCTGTCAAATGTTTCATACATAAATTATGGGTTTTGATTTATACTTCACGTCATTGAGTGCATTGCTGTAACTTTTCTACGTGTTCTATTCTATTCTGTTCTGTTCTGCTCGGTCGTCTCAAGCTCTTGAAATAAGAAGAACTTTCCGTGTTACTCAAATTTGATAAATTATTTTTGTCTAAGACCAGATTAAATCTATCGCTTGTAAGTGCTTCAAGCCTGAACAGTATTATCTTCAGCGGTTGAAAAATACCCCCTTCCCCTTCCCACCCCCCACCCCAACTCCCAAAGCTCCTCTTAGATCCTCTTATTCCCATACAAACTTAAGGTGCAGAAGCCTAATCAGTAAGCAAAAATTGGACCATCAGAGTCGATAGTGGCAGAGTATAAATAATCAGGGACCAGAGCGCAGCGCCAAGGACGGTCATTAATGACTTTGTCAAGTATTTCGTTTGTAATCATTATTATGTGTCTGTATAATTGAATGAGATGTATAACATTGGATGACATTTGTAAACCAATTCCCCTACAAGGTACATAAAAGTTTTATTTTCATTTCCATTCTGCAAAGCTCCAAAGTACAAGCAGCACAATATTTCTCCTTCACGACCATCCCCCCCTCCCCCACAATTGTCCAAATTTACATGGTTCTAGTATAGAGTAGATGGTAACACAATGTGACACAATCTCAGTCCCAGATAATAAACGAATTGTCTCCAGTTTACAGAACGGTTCGGGAGACTTCCCTTTCTGTCAGCGGGCACTGGAAAGAGGTAGAAGAAGAAGAAGAGAAAAAAGAACACGTGTTTATTTCGACCGGAAACCGATTTGTTAGGGTCCATTCTGGCAGGTCGCGCGTCGCAATTGAACCGAGTGGAACTGGATTGAACATGACCCAATTTGTCCTCAGGTCAGTGCAAAAGAGAGGCGGGGGGTTGGGAGGGTAGACCTTCACTTCAGGACATTGCCTTGTTTCGTGACAGGCGTCGATCTAATCACTCTGTCCTCGGGCTGAGCAATAATCGGATTGGAATCTTGAATGATCTGCGCATCTTAACTTGAAGACGAAAAATAAAAAGCATAAAAAAGGTTGAAAATGTACCATTATTGACTCTGTTTGCCGTACAGTGCCATACAATGTAAATCTCATTCAAAATTTATTTATGCAGATGGAAACACCATATCGTCGGTCTACGCAAATGACCGACCACGTTTATATATGAATTATAGCCAGCCTGGCTGGTCTTATGCAAAGACCGACGATATTATGCATATAACTACAAAATTACTTGTTAAGATCCACAATGTTTCTGTTAAGAATTTTAAAGTCTACCTAAGTAAAGCCAAGCTCAGACCTCTCTGTCTCAGTATGTGGCTGGTTCTATCCATTTGCGCATCTTGACTTGAACAAAAAAACGAAGACGCAATGTACCTTTACAGGCTCCGTTTGCTTTACAGTGCCATACAATGTAGTCTATATCTGATTCAAAATATACACAAAAGAAGACACCATATCATACACATAGCTACAAAATTTCTTGTCAAAGTGCATATCGTTTTTGTCAAGAATTTCAAATCCTACTTAAGTAAAGCGAAGCTCAAACCCCCCTCTCTCAGTATGTGGCTGGTTCTCTCCATTTTGGCTTAACCATAAGTCGGAAGTCGTTAAGGTCTAGAGCGCAAATTGGAGCATGAATACTAGAGCATAAATTGAAATATTAATACTAGAGCGTAAATTGAAGTATTAATACTAGAGCGTAAATTGAAACGCAACTGCAGCTCACAGAAAATAAACATAGTGAGTAATTACATCTACAACGATTCCCTTTCTGAACGAAAACACGACAGCAACTATGCAAATCTGAGGAATCGATTCCAAGAATCAGTGGGAAATTTGGTGGTCGTACTCGCGTACCTCCAGTGTACCCGTTTTCGCCAGAGCCTTGTTCGAACTTGAATAGCTGTCAACTGTTCTTCAGCGCCTCAGTTGCCCCCGACAACGATGAGGTCGGTACCTGGAGAATGACTGACCGAACGAAAGCCTGATTTTGTCCGAACTAGCCGTGCGCGGTTCCATGGAGTCATCTCGGACACGGGGGAACTTCTAAACAAAGAGAGAAAATTCTGGGACGGCCTAACAAGTTGGATGGGTACACAGAGCTCCAGAGAGTTGTTGCCGTGGACAGCTGACAGACAGAAGTGAGGGTCCCGGATTGTCTATCCTGGTCACCTTGGAACATTGACTGTGGACGAAGAAGGAGAAACTGTAGTTTCATTATTATCATATCCACGAAACATTGCCGGTTGAGCATGGTCTATAGTGTCCCATTTAGATGCCGAAGCCTCTTCTCTTACAGTGATACAAAATGTTAAAGAGTATCTTAAATAGGCAAACAAGCAAGCAAGTAAACAAGCAAGCAAGCAAGCAAGCAAGCAAGCAGCCAGCTGTCCAGCCAGCCGGAGAGTGAACCAACAAACCAACCAACCAACCAACCAACCAACCAACCAACCAACCAACCAACCAACCAACAGACCCACTTTGTCAGCCATCCAGTCAGCCATCGTACAAACAAGCAAACAACCAAAATAACGACTAAATATCTGCTATGACAAATCTTACAAGATGAACTTTGAAGAAAAACAGAGAGACAATTATGGTAAGATAAATGAAGATCGGCGACACTCTAATTTCTGAGGGTATAGGGAAAGACTTTAGTGCTGAGCAGGATGAGCCAGTTAATCGCTTCGTCTGTGGCAAATTGGATAGTCTATAATTGATGGATGGGCAGGAGATTGGCTCAGAGACGAGCGGTGCCACTAACAGATACGGCTGCTGCTTTTGCTGCTGCCCCCGCGGTTATTAATGTCGTCGTAAATATTCTTGCTCGTTACCGTTGACTCCACTTAAGCGCAATCCGTATATTCGCAACTTCCTCATAATCGCTATATTTTCCATATAATATAATGTATATTTCTGTACATCCATAAGAAAATTAACAGTCGTATCACAAGTTGTATCTTAAATTCAATGTTTCAAATTTTCGCCCGCGGGGCTTCCTCAGGAGACTTACCAACTAACATATATAATTATTACTCTCTATATAAATAGGTAATTGGATAATGGCAGTTCCTTTTAATCGCAACTATTTTTCCCGTACCTTTGAGGGGATTTGTTAGCGCGACTGCAATTATATTTACTTAATAACATCTGTCTGGTAAAATGATTCTGTTCTTGCTTTTTATCTAGGTGTCTACATAGATTTTTGTCTGGTTTTTTTTTTTTAAAGATCTCTTTAAAAATGCCGTTGTTCCTGCGGTAATAGATCTCAGTTATTATACTGATTTTCTATGCTCTGCTATGTGATAATTGTACACTTTAAACAGTTGTCTTTAAAATACAAATATCTCTACTGAGACACATGTCATTATATTACACTGCATGAGAGATGTGTGTGTGTGTGTGTGTGTGTGTGTGTGTGTGTGTGTGTGTGTGTGTGTGTGTGTGTGTGTGTGTGTGTGTGTGTGTGTGTGTGCGCGTACGTGCAATGAACGCGGTTGTGAGAGAAATAGGCGTGGATTATGTGGAAGGTGTTTGTCTTTGTAAGACAATCATGTACAATTTTCTCTGTAGAGTGCCTTGAGCTTTTCGGGCGTAAAATGTTATCGAACTGGAATGTGTCATTACGGAAGTGACTGACATGGTTGGGCAAGTGCACCAACCAAGTCAATTCAGATCAAGTTCAGCTCACTAAGGCAAAAAACCCCGAAGATCAAGTTTAGTTGAGTTGCACGAAAACTGAGTAGTTTTCAGATCAGATCAGTTCCTCTTGGTGTTTGAAATTGGTATTTGGTTCTCATTTTCGAGGAGATGTTAACTGAATTGAACTTTTGGTAGAAAATTAAAGTTCAGATCAAGCACCCAAATTATCTGCAGTTCAGAGCCAGATTATAGTTTGTCCAAAATTATAGCTATTAGGCTCAGATCAAGTTCAAGAGAATTGAACTTAAGTTCTCGAACTGTGTAATCTTAGCCGGACCTGGATCATAGCCACCGTTCCAGAGTAGAGAAGGGAGAAATGTACAAAAATAGAAAAAAGCATCGCTTACCCATGAATCGCCCATGACTTCAGTTCCGACCAAATATGCCCTTGATCAAGGTGCATATCACAGATGTGAACGGCCTTAATGATGTTGTGTAACAACACACTGTTGGAGCAGAAAACTTGCAGTTTCTGTCCACTATTTGCTAGTATGTACGTATGATTCTATAGGTTAAAACATAGGAAATTGATGGACTCAAAGAATATTTTGGAACTGAAAAGTCCACGTTTTGATCTCGGTGTTGTACTTAAAAATGTTGTTTAGGCTTTTAACTCTTACCTCAGAAGCTCTGTACACCTATGTCGTTTCTGTTCAACTCTCGTCAACTGTAAGAAGTCTGTATACTCTTGTTATTGTTTTAATATACTTATTTGTACTTAAGACGTTCAATAAATCTGTTGTGGATGACTTACCTGGCCTTCTTACAGTATGACACTTTCGCAGGGTCATAACCAGCACCCTGGGAGGCCCCACAGTGCAAAAAGTTTGCAAAATATGAAGATACTGGTTGCTTGATGTTTTTTTTATGTTTTGTTCCAATGACAGGTAGAGAGGTGAATTTAAACCATTGTCTCTGTGCTACGAATATAGAAGATGTCAAACATAGGTTAGTTTTGGGCAAGGATATATGTTGTGTGTGAGGTCAGGGCCCATGTTGACATATTAAATGAAATGAAATGCGCCTGTATTTTCCATGTATGGTTGCTGTTGCAAAGGTACACGCAGAATTTCTTTCTTTCTTTCTTTCTTTCTTTCTTTCTTTCTTTCTTTCTTTCTTTCTTTCTTTCTTTCTTTCTTTCTTTCTTTCTTTCTTTCTTTCTTTCGCTTTGCCATAGTAAAGTTTACCCCGCATTCTCTCAGAAGGATGAAAAATGACTTAGGCCATTTTCAGTGCACAACGACAACATTTTAATGGTTTTTTTTTAAATTTTTTGTTGAAGTTTTCTCTTTAGGCTGCTTTGAACAGAATATAGTGCCAGTGTCATTTTAGAGGCCGTGGATTGTCTTTTATATTTGCTTTTCCTGAAATGCACCTTAATAATAAATGAATCATGACAAAAATATTAAGTTTAATTTCAACCTGAAAAGGGTCCGAAATGGCTGCTTTTCCTTCATGTTTAAAAAAAAAAAGTCTCTAGGGAGCATGCTCCGAACCCTCCTAGAATAATTTTAAAGGTCGTGGAGTGTTTTTAAATGTTTTATTTTTCTTCGAAAAACCTTTGAAATAGTCAAATTCTGATAAAAATGTCCATCCGAGTTCAGCTATACATGACCCCCATTCTTTCTTTTGCTTCCATTGTTTTGAACTTATTTTAACATGACTGTCTTCGATATTCGTACACGTCTCCTGGGTATGCATTTAGCTTCACTAGTCTCTCACAGCCAACACTCAAGGACCCACCTCTAGACATAATATTCAACTGCGTGTTTAGTAACTGATTAAAACATTAAGCAAAATAAAAACCACGATCTTTGGTTGTTTTTTTTTAAAGGTTAATACATTAAAGTGTGGGCGGGACCTTGGGCCCCTAAGCGATAATTGTGCGGATGGGAGGGGGAGGGTTGGAGGGGGGAGGAGGAAGGGCATAGTCAGACAATCTAGTTACGATCCTGCACTTCCATGTAGGCGAGAGCGATCTGGAATATTAGCAGTTAGACCTGTATGGTACTAAATAAAATGAGCAGTAGTGTCGGAAAAGAAAGGAAGAAAGAAATCACCTAGGCTAATAGGATCGGGATCTCAGGTGTGAAAAGGTTGTCTTAGCCGGATATTAATAGGATCATTTTGTACAGGAAAAAAAATCGGCATCATGGATAGAGCCGGATCTTAACCGAAATGGGATATTAAGCAGCGGGAACTTAGCCGGAAACTACTGAATTATTATTTTAATAAGTAACAGTTACTTTTGCCATTACGACTCAATATTGAAATAATACAGTAATCCGTCAGTTGGTATTTGGTATGTTTACTTCTTTACAGGCAGCTGGAAAATGAATGACGAATATGACGATGATAAAGATAACGAAGATTATGATCGTAAACATTTTTGACAGCTTAATTGTTTCGTCATGTTCATTTTTGCCGAAGTCTGAGGTTTTGACAACTTGAGCGCTCTCAAATAGTCTAGTTGCTCAGAGCAAAGCAGTATATGCTTGTGAAATTGGGATACAATAACGTCCAAATTCTATTTTGTTTTAAAAAAAGAAAAAAAGAAGATAAATGAAAGATCATAATATGTATAAACAACTCAAATCGGCAAAAAATGACTTCAGCAAATGTGGAATAAGCGTGACGATCTACGTAGTCTCAGAAATGCTGGGATGGGTGTAAAGAAGGGGAGGAGTGGGGAAGCGGTCAGAGGAGCCCCTACTTGAAAAAAGCCGAGAACCGTTCATTTAAACTCCGTGTTTCATATCATGTGAATGGTCTTTCCTAAATCTTTGTAGGGAAGTGGAAACAAACGGCTTCTCCAATATGTTGGGAGAAAACCCGAAAACGACCCAGCCAGTTATAAACAGTTTGAAGTGAGACAAATAAACACTACGTTTTAATGGCCACGT
>JAWQUT010000085.1:1607781-1611827 GCA_033807755.1 Ellobium chinense | reverse complement strand
TGTGTGTGTGTGTGTGTGTGTGTGTGTGTGTGTGTGTGTGTGTGTGTGTGTGTGTGTGTGTGTGTGTGTGTGTGTGTGTGTGTGTGTGTGTGTGAAATGAACGTGGTTGTGAGAGAAATAGACATGGATTATTTGGAAGGTGTTTGTCAGGTGTGATGTAAGACAATCATGTACAATTTTCTCTGTAGAGTGCCTTGAGCTTTTCGGGCGTAAGGTGTTATCGAACTGAAATTTATCATTATAGAAGAGACTGGCAGGGTTGGGCAAGTGCACCAACAAAGTCAAAGCAGATCAAGTTCAGTTCACTAAGAAAATAAAGCCCGAAGATCAAGTTTAGTTGAGTTGCACGAAAACTGAGTAGTTTTCAGATCAGATCAATTCCTCTTGGTGTTTGAAATTGGTATTTGGTTCTGATTTTCGAGGAGATGTTAACTGAATTGAACTTTCGGTAGAAAATTAAAGTTCAGATGAAGCACCCAAATTATCCGCAGTTCAGAGCCAGATTATAGTTTGTCCAAAATTATAGCTATTAGGCTCAGATCAAGTTCAAGAGAACTGAACTTAAGTTCTCGAACTGCGGGACGTTAGCCGGAGCTGGATCATAGCCACCGTTCCAGAGTAGAGAAGGGAGAAATGTATAAAAATAGAAAAAGCATCGCTAACCCATGAATCGCCATGACTTCACTTCCAACCAAACATACCCTTGATTTAGGAGCATACCACAGATGTGAACGGCCTTAATGATGTTGTGTAACAACACACTGTTGGATCAGAAAACTTGCAGTTTCTGTCCACTATTTGGTAGTATGTACGTATGATTTTAGTCAGGAAAGAAACATATACATAGAGAGGAAGTATTTTAATTAACTAAGTAGGTTAAAATATAGGAAACTGATGGACTCAAAGAATATTTTGGAACTGAAAAGTCTACTTTTTGACCTTGGTGTTGTACTTAAAAATGTTGTTTAGGCTTTTAACTGTTACTTAAGAAGCTCTGTACACCTATGTCGTTTCTGTTCTACTCTCGTCAACTGTAAGAAGTCTGTATACTCTTGTTAGTGTTTTAGTATAGTTATTTGTACTTAAGACGTTCAATAAATCTGTTGTGGATGACTTACCTGGCCTTCTTACAGTATGACACTTTCGCAGGGTCATAACCAGCACCCTGGGAGGCCCCACAGTGCAAAAAGTTTGCAAAATATGAAGATACTGGTTGCTTGATGTTTTTTTTATGTTTTGTTCCAATGACAGGTAGAGAGGTGAATTTAAACCATTGTCTCTGTGCTACGAATATAGAAGATGTCAAACGTAGGTCAGTTTTGGACAAGATGTTGTGTATGAGGTCAGGGCCCATGTTGACATATTAAATGAAATGAAATGCGCCTGTATTTTCCACGTATGATTGCAGTTGCAAAGGTACACGCAGAATTTCTTTCTTTCTTTCTTTCTTTCTTTCTTTCTTTCTCTCTTTCTTTCTTTCTTTCTGTCTTTCTTTCGCTTTGCCATAGTAAAGTTTACCCCGCATTCTCTCAGAAGGAAGAAAAATTACTTAAGCCATTTTCAGTGCGCAACGACAACATGTTAATGTATTTTTTAATTTTTTGTTGAAGTTTTCTGTTTAGACTGCTTTGAACAGAATATAGTACCAGTGTCATTTTAAAGGCCGTGGATTGTCTTTTATATTTGCTTTTCCTGAAATGCACCTTAATAATCAATGAATCATGACAAAAATATTAATTTTAATTTCAAGCTGAAAAGGGCCCGAGATGGCTGCTTTTCCTTCATGTCTTTTTTTTTCTTAAGTCTCTAGGGAACATGCTCCGAACCCTCCTAGATTAATTTTAAAGGTCGTGGAGTGTTTTTAATATTTGTTTTTTTTTTCTCGAAAAACCTTTGAAATGGTCAAATTCTGATAAAAATGTCCATCCGAGTTCAGCTATACATGGCCCCCAATTCTTTCTTTGGCTTCCATCGTTTTGAACATATTTGAACGTCTTCGGCATTCGCACACGTCTCCTGGGTATGCATTTAGCTTCACTAGTCTCTCACAGCCAACATTCAAGGACCCACCTCTGGACATAATTCAAATGCGTGTTTAGTAACTGATTAAAACATTAAGCAAAATAAAAACCACGGTCTCTGTTTTTTTNTTTTTTCTTAAAGGTTAATACATTAAAGTGTGGGCGGGACCTCGGGCCCCTAAGCGATGATTGTGCGGATGGGAGGGGGAGGGTTGGAGGGGGGAGGAGGAAGGGCATAGTCAGACAATCTAGTTACGATCCTGCACTTCCATGTAGGCGAGAGCGATCTGGAATATTAGCAGTTAGACCTGTATGGTACTAAATAAAATGAGCAGTAGTGTCGGAAAAGAAAGGAAGAAAGAAATCACCTAGGCTAATAGGATCGGGATCTCAGGTGTGAAAAGGTTGTCTTAGCCGGATATTAATAGGATCATTTTGTACAGGAAAAAAAATCGGCATCATGGATAGAGCCGGATCTTAACCGAAATGGGATATTAAGCAGCGGGAACTTAGCCGGAAACTACTGAATTATTATTTTAATAAGTCACAGTTACTTTTGCCATTACGACTCAATATTGAAATAATACAGTAATCCGTCGTGTGGTATTTGGTATGTTTACTTCTTTACAGGCAGCTGGAAAATGAATGACGAATATGACGATGATAAAGATAACGAAGATTATGATCGTAAACATTTTTGACAGCTTAATTGTTTCGTCATGTTCATTTTTGCCGAAGTCTGAGGTTTTGACAACTTGAGCGCTCTCAAATAGTCTAGTTGCTCAGAGCAAAGCAGTATATGCTTGTGAAATTGGGATACAATAACGTCCAAATTCTATTTTGTTTTAAAAAAAGAAAAAAAGAAGATAAATGAAAGATCATAATATGTATAAACAACTCAAATCGGCAAAAAATGACTTCAGCAAATGTGGAATAAGCGTGACGATCTACGTAGTCTCAGAAATGCTGGGATGGGTGTAAAGAAGGGGAGGAGTGGGGAAGCGGTCAGAGGAGCCCCTACTTGAAAAAAGCCGAGAACCGTTCATTTAAACTCCGTGTTTCATATCATGTGAATGGTCTTTCCTAAATCTTTGTAGGGAAGTGGAAACAAACGGCTTCTCCAATATGTTGGGAGAAAACCCGAAAACGACCCAGCCAGTTATAAACAGTTTGAAGTGAGACAAATAAACACTACGTTTTAATGGCCACGTGTTTCGCTCATAATAGCCCAGCGAATTTTAAAATTTTCAAACCCGTGACCTTATTAATCAGCTGATCTCTGTTTGTCTCTGTGTGAAAACGTCGCTCACCTACTGATTAGCCAAATATTCGCGGGATCGACTCCTGTTTGCCTCACTCATTGCTATAAGCTGAGCTATTTTGGGCGGAAAATACCTTGGACTTTTTGAAATCTTGTTTTCAGGCCAATGCGATGACGTATTTGGAATCCTCACACGGTCTTTTATAGCAGTGCAGCATGATAATGTAATGGATTTTGTTTATGATATGTTAGTAAGGTTATAGGTTATATAGATTATGTGTGTTGTCGAATATTAAATAAAATATAATATTATATAATATATTATATAATATAAATAAAATTATACATATATTATATGTGATTTTTCACACAGATTTCACAGGTTTATTTTCATTGTAACGATGTTATGAAATAAGTATATATAGCTTCTACTGGACAGTACATAAGCAAACAAATGAACAAACAACCAGCAAATTAACAGACACAAAAAAATTCCGCCAATCAGACAGACAGACAATCAGACATATTTATATCCTAACAGAAGATATATTTAAACCTACATAACTTCATGTATAGCGTTAGTAAAAAAAAATTCCCTCGGGGCAAATAAAGGTGGATTGTATCTTTTATCTTTTATTAGCAAATAAGTTTGTAGGTAGTCTCCATCCGGTAACAGTAAAGAGGATAACAGCCATACTAGCATTCCCCTAATTCTTCACGAGATGTGCATTACAAGAAATACAGGCTCTGTAATGAGTGTTTGT
>JAWQUT010000085.1:1597781-1602781 GCA_033807755.1 Ellobium chinense | reverse complement strand
ATATTCGGATGGACCTAGATAATGTTTAAGTCCTCAGTTATAAGTATTCTTTTTTTTTCATTTTCTTCATTTGCCAAGAACAAACTGTTGTTGATGTTCTACTGTAAAATGGTTGTTTTTTTCCAAACGTTGTTTATGTAGAATACGGCGTTTTGCGACAACACAAGCAATATGCCATAATGACAATGTCAAGATATTCTGTTTACATCACCCGGGCGATGCCCATAATTGTATCGAATAAATGCGACATGACGTGGCGCAGTTGCGTGGGATGTGGCCTATTATGAAACCGGATCGGTTTTTAGGTCATTTTTAAAAGGAAGATCAGGTTCTTGCATGGGAGCAAAACGAAATGACAAAAAAAAAATGTATGGAGTGCGAATCGTTAATGTGAAAATGCCATATTTATCTTTGGCATTGATTTCAGTTGGCAATATCTAGAATGCGCCACTCCGTGCGTGACAGTTTTTCTTTTATCACATAATCTTGTCTAGATTTAGAGGCTGCAAGTGATTCGACATTTTTGGGTTATTGATTAAAGTAAGGACTGGTTGGAAGAGACATATTACAATCTGAACTTCCTTGCATTGTCAGGAATATTTCGTCCGTTCTGAGATTTAAGAGCGTATTTCATAAATAGGATAAAATGCAAAATATTGGTATAATGTAATAATGATAATAATGCGGGTTATAAGTCACGCATCAAGGCTAAGGACCGCTCACGCGACTTCACACTATTATCACCCCAGCAGGCCTAATCACTCTAGGACTTTCTCAGCTCTGTAGGGGGGCATTCAGTGCCGCTGTCATTTACAGGCGCTGATCGCTGGCATTCTGACAATCTCTTTCATTACCTGTGGCCAGGTACCCGTTTTATAGACGGGTGGATTGCGAAAAATGTGAATGAAATGCTTTCCCAAGGCACTTTCAACATGACATGATCGGGAATCGAACTCACGACTTTAGACCTTGAGTCCAATATCTGAACCGTTCTGCCACGCTGCTCCATTGATGTCATTTGGTTCATAGACCTAATTGTAAGGTCATGATATCAGCGGAATACATGTTATCTAAAAAAAAACTATTTTTGCAGAATTTGGTCTTTCTATGCTAGCAAAACGATGGTATTTTCCCCCCAAACCTCTCATTTGTGTGTGTATGTGTGTGTGTGTGTGTGTGTGTGTGGGGGGGTTATACGTCGAAATGGACAACATTCATAAAACTGTGTATATAAATAGAATTTGTCTCAAATGCTCTCATGATGTAAGGGATGAATACCAGTACATAGTAGAATGTCCAATTTTTAATAAGGAAAGGAGGCTTTTCGTGCCAAAGTATAATAGGTTCGACCTAACATAATTAAGTGTAAAAAGCTGTTTAGCAGTTTACATAAAGGTACGTTTAAAACACTGTGTAAATTTATAAAGAGTATTTTGAGCTATTTTAGGAACTGATACTGGAATCGATTTTTCCTTTTCGATTATATGCCAATACCCTTGTGCCGTCAGCATGTATCTAGTCTACTACACGTATATTATCCATTGTGAGTGTGAAGGTACGAGAGCAAGAGAGAAATAGAGTGCGAGAGAGTGCGAGAGAGTGAGTGTGTGTGTGTGTGTGTGTGTGTGTGTGTGTGTGTGTGTGTGTGTGAAAGAGAGAGAGAGAGAGAGAGAGAGAGAGAGAGAGAGAGAGAAAGACAGAAGAGAGAAGAGAGAAAGTGAGAGAGAGACCCCCAGTAAAGCATAATGCGTTTGTAGCTTAATATGGTGAGTAATAATGGATTCAACACATGCATCCCACCACAGTAATTGAAACTCACACCTTTACCACAGGCTCATTTGAGCCCAGCCCTCCAGTGTAGATAATGACTTGGATGTCGCCAATTACTGGCGTCGATTAGGCCTCTGTTATCAGTAGCAATTAAGTTTAATTCTGGTGGTATTAAGTCGTTACATTTCACGCTGATCACAGACAGGGCTGCGTGTGACGGTAATCAATGGACTGTAATTTGAAATGACAACAGCTCCTGCAAGCCGGATCTGCTCTCCCCTCGGTTTCGATCAACAATCCCTCTCTAGGCCTACATAGCTTTGAGGGCAACAGAACGTAAAAAAAAAATTGATGAAACAGGTCGCAGTGCAATTTCGCAAATGAAAACTTTTCTCGTCTAAAACAGCACTGACATCGTCAGCAGCGTTATCAACAGAAATGGCAATACCTACATGATCGTTATGAAGAGAAACAGCAGCCACAGTTTAATGAAAACGATACCGAGATCTTAGATAGTATGTACGAAATTGTCTTGAAGAGAGCGAAAGAGCAAATGGTCGTCAGAGTGAAAACCGCTGTCATGCTTAGTGTTTGGTATTCTTCATCCTGACACACACGGCTTTTGAGGGTGGGAAGGGGAAATGGACTAAGACGGTTCCAGTCTGCAGTTTCCGGCGCATTGCGTTTGACCTACTTACTGTTTTGCAACAATGGATTTCAGCTGTTCTGGGTTTTGACCACTAAACTATGAAACGGGTATTGTTACTATTCGTATAATCTTTTTTTGTCATAAAACTTCAGTGTCAAGTAAAGTTATTAAATTTGCCACGCGCTTGCTGTATGTACTTTTACGCAGAGTTGTTTTGCGCTGCTGCTTTCTGAGCCTGTGGCCGTATGCATAATCCTTACGTTTGTTAACGCACTGCGGGAACCACCGGAAACTCCCAATATAATAGTAGCGTTCACTGTAGTTAACGCAGTACGTTAATTAACGTATGGATTTTGCATACTAGCCCATGCTTCTGCTCCAGAGACTCTTATTAATCTGGTCTGGAAATTAGCTAGTGGATGGCCGCATTTCGTTGTCGTTTCGTTTATTATTGTAAGTTTTGTTTTCGCCGTGGTGGAAAGCCTCAAGGATAAGAGTGCTAAAATCAGGTGACCTGCTTGCTGATCGAGCTAAAATTTCAAAATCCGTTCAAGAGTTCGGTTGTATAGATAACTTAGGCCATCTCCCCTCCTTCTCCCCCCTCACCCCCCCTCCTTGCGATTAGATCTATCCAACATGAATCTGTTGAACAAATGGGTTCAGTTTTTCATAAGGTTCTTATATTTGCGAAAAGTCGGAAATGGCTTTTAGTGAGAATGGAATTTCGCTAACCTGGCACGATGATTTTCTCATGTGTGTCTGAGCGCAGAAATTTTAGAGTAATCCGCAGTGGCGTTACAGGGCTGCAAATTAAAAATTGTACACGTATTGCCAAATTTCTAGAATTCGAAAGATAGTCTTAGATCTACTATCGCCAAAAAAGAGTAGTAGCTAGAAATAACAGCATTTCCTTTACGAATTACCTCCGATCCACAAATTATTCTAGTAACAATCCCTTTGAAACGTTTTGAATATAAATCATTTTCGCGTAATTTTAGTGAGTCGGGCTCCACTCGTCAAATCCACGAAATTTAGTTCCCAGCGGAGAAAAAAAAACAACACCAAAACGTTTACGGTAGTCATACTAACGTCACATTCAGGAAACTGAGTGGAATCCAGCACATTGAGTTGATCAGCTAAACAAATNTAGAGGGAGCGGGATCCCGTTCATCCCTTCTTCTTGATGTTAGTTATCAACTAGTTTGACACTCAAATTAGTGTGTGCGCGGGAGCTCTTTAGTGCGGAGCTTAATCTGGTAGTATGTATCTACAGGAAACCCCGAAAACGTCAGTGATGTTACCTGTCATTATCGCCTACGCGGAAAGTTGGACAGCATTATACATACAACCACAGATAAGGGGATTAAGACTATATTCGATTTCATTGCTTGTTGCTTCCTGAAAAATCAAAAGTTCAGGGAAATCCAGAAAAGCCTTGACTTATGCAGCTTGAACACACAATAAAAAAATCCACATAGCCAATCATTCCTGCAAGTGACCTCATTGACGCATTACTCCCTTTGTCTCCATGCGAACTACATTTTGTTTTCTCCCATGAAAAACGGTAGCCATGAGAATCGCCGCATTTTGAGAGTGTGGCTTTAAGCCAATGATGACATTTCGCTTCATCTGGGGAATATCTTTTAGTTCTTCTGTATAGCATTTTTTTGCCAAATTTCTGATGGCTTGAGAGAGAAAGGGATTAATAATAAACTGAAAACCCTTGTATTCTGTAGAGCTCTCGTTATGTCACTCTTTTATCTTGACTGGCTGAGGCTTTAGGTCCTCAAGGTAAAACAAAAAAAAAGATGTAAAGACGTCTTCGTTGCGTCGATTTTTCTTTTCTGTTTAACGAGTTGTAGAAAATTAGAAGAAAGAGAAAAAAAAATGAAAGTGTTGAGAAATCGCTTAGACTAATTCTTATAATCATCTTCATTATGATTGTTTGGTCTGGATCTAATTTAGCCCCAGGGGTAGAGAAAGAAAAAACAACCAGGTTGTTACTACGATGTGTGCTGTCTGGGGTCGAAGATAAAGATGAGGTCGCTGACATTTTTAAAAAAATGTTTATATCCCACTCCTTTTAGGGCACCATGGAGCTGAATATAAAAAGTAGTATGGTAGTTATTTCTTATTATTACAGGGTCTTACCGCATAGTGATGTTATTTTGAATCTCTCTCTTCCATAGTTCTTGATGCTAGTATTCTTGGTTATTTTTTTCCACGCCTAAGGAACCTTCCATACTTGACGGGCTTTTCGAATAGTAGTATGCTAGGTTGGTTTGTTTTCTCTCGTAGTCATTTAGTCATTAGCATCATTCGTTATATTTTCCCTAATTTTTTGTTAGCCCTTATATCTACTATTTTATACATGGGATTTTCATTACCATGAGGTATGTTAGATTTATAAACAGTGAGTGGAAGAGTGGTTTTCTGTTCTATATTCTATATTCCCTGCCTCAGTGGGTGTACGTGGTGGAGTATACCCTCTGTCCCCGTTCTAGAGGTGCGCGCAACACTATCAAACATGTTTTAGTCGCCATTTCTGTAAGCTATAAGCGGCCTAAATACTGCAAAGGGT
>JAWQUT010000085.1:1582859-1593220 GCA_033807755.1 Ellobium chinense | reverse complement strand
GAAACTTCTGTTCTTTTAGCGCAGATACATACAGGTGCTATATGTGTATGTGTGAATGATTATGTGTGTGTAAGTTTGTGTGTTTGTCGAGGTGTGCAATTTGTAGCTAAGTATGTGTGCATGTGGCTGTTAAAAGCTTCGAGTCCCATGGGAGTGAAGCGCTATATAAATGCACATTATTAATATCTAATTTAATATATATCATCATTATCAAATAAAATAAAGTGAATTGAAAATGACAGTATCGACAGTATTCATCAACTTTCGGAAGTGACTACTCGTCCTTAGGGCCTGTATCGAGAGTACTCATTATCGATATCGAATTGTGCGTATTCCTATTAGAATGTAAAGTAACTTCAACTTTGCGCAACACGAAAGGAGGGTTTCCAGATCGACTTTCCAAGGGTGAGCTTTGCAAAGTGAGATGAAAAAATACGCAGATTTACTCTAATCCCAAAAAAACTTTTGTAAACTGAGGTACGGAGGAACGGAAAATGAACTCCATGAAACTTAATGAGCTGTGTTAGAATGACACAAGCCTAACTCTTTCTAGTATACCTGTACTTTAGATCGAACAGTACACTTTTTGATGCACATCTGGAGCAAATGAAAATAATGATTCAAAAAAAAAAACCAACATGTTTATACATGGGTTAATCAAGTAGGCCACTGTGCGCGATTCAATCAGCTACAACATAATAAAGAAGGCATCGAGAACAGTGCTATGTTTCTGTCTTTCGATGCATTTACTTTCAGATATCATTCTAACCTTTTATCAGTAGATAGTTTATACAAAAAAAATGAACTTTGGTGGCTGCCCTTCACTAGTCTTTACTTACCTTCAGTCATAGCATGACCGTACTGAGTATGTCTAACTCTGGACCATTCAGAACCAAGGGAAACAAGTCCGTCAGTAGGAGAGAACGGTCTTCAGGGATGGACTGTGCTCGGTTTCAAGAGTTAAGCAACGGTAATTAGCTGCTCTATACATATCTGAGCCCCCGCAGCAACTCCCATCCTTGCCAACAATAACAGTAACTATAACAATAACAATAACAATAAATTTATTGAGCTCCGAAAACATCCACTTGTATATGACCAAGTGTGAGTATGTTCTTAATAATTTATTCGTTCGCTCACTCATCCAAACTACTCCTCCATCATTACCACACTCGCTCATACTTTCTTTTAGTTTGTCTGTCTGTCTGTCTGTCTGTCTGTCTGTCTGTCTGCCCGTCTGACTCGCTCATACCTTCACACACACACACACACACACACACACACACACACACACACACACACACACACACACTGCTCGCCAACGCCCCTTGCTGATTGGCATCAGTGTCGTGGACGGCACTGATTACAGTCATCATATTTCTGTGTCTGCGTAGCAGTCCTACAGTGGCGACATTCCTCATTCATTTTCGCCGATGATGAACTGGGCAGGTGAAACTGACGTGAATCACACTAATGAAATGACCTGAGTTGATAACCAAGGTCCATGGAACTAAAATAGCCACATACTTGACCGCTCAAATGAAAACGGCCTCAGCTTTTCTGAAACATGAAGACTCTATACAATACTAAGCTAGCTAAACAACATGCTGCCTTCTCTTGGCAATGGTGAAAAATAGAATAGAAATTAAATAACAATTTAAGCCTTAGATTATAACCCAAAAAATGGGCCTAGGAACCACGGAATAAAGCAAAAAGCGCGAAGGAACTTGAAAAGTAGTCAAATTTGGCGCCGTAGGAGCCAACCTGGCAACACTTGAATGCAGCCCACATAACACATACGTCAATCACACTTTCAGCTTGGAGGGCCAGTGTTGTAATTATAATTACATCTACTTTCTCTTACGTTCTTAATCAGATGTTACATGGTCTGTCCACGGTGGAATATCACTGTTCGCATGTTTCAAGTTCTCATCCCATTCCAGAGACTAGATGAAGATAGTATAACATTACATTAGAATGGCGCCATTTTGGATTTCTCTGTTAGTCATACCTTTTGCTTATTTTCTCCTCTGTTACAAATTTCTGAAAAGAGAAATGCGTGGGTGATGCGTGGTCACTGGGCATTCACGTCATTTAGTTTCTTCTCGTTTGATATTCATTTGAACAAATAAAAGCAGTATGGTCGAATGGTAATGGCGTTGGATTAAGTCGGCTAAAGGTCTTGGGTTCGATTCCCGTCATGGTCAATGTTTAAGTGTCTTGGAAAAGCATTTTATTCACATTTTCCTCAGTCCACCTGTCTGTAAAATGGATATCTGGGTATAGACAGTCAAAGATATGCCAGAATGCTAGTTTCAGTGGTCCTCTATGCTCCTCAGTGAGTTCAGGATGTTTTTTAGTAATCTGGCCTGTCAAGTAACAATAACGTAAAGTCGTGTGAGAGGGCAACGGCCTGAATATGAGCTTTATGATCCTCATTATTATGATGATGATGACCATTATTACTATTAATATTGTTAAGATAAGAACGAAATCTACATCTAGAGTCATCCAGGATTCAGCATACTTTCCATTGTCTTGTACCTCTTCCTCACCAAAAATGTGGCCAAGCGGTATAGCGCTTATTTTGGGTCGAATCCTGCTTGCGGTAGGTTTTTTCTTATGTAGTATATTCCTACGGAACATGGAGCAGCGTGGCGACATTCTCAAGATTTAAAGGTCGCGGGTTTGATTCGCAACCACGGGCGTATTGTACTGTAAGTGTTGTGAGAAAACATTTCATTCGCATTTCTGTTAGTCCATTCATATGTAAAATGTATACCTGGCTGGAGTCAGTGGAATATATTGTCAGAATGTTGGTGATCATTGCCTGCGAATGGCAGCGGCATTCCTCAGGCAGCTGAGAAAGTCCTAGAGTGATCAGGCCTGCTGCTATGTTAATAATGTGAAGTCGTGTGAGCGGACTCCAGCCTGGATAGAAGACTTATAAACCACAGTATCATTATTCTATTCGCTGTGTTTACAAGGCATTCTCTTATCAGCGGCCTGGCGGGGATCCAAGCCTCGCCTCCAGCCATAAATGTGCTCAATGGGGACAAAGAAACCTAGTGAGATTTAGGGAACTTTTTTGAGAGAGCAGAAGGAGATGGATTTATTTGTTTGTGCTAGGTTCCAGTTTCTTTGTGTTCGGAGGTTCAGTTTTCGTGCTGTTCGTCAGTTGTATTGAAGAATGAAAACAGGTGATCAACACTCACCACCTTAATGATGATAACCACAAATCTGGGTCAGACCTGCCATCCATTTCCTCTTCATCTCTTCATGTCCTCTGGGAAGAACGTCTTTGACCGATGTCTCTAAAACGTGGATTCATCCCATGACTAACCGGCTATTATGTCAAGAGATAGTTTCGGATCATTTAACGTGACCCAAGCAAATGCTGTCTACTCCTTTCTTGTTCGGCTTGTTAATGAGAGCAATAGTATGCTTCTGGATAGCTGATTTTTTTGCGTGGCCGGACACTAGGCCGACGGACAGTTGGCCGACGGACACTTGGCCGAATGGACATTTGGCCGAAGGATATTTGGCCGAACGGACACTTGGCCGAACGGACATTTGGCCGAAAGACAGTTGGCCGAAGATTTGTTTTGGTTTTGTGTGGTTTTTTTTGGTGGGGGTGGGGCCATTCTTCAGGGGGGGGGAGGTTGTTNTGTTTCTCTTGACCAATGTTTATTACAGCATAATTATTTATTGCAGTACCTGTCAACATATAAATGAATTTAGTGAGAACTTACGTTCGCACATTCTCTGAGAGAGAGAAGAAAGTGCCGAGATGAATGAATATAACAATATGCAGTAATGAATTTCGCCCAAATGTCCATTCGGCCAAATATCCGTTCGGCCAAATGTCCGTTCGGCCAAGTGTCCGTTCGGCCAAATGTCTGTCGGCCAAATGTCCGTTCGGCCAAGTGTCCGTTCGGCCAAGTGTCTGTCGGCCAAATGTCCGTCGGCCAAATGTCCGTTGGCCAAGTGTCCGGGAACTTTTTTTTGTGTGTCCACTGCGTTCACTTTTGTTGCATATTGATCGTAGTCACGAGCGTAGTGTAGGTAATAATAACAACAATAAAATGTATAAGTCTCTTATCTCGGGAATCTTAAAAAAATGATAAATAAAATAATAAAAAATGAAATAACTAGGATACACTCTTTCTCGGAGAGCGAGACAACAGAAGATCTTCAGGGAGAGATACCTGTAACAAGTGTTTCGGCTCTTTGACCTCCTGATACCCTCAGCGGGCTGGGCAACACGTGAATCACATCATAAGATAATTATCAGCAGACCAAATCACTCTGTAACTTTCTCATCTTCCTTAGGAGCATTAGATGCTGCAGCCATTTTACAGACACTGATCATTGAATGTTCTTGTGCCCAAAGGAGCTAGCTATAAAATTCCATATTATATAAGATTGTTGCAATGGAGGTAAAAAAAACCTGTCTTAACTTGACAAGCATTCTGACAATAACTTTCACTAGGGATGAAATATGAGTTTTTAATTGTGAATTAATTAAGACATTACATATTTGCCTGGAATTGTACCACACCGAATATTTTCGTGATCTCTTCAGAGATCCAATTTTGGAAGGAAAGGGAAAGACATCTGATACCAGAACATTTCTTGTCCTTACCAGGAGTCGAACCAAGGACCCCTCAGCTTGCGAGTTGAGCTTTCCACTACTCCACCACACGGACACCAACTACACATCAGTTTAATCCTTCTGTCTTGATCGCCTTAAATACAGTACCTTATCTTCCACATGTAGGCCTAATATTCACTGCACAGAGCTGGCACACTTTCCAATTACTGCTCACACATTATAAAAAGCAAATTGCCAGATGCCATCTGGTTGCGCAAGATGTATACTGTATATCAAGCTTAATTAGACATACGCTCACACTTTATTCGCCAGACACCACCAATCGATTCCGAGCGCTATCCACCCTTGGTATTTTGCGAACATGGTTTTATGTTGAAATGTAGTCCATGCAACTAGCACGGTATTATAGGGTGGGTTACTTTTTTTGGTCGCGAAACTTATGATTAATGTTAATCTCATGTGCAGAGCAAAGAAAGAAACTGGTATTTGTTAGCGTTTCAAGAGATAATAAATTCAGTTAGATACAGCAACAGAATGCTGCTGAACTGATTACATCCTCAGCTGGATAAATCTCAGAGATGTATAAAGGGCCTTAAAGAGTCCTGTTATCACACGTTTCACAAATCAGAATTAATATGCATCTGCTGAGGTATCACAATTTCTCCTAACTTTGACAGCTTTTTTATTTTTTTGGCTGTTGAAAGCTTTAAGTTCTATAAACCTGGACTAATAAACTCGGACACGGGAGGCAACGAGGTATTTCATTCGTAATATTATGTATAATGTGTACTGTTCTATGTCTTTATATTATATATTATGAATGAGATGTATAACATTGCAAATCAAATTCCCTACGGTGTAGATAAAAGTTGTATTTTCAATTTTTCATTTTTTCATTTACATATTGAATTACATGCAGGCACAGCACACAGAAAAGGAAACATAATAGCTGGGGCAGGGTAAGTTTATCTTAAGCATACCTAAAATGATGAGGTCATTTAAATCATGATATCCTGATATATATTATTATTACTGTTGCAGGAGCCCAACTGGTAAATAAAAAAAATTGGCTATCAGAGTCAGCAGTAGCAGAGTATAAAAATCGTATAAAATTGTGTAGATATAATCGTATAACATAAAACCACACCGCAGAAGTTGTGAAATTCAGTCTTGAACAAAGTGATTGTTGCAGGCAGTGTTTTCCAATGGTTTCAGCGGATTTGATTTGTGCGGACCTGTGATCTGCAAAAGAAGGCCAACTTTGTAATCCCTTTTCATCTAAATTAAAATTGTGAAAAATCTGAATAAAGGACCCCCCGCTATAAACAATATATAATTTGAGCACCGTGATGGCACCAGACCTGCAGACTAGCCTTGGTCATCTCGGAATATTCCTGTGGTTGGAGGAGAAATTTTTATTTAATGGCTCAAAGAGGCTTTTACAATTTGGCTCCTTCAACCTTACAGCATGCCGTGGCATTGATTTAAACTTTGGATAACTACTTTTGCAGTTTGTTTTTGTTGTTTGGTGTGTGAAAACCTAATTTTCGTGAATTTTGTGAGTTGAAAAAAATTACGAAAAATTACGTCCCGGGAAAAAAAAAAATTCCGTTACAAATTAAAACAAAAATCCTTACTATGTGAGGCAACCGGCAAGAGAAATACACATGTGTTTATTTTTTAGTTATTTCGCTTCAGTATAGAGACATCATGGATTATTGTATATTTTTTCATCAGCGTGAAGCAGAATATCAGTTTGGCGAGTGTAATGCCAAATTCCGTCACTCCAGATTACTTTATAAACTTCTGGAGCATATACAAACAACATCAAACAGAATACTGTTAGATACTAGCGAGAAGGCATTTCCAACTTTTTGCAGAAATTGGAGTCTAGCAAAAAAAAAAAAAACCCACCAAATCCACAACACGTTTCTGGTTTTACAGCAGATCTGCATGAAACTGCTCAAAAATTTCTTTGGTAAATACATAGCGCGTTAAAAATATAAAGATAACACATGTGTCTTTCCATTTCAAAACATCAAGTTGAGGAGTTTTTGATAGGGATGAGGGGGAAATAGTTATAAAACAACGATCATCCTTTTCTTTCACATCAAAGAAATCTCCGGCTTTCATCTTCATTCATGTTAATAAACGTGATCGATCAAATATGAGATTTTCCTATATTAAAGTACTGCGGCGTCCTGTTGATCATATTTTGTACAGTACCAGTTCGCCACGTTCGAATTTCCAAATCTGGATAATAAAGGTTTATCTTATCTTATCTTATCTTATCTTATCTTATCTTACCTCTGACATTTCTTGTGTTGTAGAGTTTCTGCTTTTATACATTTGTTCCCTCATATTGTGTTGGTTTTAGTTATGACCAAGAAGTAATTCAGATTGACTTGCGTTTATGAGGGCGTAGGTGGATGTGCTGGCGTCATTATTATTTTTTTTTTTTTGCTTTTCTTTCCCCGGGGAAATCAAGTCTTATATTTCATCTGTATCGACGCTCAGATTTCACAAAAATAAAGTTTAGCAAAAGACGGGATCAAAGACAAACCTTTTATTGGCATGAAGATATAGAGATTTCACCGACAGCAAGGCCATTTTACATTTACAAGCGGACACTCGTTTCCAGCCCACATTTCAAAATTATGTCCGGGAAATAATTTCAGTTTAGCCCACACCTTTTCAACCCAACTACATGTATTAGTAAGCGTACTGAAAAAACGAATATGGAATGGAATCGAAATCATATTTAGAAAAGAGAAAGAGAGAGAGGATTTTATTGAAAACGGAGAGGTGTATGTGCTCCCTTAGGTGGGCAAGAGAAGTAGGTTGAAGGTGTTAGTCGTTTGAGTTCAAATGGCTAATTCTTCTTATCTTTCTCCTCCTCCTTCTTCCCTCTTTATTTATCTCTTCCGTTCACCGGTATAGCCCTGCTCACCAAGGAGGTGATGGAATTCCATGGCAGTGACCACTGTGACACAGAATATATAATTAGTTTCTTATGTGAGCCTTATAAATTCTGATGTTAAAGATGTGCTTGTATGCATTTAACACATCCACGGAGCAATCAAGTACAATGCTTATACAATCTTAGTATTTTAAAATATTATTATGAACATGGTTAATTTGGAAGGCATGTATACCACATGTATGGTATAGGTATTCAGACGCTCAATTCCATTACTTCCCATGTTTTGTCTGATCAATGAAACATGCCGCAAGTAACATTACTACTCAATTACATAAAATGTTATGTATGGACTTTGAATCAGAATTGCTCCTACGTGTACAGCTGGCTCAAACAGCATTTTACTGTGGGCTGGAAACGAGTTGTACTTTTGTCCATGTACTACAGCTACTGTCTGGGCTTATCTCAATAAACTTGTTAAACTTGTTGATTGTTGCCTACCTGAGTGGGCTGATAAGATGCACAAAAAAAAACCCAAAACAAAACAAAAGAGTGGGCTGGAAACGGATGCATCGCACTCGAAAATTATAGACTAAGTAAAAGGAGAAGGCATTAAAAAAATTCTCAGATTTCCTCATACAAGGCAAAGATTCTGTTTCTCTCATGCAGCTCTGAATGAAAACATATACACAACCAAATAAAAAAACTTTATCCAAAAAAATGCAGAAAGGATCAAATGTAACGCTTCATCTATGGACCTCCCTCCCTTGCGACCAAATCTGCATATAGAGAAAAAATACATAGCTCGGAAATTACGAATAATATTAAATGATACATATCCATGAGAGATCGACAATTTCCCGTGGCTTTCTGCACTGCAGATGAAGTAAAACCTCACTTACTTATATGAGAAAACTAATTCCTCATTAAATTGTTACGTCTTAAAAATTTTTTGGCACATAAATGAATTTTGATTCTGTCATCAGAACCAGTGTGAGATTATATTTTGGCCCTCCGTAAAAGTCCGACCCCCCCCCCNGTCATTATTAAATGAGATAAAATAATTTGTCCGTGTGACATTTGGACTCCCCTGACTTTTTTCTCTTTAGGGCGCGTTCATTTCTATGCGGGTGTTGTTTTTTTTTACCGTTTGCAAACATTTATAAAAGAAGATATTATTTCACAGCATGTAAAGTTTATAGGAAAGGGACGAGAGGGGATGGAAAGTTATCATTATTTCATAGAATATTTTGACCAGGGAGACAAAATCTAGTGGGTTCGAAATGTATTGCCACACCTGCCTGGAATTTGGAACAAAACTGGGGGAAATCTGCATGAGTATGACCTATTTTGTGCAATTTAATGCGACCTTGTAAATCAATATTCCAAAATTCTTAGAGACAACTAGTCAATATCTACAGCTTGTGCAGTGCCGGGTAAAGTTTTGCTAAAAACGTAAAGACATTATAATTTATTTTGAAACATACAGAAAGGCAAAGCAGTACCCCAAGTTCTTGGTTCCTTGCAGTTCGTTTGTCTTTCAGATTTGGAATCAGTTTAAACTCAACACTAACATCTTCATAATAGCTAGTTAGAGCAAAAGCAGTAGATCTGATATATATAGTCAAGATCATTCTGGATAGGTTTTTTTTGGGAGTTGAAGATATGGCGGGGATGGGCTGAGGAGGTGGGGTTGTACGGGTATTATTGGGAGCTATGAGTCGTCACTGCACCACGTATACCGACTATCACATTCACCTGTGTCTGTTTTGTGTCAGTCTGTGACCTTAGAATTGGCTCTCGTCAGTCCGTGGTCTGTGGAATGGTTTCTGGAGCGGATCATGTGAAGCAGCGAGGCCGAACTGTTAAGTCGTTGGACTCAAGATCTAAAAGTCGTTAGTTCGATTCCTGACCTCTTTCTTGCTGTAAGTGCCCTGGGAAAGCATTTCATTCACATTTTCCTCAGTTCACCTGGCTGTAAAATCCATACCTGGCTATAGGCAGTGGAAGATATATTATCACAGTGCTAGTAATCAGCGCCTGTAGCAGCGGCACTGAATGCTCCCCAGGAAGCTGAGAAAGTCCTAGAGTGATCAGGGATGCTGTAGTAATTATAGTGTGAAGTCGCGTGAGCGGGCATGAACCTGGATACGAGACTTATAAACTGAATTAATATTAATATCAAAGATTGATTAAATTTGGATGACTTATTACATAATCCGAAATCGTTCATTAAATTTGTTATTGAGTTTGTTGTGGTCTAGAGAAGGCGGCATGGTCGTGTAAGGTAGTGATTCGTACTCAGACACTGAAGGTTGTCAAGTCTAAGGTTTGTGTGTTCGACTCGGGGACCAGGCGAATCACACTGGACCAGTTGCCTGAAGTAATACCTTAAAAGTAAGGTACTTCTAATGTTTTTGTTAATTTTTGGTCACCTCAGATGTCCTGATCAAGAATCCGTTTGGTCCCATCCTGTAACTACTGAGTATTTTTTTTTTTTATCTACGATCATTTATGTATCAGCCGCGAAATTAACGGTTTTGTACAAACGGTGAGCTCTAGTATCGTTTGGTGTGACAACTACACCAATCGAATTTTTATTCAATGTGTGACATGAACCCATTGGCATATATGTCACAGTTGTTCATTTAAAGTATTAGCATTATTTTGTGTATGATTCATTTGTGTTATATTGCCACCGATACCTTTTACTGATACAATACTCTCTCGGCCAAAATGACTTATTCCTTCGGAACAACATGTGACATTATCGTCTCATGTCATAAACATTTAAGAGACTTTGGTCCAAAATCTCTCCCCCTCCAC
>JAWQUT010000085.1:1571811-1582547 GCA_033807755.1 Ellobium chinense | reverse complement strand
CCCTTCCACCCCCTTTCTCAGAGAACAGGTGGGTCTATAGACTGACTATGACTACTTATTAATACATTTGCTCTAAACTGAAAACATAGAACCAACTATCCACCACGGCTGTCTGGTTAGATCCATCCATAGATTAAAGATGCCGTCGGAAATGGGGGTGGACAGAAAGGAAGTGAGGAGGAAGAGAATTGTTTATATGTACAATAAGTGTACAAGCAATGATGTCAGATTGAGTGGGAAGGTATCTGCGTCCTCCTTGATGGCATGAAAGCAAAAAAAAAAATATATATACTGGAATCCGTATCACGGGAATATTCGCACGTTGGGTAGAATGCCATTTTGTGTAGTTAGAGAGAGAGAGGGAGAGAGAGAGAGAAAGAGAAGGAGAAAAGAGAGAGAGAGAGAGAGAGAGAGAGAGAGAGAGAGAGAGAGAGAGCAACACGGCAGTCAGAGTGCCACAGATGCAAGGGTATAAAGCGAAAATGATATCACAGGCATAGATAAAATTTGGTCACTCTTTTAATTTTCCACAGTTTTCGTGGCAACGGCTTTTCCAGTAAGTTCTGTTCTCTCTCTCTTTCTCTCTCTCTCTCTTTCGTTCTGCCCTATCTGGAACAGCAGTGTTTTAGCAAGCGCAGGTTGTGCTGTAAGAGAAAAGGGTATTATGGGTTCCAATAAATTAGGTACCATATAAAAAACCATACTTACACAATATGGTAATGAACAGGGGATAACATGTACAGTTATGTCGCATCAGAAGGTCAGTAGGTCTGCGATGCTGATAATAGGTATTATCTAAGGTCCCATTACCGCGGTAAGTCCGTGTGACGTCACCGATAGAGCTGGGCCCTACTCGAAAGTCTAAACTAGCGTGACGTCACGAGACGACGCCAGAAAAGGCAAATTTTTGAAACTACGATAGAGGCTGAACATGTTTTCCCAGATCATATTATGATCACTGGTTTCAGTTGACTGATTTCCAAATTAGGCTTACTTAATCGTTAATCAGATGTTCGTTCGTTGAGATGGCCATCGAAATAGAGAAATGACAACGTATGTTGCCTCCCGAATACCCAAAATTAAATCAGATTTTTAGAGCCCATGACGACAATATCTTGGGGCTCTGTCAAGGAGTGCTTGGGTTTGTGTTAGGGGAAGTTATGCATAAGACTCGGATTTGGGGATGAAAAAGCACTTTTGTTAGAGTCCCTGAGCGAGATCTAGGGGATCTCATAAGGGTATTTTATCTTCTTTAATCCTGCCTGTAACCCTGTGCTTGGAACAGAGTTAGGGGAAGGATTTAGGAATTAGATTATAATTAGGGAAGCAAAAAGCACTTTTGTTCGTGTCCTTGAACAAGATCTAAGGATCTCATAAAGGGTGTTTTATCGTCCCTAACCCTACCTGTGTCCCTGACCTTAGCAAACCATTGCAAAGTCTCAGAATTTTGCCCCTATATACATGATTATGAAGCGAGCCTTTTCATCTGGTGAATACACGGCAAAGACATGAAAATATGCAATGATCAAGTAACATGGGGTTCCCGGATCTTTGCCCCCTTGCACATGCTTATGAATCGAGTCCTTTCGGGGAATGAACAAACAGCAAAGCCATGAAAACGTGCACTGATCAAATAACATGGATTTAATGTGCGATTACGTCGCCTCATGAAATTCCATAGGTCAGAGTTGTTACCTCCCTAGCCCCGGAGCTGAAGGCGGCAAGTCGGCGCCCATGACGTGAAATCGATGTCCCGAGCCAGCGGCGGCTGATCACATGTCAGCCATTACGTTGGTATCATGTTCCAAACGGACGTCGTAATTTGCTTCACGACATAATGGTTGGCTTGTGGAGTTTCTTTCAGGCCACCTTGCGGGGCTGAGGGAAGAGGTAACAGGAGCCAATTTTCGGTTTGGTTTTTTTTTTCGTGATTTTTTTTTTTTTTTGAGCAAGTTCTTTCAAGGCACACTGCAGGGCTGAGAGAAAAGGAAAAGAGCCAATTTTGTTTGTTTTTTTAAATTTCTCCTCTTATTTTCAAAGAAAGTTTTCTTGCCCTTTAAGCTGCGCTTTCCGATCGTTACTATCGGATGGCAAACCCAGCCTAATAATGGCCGCGAATACTGTGTGAGATGGAGTTCTTTTCTTACCTCAAACACTAGACGTGTTTATATCAAGATTGTTTACTGTAATGTTTTGAGGGACAGAAAACTAACGATCAGCAACGTGTTTCTGCATTATGAAATGGTTTGCTCGTGAAATTCAGAGAAAAAGCGCTCCCCAGTGTGAACCATGCAATAGAAATCAAATTAGTGATGTGTCCCATTATGCCCTTCGTCTCATTCTATACCTCAGTCAGGCTTTTAGGCTTATGTTCCTATTTTCCGTATGTCTCCCTTCCAGGGCCAATTTGAGGGTCCATCTTCCGCAGTTATGCATTAGTTATTATTGATCTTGTTCCTCTTTATCATGTTGTTGTTGTTACCATGTCTAATAGGATGGTCTGATCCTCGCTTTGGGATTTGGGATTTCCCTGAACCAGAGACCTTTTGAAAGCAGAGGTAGGATCTACTCTATCGATTCTATAAGAGAAAATGGCGCACAAGGTCGTTTACAAATAAAGAGGACAGGATCGTTTGTAAGTTTATATACTTTTGCAACTTCGGAACTTCCATTCAGTATCGAAACTCAAGCTCTGGTACCATTTCGAAATTTTTGATGTATGTGTGATCTCTTCAGGATTTTTTTTTAATGTCTTTGGAGTTATTTTCATTCATACCTTGTCTCGCCAAATCCGGTACAATGAGCAAACATCAAAAGTTTCGGATGTAATTTTGATTCCCATCCGACCCTCAATAACAGAGTAACAAGTTACTTCATCAGAAAGTCCATAGCGAGTTAGTGTCAAAACTGTATCAAAAATATCAATAATTATCAGTTTCGATCCTATTCCGATTCTCAGTACCTATCCAGCTACCGGTATCAAAAGTACAGTATCAAAAAGATCTTTCCATCTTTAGTTCCAAACACGTGCAAAACCAAGAAATATCAAAAGTATTGATATGCTTACTCATTACTAGGTACTAGAATCGAATTAGAATCGATACTTTTGGTACTTAAATCTTGAAAGCTTTGTATCGCGATACTTAAAAGTTCAGGTTTCGGCTCAGTTCCAAACTAGCAACCGATCTCCCCAGTGCAAAGCCAAGAAGAATCAAAAGTATCGATTTGCATACTCGTTACTCGAATCGAATTAGAATAGAATCGGTACTTTAGGGGGCAAGAGATTATGATGACTGGCTCAGTAATACGAAACAGTGTGACTGAATAGCCGCTGCTTTGGACTCGAGATCAATAGAACGTGAGTTCGAATTCCTCCGCCATCGTAAGCACCTTTGTATACCATTTCATTCATCTTTTGTTCGTTCCACTCATTTGTTAACTAGTGGTTATCTGACTAAAAGCAGTGAGGGCTGATGTTAGAACGCTAATGGCAGCACTGTATCCTCTCTAGGGAGTTCAGACACTTCCTAAACGGCCTGGCCTGTTGGGGTTATTATATTGTGAGGTCGCATTAGCCTGGATACAAGACGTGTATATATATATATATATACGTACATCTCATCATGATAATTACCGGTGTCGTTAGTAGATATAGTGGACTCGGCTTCATCACAACTCTCCCAAAACATGCAAAAGTTTGAGACTGAAAAGAAATTCAGTTATACATTGAACTTTCTTTAGACATTGCAGTAGTCTATTGTCTTAAAACGGTTGTGAGTAACTGTAAGTTGTTATTTAGTGGATTACGATTAAGCCAAGTCAACTGAGTTATAGTTCTCGCACTTTACCTTGTTGCCATGATGCACGACATTTTCTACAGCCAGCTGTGCTCCATCGAAGACTGGGCACGTTATAAACAGTCCTTAGTTTTTTGTGTCTTAAATTAATGAAATCGACTTATTGTATTGTAAAACAAATCTTTGTCATTTTATTCTCGTTGATGTTATTATTGTTGTTGTCGTCGTTGATGGTGTTATTGTTGTCGTTGATGTTGTTATCCTCCAAACACTGCTAGCCAAGTTAAGAGGCACAGACTGCCTTCGCCTAGCATTCATTCATTTGTTCATTGTTTGTGAAACTGATAAAATACATACATTAATGATAGCCGAGAGAAAAAAAGAAATGAGGTTGGACAAAAAAAACCCCACAACATTTTAAACCTTATTGTGTAAGCATTTATTGTGAACATTTAGGTAATGTCATTATCTTGACATAGAAGTAAAACTTAATTCAGTGCAAATTCTCTTTTCACGACTTCTCTCTAAGCGTTAAGTGAATTCATTCTAAATTCCCGTTGGGATACAAGCAGCTATGGAGGGATTTTTTTTCCAAAAACAGAAACAAAAATGCTCAATTCTCAAAAAAAAACAAACAACCAAAACCACCCTGCAGTACGCGCCCCTTTTTCACAAGAAACCTCTGCAGTTTTCACTTAATCAGGGAGCTGACAGGGAGAGCCAGGATTCTGTAATTGAGTCCAAGAAATTCTGTCCTTGAGATGGAAGAGGCTTGTCGGCTCACTTGCTCTCGGGTCATGCCAGACACCCATCCTGAGAAAATTAGTGGCAGCTGGTGCGGGTACGGGATCATGCCTGGCACACTGGGGTCATGCTTATAGAAATCTCGCTTTACATGAACGGCGTCTTTGCAGTTATTGCACGTCGTCTTTGTGCTGCGTTTTGTATGGTTTTTTTTCCTGCTGCCTTTGTTGTTATTGTTGCTGTTCTGGTTGTTGTTGTTGTTGTTGTTGATATTGCTAGCGATGTCTACTATGCCATCAATAATCTCGCTTTACAAGGATGGCGTCGTTGCAGTTATTGCAAGTCGTCTTTGCACTGTGTTTCGTCTGTCTTTGTTCCTTCTGCTTTCGTTGTTGTTGTTGGTAGTGATGTTGATATTGTTAGCGATGTCTATTATGCTGTTACTAATCTCACTTTACATGAACGGCGTCGTTACAATTACTGCAAGTTTTTGCACTGTGTTTCGTGTGTCTTTGTTCCTTCTGCTTTTGTTGTTGTTGTTTTTATGTTATTGTTATTGTTGTTGATATTGTTCGCCATATCTATTATGCTGTTAATAATCTCTCTTTATAAGGGCGGCGTCGTTGCTGTTATTCACTTTGTACTGTGTTTCGTGTGTCTATATTCCTTCTGCTGCTGATGCCGCTGCTGCTGCTGCTGCTGCTGCTGCTGTAGTTGTTGTTAGCAATGTCTGTTAAGCTGTTGATGCTATCACAGCTGCCATTACCTTAGCTGCTGGTTTAGTTGTTCGAATTTTTGTTGTTGGTGTAGTTGGTGTAAAAGACTTCAGAGAGAGAGAGAACATCGCGGACAACCTGACAAAATGGTTAGGAGCAATAAAGCCATCAGTGGCTGTATACTCGTAATCATTACGTTAGTTAACGCGCTGTGGTAACCACGGAAAGCTCTCAAAAGATTAGCAGTGTTCACGGCAGTTAACGCAATACATTAACTAACGTGTGGATTATGCATACGACCACAGCTGACTGTTGTTACTGGACCGCTGACTGTTGTTACTGGATGTGTTGTTGTTGTTGTTGATGATGATTTCTTAGCTCCCTGAAGAAGGATACTTGTCCAAAAACTTGGAATATCTTTTCAAAATTTTTTAAAGTCACAGTTTGAGAATCTTTATCGATTTGAAAATGATGATGATGATCATGATGAAGATTATGATATTGATAAAGATGATGAGAATGATAACGATGATGATGACGGTCGTCTCCTTAAACAATTTTTAAGCGCTACACCTTACATTTCATCTTTCCCCCATTAATGTAGAACTGTGTTACTGAGTGCACTAGCGAAGGAGCACACTTTCATTCCCTCGAGGTTTCTGGCTTCCTTACTCATTTATTACCTCTTTACAGCGGTTTATAAAAGTAATAAATTCTGAGGTTTTCATATGCACCAATGGACAGTCGTAATTTTTTGTTCAGTATGATGATGATGATGATGATGATGATGATGATGATGTTTATACAAGCTGGAGGCCGGTCTAACAGTTTGATCTTGTTACTTTTCAATGTCACTAGTCTATGGTCTTATTAAGCCCAGTATTGACTGGGTCTTTGCTGTTAATGTTGTTTTGATTTTGTTATCGAGTTTTCTAACAGTACAACAGAAATTTGATAATTAATCAGTTTGCGTTTGATGCATTAGAGTGGTATACCTAATATATGTCTTTACCTCTGAACTACCATTAAGATATTAAATACTATACTCCATTTTTATACATGGCTGCCTCATGGCTCCTCTCTGAACCGGATTCACGAAAAAGACAAAGAAAAAAGAAGAAGAAGGAGACTATGAAGGAGACGATGAAGAAGAAGAAGAAGAAGCAAAAGAAGAAGAAGAAGAAGAAGGAGAAAAAGAAAAAGAAGAAGAAGAAGAAGGAGAAAAAGAAGAAAAAGAAGAAGAACAAAAACAACAACAACAACAATAACTACAACAACGACAAAAACAAATCAATAGCAACAACAAAATCGACCATACCCTTCCTTCAATAAAGATGCTAGCATGGTTCCTCACCCCACACCCCTTATCCCATATCCCTATACGGTACTATACCCCATTCCCCACGCCTCATCCCATTCTCCATTCCATACTTCCCCATTTCCCACTTCCCCTCCATGTGATTACTGGATCATCCCCATGATTCTCTTATTAACACATTTCCCACCGACCAAAGATCCCACCTTCGCTTTTCTGTTATATCTCAACACAAGCGGACATAAAACACTGGCACGTGCGAGCACATGCACACACACAAACACACAGATAAAGGAAAACGAAATGTGAAAACTCTACAAACCTGTGTCTGCCACATGGCTCTTTCATCACCCCACCCGGCCAGTCCCTGCCTCNTCCCTGCCTCCCCCCACCCAACGAAAAATATTTAAAAACATAATAAAAAAAAAATATGGACATCATCTTTCAGCTTCCTCATTACCAAATATCAACATGGATTTTTAGAAAGTGCTTTTCTTCCTCACGGGCTTTCCCCACCTCTTGAATCGACCAGCCCGAGCTAGGATCCTTGTGTGAGTATTTGCACAGATATTACGACAGCCTTGGCCCCTGGAATCAACGCGAGTGCGCTCCAAGATGAACAGAAACCTGGTGCCGAGTAAATTAAGTCGCACCGGCACGTAATTCGAGAAGAGATAATGCCTTCGAGGACCCTTAATCGCCGTTCAACACAGGAATGTAGAGCTGACAGGAAGACAGGGCCATCAGGGGTTCCCAAACTATTTTTTGGTCGAATCCCTGATAAAAAATAGTCAACAGGAAAAAAAATCAGCAAAATTCAATTCCCTTATCTTCCTAGCAAGTCGACTGCTTTGCTTTTCTAGAAAGAAAAAATAAATTGGAAAAATGGCTTTTCTTCCTGGAGGAAAAAAAACAATCGACAAAAATGTCGTCAGTTCAATGTTTCTAAAGCGGTAACTTTACTGAGCATTACGTTATGTGGCAATCTACTGTTTTGTAGCCGTTGTTCATGTTATATATTGTTCAGTTTCCAGATTGCTAACAACTGCAAGGCGCTACAGAATAAAGAGCTAGTCTGTACCCTTGATTCTTTTACATCAAACCTGATGATATTATAAATGACCAGGTCCTCAGATGTCATAGTTGTGCATGGCTAGTATTTTTTTTTTGTTTTTGTGTGTGGTTTGAGAACTCCGACACTACCTTTTTTTGTCGTCATTAATATCTCAGTGACCTTTCTGAGATAGCATTCGTTCAGCCATAGTTAGTTCTTTCTCAGGTTGATTTTTGGCGGTTGACTTTTACTTTCCGAGCACTTTCTTAGTCCACATGTGCCCTAATGTTATCAGGCAAACCTGCGTACTCCTGTCTTTATCCTTTTACTATTGGCTTGCCTTATTCTAAATATTACGCCAGGGTGCACAAAATCAACAAGGACGTCAAAAAATAATATTGAGCAAGAAATGGATGGGAGTTTGGTGGCGATGAGAATAATCTCGGGGGCGGCGATGACGAGCGTTAGGGTTAAAAAAAAAAGAAGGGTTAAAAATCACTCACTTTGTCTTGGTGAAGTAAATAAGGTCAGTTGGTGACTCGTGCTTTAAATGAGATTCTAGTTTCTTCAATCATTACCTCTCCATCTCCCCCATCTCACTTCTCGCTGAAATCTGCATGGTGTAGCCTTAGGGGTATACGAATCTCCCAGATTTGAGAACTCCTGATCTATTCAAAGGTGATCAATAAGATGTCATCATTTGATCTGCTGGGAAGGCTGGGCATGTGGATTCATGACAGACATGGATATGATTGCATGATGTAACCTTCGGCTGAGTGACAGCAGTGGGGCATGCAGCTGAATGATGAGTTTGGATTTCCCGTAGCTAGCATGACACAATATTATTTTGAATGTCTTTCTCACTGACATGCAATGATCCTCTGCGACAGCGCTATTGGACAAGATCTCCTCCTTTTCACCTACCTTGTTTATATCAGACACTGGCAATCATGGATGGCCCTTCATTCAACAGAGGATTACGTTTTTGCACGCGACACAGCAATGAACTCTTGTTGACACCGGAACTCCGGCAAATATCGTAGGCAATATAAAAAGACACTCCCGGATAGAACTTAAGTTANTAACGATTAAAGAAGAAACAGCAAACTTGGGACAGTCCCTGGACATTCTCACTCACTGTCTAGGAACCCCCTCATGTGTGCTTTGCCTTTTCTAGCCCTGACTCTAACCTTAAACCAGGCCGTAAGCAGAAGTAACTTCTACAATACCGCCCACGAAGAAAATTTAACAGTCAGGTGAGGTACGCGGTGCCAGAATCATTATCAAGAAGTCTAAACATGTCTTAGGTTAAGATTCAGAAGTGTGTACAAATTAAAGGCAATACCTTGGGACTCCCAAGGGCTGATAGTAAGAGCCTGTGGTCGAACCCCGGATGTCCGGCAAATTTCGTGAGTAAAGCCGAGAAGCTAATACAAACGCCAAATTTAAGCACGCTGATAGGTAGAAGGGATAACGGGCCGGGTGTATATACAACATCTATCATTCATGTTCCCCGCTGTTTTCATAAACTTGATGCTGTTCATTCTCACATTGTTCATCCAAATGTATGGGCATTCACCATACTACATGTTTTTCTTTGTCTTCCTTTGTCTCTCTTTGCCCTCTATCTTTCCACGAAATGCCAGTTTCTCTAATCATCTTTTTCTGATGATAATTATATCCACAGAATTCTAGCTGCCTGATTGATCCAAAGAGGTTGTTTTTTTTTGCTTGTTCTCCTGTCATTTTGAAACTTCCTCATTCATTTTCTCCTCAGTCGAGGATATTCTCAACATTCCTCTGTTAAATCACATTTTAATTGTTTCGAGTGGTTTGAATATATCTCAGCCTGGTTGTAGAAACACACAGGTTTCTAGCTCTGACATGCAGAGACTTTGTACGACATGTTGATCGGGGCATATAGAGAGGTTAAACGTGGGATCACAGTGATGCCTCGGAGTATTGTTAAAAGGCAACTTTGGGGCATGAATAGATCTCATTGTGTTCTTTTCGGTAAATTTGGTTCTTTTGCGATGAACAAGTTTGTCCATATTTGATCTGAATTGTTTGAGCTAACGCTTAATAAAGACATTCAACATGAACAACCTGAATTCTAAACCTGGAAGTAGGAACATGGCTTCTTAGCTCAATAACAAACGTGGATCATTGCACTTTACAGCGTCTGAGCAATAAGTCGGTAATTTTGCCTGAAAGATTTCAGATGTGTGAGTGTATGTGAGCGCTTTTGTATATGTGCATGTGAGAGCGTGTGTGTGTGTGTGTGTGTGTGTGCTTGTGAGGGCGCTTGTGTATATGATTGCAATCGCGCGTGTGTGTGTGTGTGTGTGTATGTGTGTGTGTGTGTGTGTGTGTGTGTGTGTGTGTGTGTGCTTGTGAGCACGCTTGTGTGTGTGCTTGTCAGCGCGCTTGAGTATATGCTTGTGAGCGCGTTTGTGAGCGGTCTTGTGTATGCGCTTGTGAACGCGTTTGTGCGTGTGCTTGTGAGTGGGCGTGTGTGTGTGCTTGTGAGCGCGTTTGTGTGTGTGCTTGTGAGCGGGTTTGTATGTGTGCATGTGAGCGCGTTTGTGTGTCTGCTTTTGTGCGCACCCGAATAGGCAAGATTATGCTGGTGATGCTAAACGACTCCAAGAAATCTGAGAACGATAAGAGACAAAAGAGATGCAGATTTCATCAGCAAATGAACCTGAGTCCAATAACGCTCAGCAATCTAAGGCCATCGGGTGCCATGAATCACTCGAGCGTTCATCGCATTAGTTCTCCTACGGCAGGACCGTACAAACCTCCCTCTCTCTCCCTTAAAACCTCCCCCCTCCGCACACACACACACACAATCAGTTTCATCTGAGGTCCCACTCTACTTCCAACAGTTTATACAGTCAGGAACGGACCGACCATGGGATAAATGAGCAATTGCCTCAGGGCCCTACGTTTCTCCAAGGCGCAGGGTGCCCCGCACCTTGGAGGACCTTTGAATCTTAAATCGTTTTTCGGTCACAGAGCGTTTCTGTTGTCCATGGTTCCCATATCATGCCGAGCTGTCCCTCTATATCGTCACTGGGAAGCCTTACCTCTCTAGCTGCCTTTTTTTT
>JAWQUT010000085.1:1553720-1570666 GCA_033807755.1 Ellobium chinense | reverse complement strand
CACAAATCTCTTTCGAAAAAGGTCACCTAGAATTCTGATTTGGTCCCCAATATTAAATTTGGCTGGTTTTGACCACGTATATATATATTTTTTTATCTAGAAGACTCAAATTGTGAATGAAACTTTAAAATTTGATGCTTTGTTTAGATCACAGGTCATTTTACATATTTCTACATCCTGATACTGGCTGACAGGGCCTCAAAAAAAAGGGGGATTATATATTATTGGCGGATTAACTGGTTTGTACAAAATGAGTGATTTGCCCCTCTAATAGGTGCCAAAAAACCTGGAGGATTGGATGAACACGTGAGGCATTAACGGGGGAAGACTAAATTTCTGTTGTAGGTTTTACCGCATGACTGTGGTGTGCACTGCCTTTTTCTAATTTAGTACATTTGGCATGCAAAATTGCGCACCAAAATGTTAAACAGTGATCTTTATTCCGTTTGTGGGTGATGGTGATCTTAAGAAAGCTTATTTCCCATTACAAACGATCTTTCACCACAAGATATCACACGTGTGTTTGAGACACATCAATGCCCGTAATGGCAGAAAGGTTTTTAGTAATAATATTTATGTCATAAGAATATATTACGTGGAATTAAGGGGAAGGACTATTTCTCAAAGGAATACAATGAGAATTTAACTTTTAATAATAAAATCCCTTTGTCACTATGTGCATTAATGTGTCTAAAATACGTGTCTTAAATCTGGTGGTGAAGTAACAACTGTGTTTTGAAATGAATCTTTCCTAAGAGTAACATCCACGACAGAGATAAAGCGCACTATTTAGCACTTCGGTGCGCAATTTTCCATGTAAAAATTACAGATTTAGAAAATGGCAATTCACACCACAATAATGACTATAACCTACACTAGGAGGGTATTCTATTCCCTTAACCCTTTCACTACGTATGACGAACGTATACATCTTTACCTTCACCGGCAATGCTCCGTGACCCTCCCATAGTGTACTTGGTTTAGGATTAGAGGCAGCGGTAGGTGGGATAGGTGTTCCGGAACACTGTAAGTGTGAAGTTGAGAGAGAGAGAGAAAGAGAGAGAGAGAGAGAGAGAGAGAGAGAGAGAGAGAAAGAGAGAGAAAGAGAGAGAGAGGAAGAGTAGAATAATTATGAATTGCTTGTTAAGAGTATTGTCAATTTTGCTCATTTACAACAGATAGTTGTCTGAGTTTATTGTTATTGTTATTGTAATCGTTATCGTCATCTGTGTTTCAAAAATAGACGAAGCGAAGGGATTACATTACCATACTCTCTTCATGCAGCACCCTCTGTCCAGCTTTAGGAAAAAAGTAATGAAATAATATACAAATTCCAAAATCAACACCCCAAACCATTAGTTTCAGCACTGACTTCTTTGTAATTACGCATCTGACCTACGTAGGTTTAAATATGTCATCTAATTGTATATTTGTCTGTAATTAATTTTTTTGTGTTTGGTCTGCTCAATTTGTCCGTTTTTTTTTTTTTTTTGTTGTTGTCCATTTGTCTGCTTATATACTGTCCATTGCATCTATATTTATATCTCCATACTTTGTAACATCGTTACAATGGAAATAAACTTTTGAAATCTAAAAATCTATAACTCACTCTCTCTCTCTATTACTTTCTAAAGATGTAGCGGATAGAAATCCCGACGGATTCAATAAATCATCATACTATATGAAAAGTGCTGACCCCTTTTGTTGTCCATGGATGTCTCCGAACGAGTTCTCATATGAAAAATTCATAACAAAGGGATATACCCATGAATGCTTCTTAAGGCAGATAAAATAGTATGTTGCTTGTTTATTTGTATTTACAATGTGAAACAAAAACAATAATGTTGTTGTAGTGTTCAGAAGAAACTAGGAGAATTATTGAATGAATGATGAATGTTCTAGCCATACTTTGAAATGAAAAAAATAAAGAGCGTAAAAATGTACCAACGAGAGCCTGGAAGGTTAAGAATTCGAAACTAAAGCTTTACAATCAGTATTTTTTTTTTTCATTTCATGATCATGATGTGCTTTTGTTTGTCTGCTCGTACGTTTCGATGTTACTCGTCCATCCCTCCTTTCTCCTGTTCATCCTTTCTTCCTTCTCTTCATCAGTTGTTTTTCTCTTCTTTCTGTGCTTCCAGACTTTTGCATTCCGTGGGCGCCTGTATTTTGTCAAGATGTTTATTCTTCCTTTCATTCACTTCCTCCCTTCTTTCCTTCCTTCGGTTATTCCTTCCTTTCTTCCGCCTTACCGCTCTTCTGTCTCTTTACTCCTGTCTCTCTCTCTCTCTTTCTCCCTCTCTCGTTTTCTTTGTGATGAAAAAAATCGCTCTTTTATTCATCCTGTCCTCTTAATCTCTCCTAAAATCTTTTCTTTATTTCTCTCTCTCTCTTTAAAGCTGTCACCCTAAATAAAATCCCGATTCTTGCAGTTTTTCCCTCATTATCCAAATGGCAGTCCGATAACTTGTTTTTTATTAAGTAATGGAATCTTGATCGAGTGATTTTTCTTATGCTCGCACGTTCACACCATCTTTTTGCCTGCCCGCCTGCCTGCCTGCCTGCCTGCCTGCTTATCTGCCTGCCTGCCTGCCTGCCTGTCTGCCTGTCTACCGGCCTGTTTCTCTCCATCCCCAAGGTGAACAGTTTACAAGAGTCCCCCTTCACCCCCTCCCCTACTCCACCCTTTTCTTTTCCTCAACCCCTTCCTGTGACACAGTGGTTTCGGCTTTAGAACACGTCCGTAGGAAGAATCAAGTACCGGGCTATTAAGCGGAACGGGTTCATATGTCAAATATGATGGCCAGAATTGACTTTCTTTAATTTTTTTTTATGTATCAAACGGTTTGTGTTGACGGCCATGTAGACAAAAGGGAGCTTTTACTTTCAAATTCGAATCTTTTACAGATTGCTATGGCAGAGGTAAGCATGTGCATATGTTTCCTGGTATTTCTAGCATATTGCGTATTACAAACAAGAATGACATATGAATTTTACGTCAACTTCGTTTGCGAAGGAAAGACAGAGACCTGCGTATCCGCCAGATTAACGCCGTAGGCTGGAACCTGCTCAACCTAGAACAAGCGTTGAAAGAATTAAGTCTTTCCGACATCNGCCCGCAATTGTTGGCTCTCATTTTTTTACATCTGGTCTCGCTGAATTTCTAGAACACACACACGAACGCGCGCACATACAGACACATACACTGACCCAATACCCCACATCTTCCTCAAACACCGAGCCCTGGTTGCACGGAAACGCCGGAGAGCCTCCGAAGACGGCTTGTGAGCACATGATGACTATCGAAACATATTCGAGTAACGTTTGATGACACTCGTCTGAGGAGAATGCGAATATGTACTGGGGAGGGGTGGAGGAAGAGNGAGGGGGTGGGGGAAGTGGGGGGTAGTGAGAGGGATGGGGTTGGGGACAGAAAGGGTGGGGGAGGGGTAAGCTTGTATTTCTGAAAATAGTTTAGTTTAAGGTTTATTTACAGATATGTAGGAGGCATGGGTATACTAACAATCAGAGTGCAGCATCGGGGCAAAAGAAAGAAAAAAAAAAGTACTCTATGTGCGCGGAACCTAATGAAAAAAGTCGCTACTTATTGCATTTTTTTTATTGTTATATCCTGTTACACCCGTTTGTCTTTATTTTTCTAACCAGTTTAGTGTATATTATGAAAATGAAATGCAGTCACAGCATATTCGATAGCATCACAGCCATGTAATCGAGTAATGAGAATCTGCGGTTGTCGATCAGGCCCACCCAGAACTGCCGCAGTAATCGATTTCCCGAGATGAGATAAGCAAGAAATTGCGTCGCGCACTGAGCTGTTTCCAAATAAAAGAAACATGGCGATTCCATTTGATTTAACTCGGATGCAAAGTCAATTTATCTATCTAGAAGACAATCTGCTGTGGGAAACAGTTTTTATGGAGGAGTGGAGGACAAGGGAGATAAACACAAGGACAATAAATAAACAAGTGCACTGAGGGAGATAATCCATGTACACAGCCAGGGCCGTAACTTCAGCGTCAGCTTCCCTCCTACTCCAATTCACCCAGGCAAAACGATCACTTAGGATCCCCACTCTCTCGTATTTTCTTTTTCCTTTATCCAGATTTTTGTCTGTTTTTTTTTTAGGAGCCCTTGATCCTCCCCTCTCCCCTCGCATTATGGGGAAAAGGATGGGGGTTGCTTGGCTCGTGGTTACGGCCTTATAAATACACAACACAGAAGCTTTTTCATGCAAGTAAGCAAGCGCACTCATTCACAAACTACCTACACATACTCAGATATCTTATCACAAGCCTGATCTGAACTATACCAGTCATCTCATCGTCCATCAAAATTAAAAGTATGAGTCAGCGTGTGATATAGGTTTGCATTATGCACACCACATGCTATCCCTTCCGCCAAACATCGTGCGTAAATTCAGAGCTGTGGCAGCATCTTGACTATGTTTCCAAAACTACTGCAACTTCCGGAGTTGGACTTCTGTCCTAACCGTCAGCAGAGAGCTTTGAGAGACTCCCATGATATTGCCCCTTAAACCAATGTTTAAACCATAATCTTAACTTCAACCATATTTCGGCTGTCTGACACTGGCACCGCATATATCTAACAGTCTGAGTTCCTTCATTCGCAATATCATGGGGCACGTCCACCTAGAACTTTGTTTAGGGTAAGGGATGGAATAAGAAAAGAGAAAACACACATGAGAGAATTCTTAGATAAAAGAAGGGTCTAGGACTGTCCCAAGTTTAGAGTTTCTTCCTTAATCCGAAATCAAGCTCTTGGCTTGAGTGTCCGTATATATTGCCTACGAAATTTGCAGGCTTTCTGGGATTATTAAGAGTGCAATTCTCACCATGTGCAAAAAACGGAGACATCTACTGGAAGCTATAAAGGGTCATTACATTTTATAAGGACTCGGACCCTTTTGAGAATTTAATGGATGCAATAGGATCCGTAATCCAATTACCCAGTGAAAATCTATTCCTGATGTTCGTCATGAAGGTAAATTAGTTTTAAGTTGTATGAAAGATTCCGAATAGGGTAAAAGCTCCAGGGAATTATCAATATCGCCAAACATCCAAAAAACCAACCGTTATCCAAGTACACCAATTGCTCTAGGACAGTTCAAGCAAGCAAGCAAGCAAACAAGCAAGCAAGCAAGCAAGCAAGCAACAGCCAACCAACCAACCAACCAACCAACCAACCAACCAACCAACCAACCAACCAACCAACCGCAAGGGGATCCATAGTTCAAATAAGGCAACCGCTCTAGAGGACAAAATACCGCCAAAGTACCAAACTCTTTTGTGAAACTGAAAACGTCAAAGACATCAGTGTGATAAGTATGTTCCATCCGATTTAGCAGGATGGACGTTTTTAGGGTATATTGCGACAAGAAATTATGCTCTTTGATTCTCACCATGTGTAAGTATTAATTTATCGTCAGTATTCGCATAGGACCGGGCAGGCTGACTATACGTCAGATATAAACATAGCTGGTTCTATGCGAAGACCGAAGTCATGTCACATGGTGGTGCGACAAACGGGTGATTCGTAAGGAAAAGAGTAAAATGTGAAGTGGTGCAGCGGTTGTTGCGGCATTCCACATTTGCAGATACAAAGCGTCATTATGGGCGTCAGCTTGGTTTCATTTGGATGGGGCGTCCTTGTTTATTTGTCCACGAGAAGTGTCATAAGGGAGTCTCCATCTTTCCTCGAAGTTTTATAAAAGAGGTCTCCTATGTGCTAAAAATTTGCACTTTATGGGTTTACATCTGTTAATGGATTTCCAACAGTTTTTATCCGCTTTAATTTTCGTACACTGTGCCTGGTAGTTAGTGTTTGTGTAAAAGCTATGCAAAACTGCAGTTCTAGGGCCCACTTACGTGGTCGCCGGATAAACAGGAGATAATGATAACCTGTGGATATAGACGTGTCGAAGCTCATTACAGGGAGGAAAAAAAAAAAAGGAAATCTATCACGGTCGTTGTGCTGGCACCTTCAGAACAGGGTAGTGTAGGTTGTATCGATAATTTCAAATGGTAAGTATCGAAAGTAACAGCGGTATCGAAAATATCGCAATTAATTTCAATCCTCTTCTGATCCTCAGTCTCAATTTGGCTGTCCCCCCCCCTGTGCAAAGCCTGTCAGTTTTAAACGTAGACTTAATTGATCGTGTAAGTCTATGGTATTAAAAGGTGTCGAAAGAATCTGATGTGTTGAAAGTATCAAAGGTGTCGGCAGTATCAAAATTATCGAAATGCCTGCCGGTTCTAAGTATCAGAAAAGAAATAGAGCTGATATTTTCGATACTTGGGAGTTTGAAGGCTGAGAATCGCAATCTTTAAAAAATTCAGGCGTAGGCCCAACACTAGGCCAGAGAGGCGTATCTCAGATATTGGTGTAAGCCCTGTCACCGGTGCGATTACTGAAGAGGATTACACTGACTTTAAAAGATATTGAAAAGGCCCACTGTGACAGGTCTGCAAGAATCACTTACAGCTGAGTAGCAGTGGCTGTGTCATTTGGTCAGGATTGTATCCTTAATATGAAGACCTTGTCCTCACCATCAAATTTGTTAATATCAGTCTGCAGTGTGCCTAACTGCAAATCCCATTTAGACGTTCATAACCTGCAAGAGGGTTAGATCGGTCTTTATGGTTATGTATACATATGTATGTGTGTGTGTGTGTGTGTGTGTGTGTGTGTGTGTGTGTGTGTGTGTGTGTGTATGTTGATTGTATGCCGTATATGTACTTAAGCATGTTTATGATTGTAATTCACTGTTTAATGTCTTCTCTGTGCTGCACTTGTTCGGAGCAGTTTAAAATGAATTAATAAAGTTTATCTTATCTTATCTTCGTTTAGCTTAGCTTAGCTTATCTGACTTTATCTTATCTTATCTTATCTTATCTTGAGACGTACGTAGCCTGTTATAAACGCTGGTCATTACTGTTGTGTGAACGGAGGCCAAGTCCCATTTACTAATTACAATTTCAATTAAATTTATTACAAAGTGAGAAGATTCCAACAGAAATAGTATTACAATACAATGTAGCAACTTTGCAGCTACACTTTCAGTAAACGTTTACCAACTGAGAAGATTTCAAAAGAGATGAAGTCTCAGCGAAGTGTTCGAATTTGGAAGAGTCGAGAAAGACGATATCAGTGAAGTTCACGAAGTTAAAAGATTTTAAGAGCGATAAAATCGCTAGTAAAATGTTCCAACTTTGAAGATGTGAGAAACAATAATGCCAGTAACAATAAAGTTTACCAACAAAGACGAATCCAAGAGCAACACGATGTCTAAGCTGACTTGTTTATAGAATTGGAGACTTCATATTTTTTTTTTCTTCCTCTGAGATACGACTATGTTTGCAGGTGATATAGGTTTTTTCCCTACCACTTCCCACCACTGGACCTCTCATTTCCGGTTCCACTTTACCTGCCCATGGTTTTCTTTTGTGAACGGGGGCGAAAGACGAGATGCCATAATATAATTATACTAGAGTTGCATCATAAGGGTCCGTGCATTTTCAAGGATGTCTTTTTGTTTTTAGATGAGGGAGGTAGAATGGAGAGGAGTGTCGGGCAGTGGCGTAGCATTAGGCTTTTAATCTCAGGGGTTGGAGAATTTAAGGGCAATGGTAAAGAGCTGTGGTGCCGACTGAGGTTTTGATGTTGTTCATGTATACAGTGCCGGATTGATCTAATAGCAAAAATAGTGTATCATTATGCTACCGGTCTGGCATTTTCAAGGACTCTGCACTAAATGACTAAATGTTTGTAACCTGTCAGATGGAATTGGGAATCCTTGTTGACTGGTATTACATTGGGAAGATTTGTGACCACATTTCAGAAAGCGAGCGTCCGCGATGTGTAATTTATCTCCCCTTCTTCCCCCTTCCCCTCTTTTCCCCTACGAAAAAAGAAAAAAAAAAGCTACACCATGATTATGGTATGACTAACACAACATTTCTGTGGGGAAATTATCAACATTTGATTTTTTTCTCTCCTTCTCTCTCTCCCTCCTCTTTTCCCTCCCTCACTCACTCAGTCACTCAGTCACTCAGTCACTCACTCACTCACTCACTCACTCACTCACTCACTCACTCACTCACTCACTCACTCACTCACTCACTCACTCACTCACTCACTCTTTCTCTCTCTCTCTCTCTCTGACTGTAAAGTATGGGTCTCTCACCTCTCATAGACCCAAGGGCTCGGGAATTCTCAATCCGATCCTGATGCTACCGGTCCCGCACGCGATTTTGTCCCGCACTAGCTTAATCCAGGTCTGCATTTATATATCAGTATCGATTTTTGCCAGTATTTGTCAAGAGTAGATACTAATGAGATTTTTTTTTTTTGTAGTCTAGTCTCTGACGAATTTTTCTTGAAAGTCTAGATAGCCTAGATAGTGATGAACTTTTTCCTTCTCTTAGTCAAGATACTAATGAGATTTTTCGTTGTTTTTTTTTTCTTCAGTCTAGACACTGATGAGATTTTCTCTTTTAAATAATAAATATAGCTGTTTAAGTTTGTTAAAATGTAACATTGTTTCTACGTTTAAATGTAGAGGTGTGACAGAGAAACTCATGATAGAAAGGGGTAATATAACCTTTCTAAACGTTTAGAAATGCTTATTTTGATAAATATGTCAGTTACGGGAATTTTCTAGCAAGCAGCTGATTTTGTCATGGTAGTGGCAAAACTGAGCCGAGATGTACTCTCCCACCTGAGCTGCGTTTGTATGGTCCTGCCATTTGAAGGAAGGGGCAAGACACACCATTCCTTAGCAAAAGAGGTATCAGAGGTATGTTTTGGGTTGATGCGCGCCAATCAAAGTGAGGAAGGAGCACACATATTAAAGATTTGTAAGAAATGTGACGTCTTTTCGATCATTGGAAGAGGAAGCTCGGCAACATAGCGGCAACCATCTACTGTTTCAAATTTGTTAGAGGAACGTCTTATCGATGGCCTTGTGTCGGAAAGGATATGGCAAGAATCAACGTCGGTATATATGCTAAGGAATGAGGCAAAGATATCAGAATAACGAACATCACTCACAAGTCAGTGCATTATTTTCTGTCTCTTCCACATTAGTTGGAGCCATCTTGGCTTCCCTACAGACTAAGGAAATAGATGTGGCTTGCCATTTCGTCAAACTGCAGAGACTAAACCAACGCAGCCCTAGTTATCCCCCTGTATTCACCGCCCCTGACAATTACTTTATGTCTGAAGAGGCAGATGAAACAAAACCAACAACGAGGACAAGATGGCGGCGGCGTGTTGTTCTTCCACAGAAGCGGCCAAAAATACGCCAGTGGCATTTACTTAAAGCTGAAAGGGGAAAGTTAATAGGAGAGAAACTATAGGACGCTCCTGGCAATCCTAATCGTTAAATCAATGTAACAGAATTGGCGCTGACAAAGAGGAGTATTTTAAGGAACGTTTTAAGATGTTATCAGTGAGTGAGTTTTTTTTGTGTTAGGCAGATGCAGATTTGAAAATAGGCGAAAGACACAATTGAAATCACAGACACGCTCAATCTGAGAAATAGCCGTCAAGTACTCACGAACGGACGAACGGACGGACAGACGGATGGAAGGACGGACGGTCGGACGGATGGATGGATGGATGGATGAATGAATGGATAGGTGGATGGACGGACGGGCGGATGGATGGATGGACGGACGGACGGAAGGCGGAGGATGGGCGGACGGATGGATGGATGAATGGATGGATGAATGGATGGATGGATGGATGGATGGATGGATGGATGGATGGATGGATGGATGGATCAATGGACGCAGGAACGAATACAGACATAATAAAGAATGTTAGACCCAGAATTGATCAACGAACAGACAGACAGAAAACGATGTTTGGACGAATGGTCAGACAGCCAGACATATAACATTTGTACAGTTTCCTTGTGTACACGAAAAATCTCCGTACTCGTTGCAGTGTATTGGCCGAGTTCACTGTTTGATATCAAAGTTTACTCACGACCTCGATCACCTCACATATAAAACACCAAGGACTGTTCCTCTGGACGTCAGCCTCGGAAGGTTCAACTGTATGTGACTACGTAAACAAACGAAAAACAACAAACTCCTTAAGCAAGCGACCAGACAAGCAAGCAAGCAAGCAAGCAAGCAACCCAACCCACTCACTCACTCACTCACTCACTCACTCACTCACTCACTCCACTCACTCACTCACTCACTCACTCACTCACTCACTCACTCACTCACTCACTCATCCACCGACTGACTGACCGACCGACCGATTGACCAACCAACCAACTGACTGACTGACTGATTGACTGACTGAATGGCTGGCTGACTGACTGACTGACTGACTGACTGACTGACTGACGTTAAATGTAACTTAATAACGAACGGAGGAACAAACAACGTAACGAACGAACGAACGGGCGAACAATCGAAGGAATGAATGAAGAAATGAGTAAATAAAGAAGTAAAAAGCTGTTAACAGATAAATAAATAAAAATAGACAAGCCGACAGTTCCCTAAGCAAAAACCTACTAAGGTTTATTTTGCCAGGTTATACAACAGTGATGTGTATGACCACACCCAGTCACGTAATCCCGTATCATTCATTACCAGCTCTCATATTATGATGGGCGATTTACAGTTTCACGCCATGGATGTGGTCTCGGCCTGTTGTATAACGCTACTATTTCAGTGGCGTGCTTACTTCTCTTAAGTGTATGTGGTTAAAAATAAAAAAGAGCCTTGAGGATAACGGGGATCGAACACAGTCTCCACGGATGTTTAGGTCGGAGGCAGGTTGTCAACAGAACAGTCAATGGACTGGGGGGAAAGGAGTCTTGCCAACAAAATATAATATTATACTAATGACCAGAACACTAAAAGAGGGCTGCCTTTTTTTTTTTGCACATGGCATTGCACTGCACTCTTGCTGACCCCCGGAACTCCGGCAAATATCGTAGAGAATAAATTATTTCATGACACTCTTGACTAGAGCTTTGGCTTAGGACTAGGGGGCAGGGTTAGGGGTGGGATTAAAGAAGAAAATAAAAATCAAACTTGGAATTGTCCCTAGACATCATTATTATTGTCTAAGAACTCTTTCATGGGTGTTTTCTCTGTACTAAAGCGGCCCCAAACCTTAAGGCCCTTGACAGACGAGATGTAAAAAACGCAGCAGGAATTACTGCGCAGTCTGGAGATACACTGTGGCAAATGGGTGCAGTCACACTAGCGACAGGCAGTAGTTTCAGTCCTGGTGTAGCAGATGTGTGTTGCCCACATTCTGGTACGCCGCGACACTCACCATGACCAAAGCCACCCTGACTCTCCGATCGTCCATGTTGAAATGAGCTGTAGTGTTAAATGTCGCCCGTCACAAAAGTAAGCGACACTTTCTGCGCAGAATTTACTCCGCGACAATTGTAGCTCGTCTGTCAAGGCACTAAGTCAATCACTAGGTGGGAGTGTCCTATACTACTGTGCATGAAGGAAGTCGAACAGCCAGATGTCCGCAGCGACTATGTCAAGCAGCCGAAGTAGTTTTTAAACTAACACTTAGCTTTATGCATGATTTAAGGCCAATATCATAAGACCCTCCCAAGGGTTTCTGCTGATGGTTAGAGATAGAGGTCGAATACCGGAACTCCGGCAAATTTTCGTAAACAATGTCTAGACGTTGACACACCCCAGAATATACACATGCTAATTATTGGCAGAAGGGATAGCGTGCCATGTGCATATGCAGTCCGCCTATTGAAACACTGCTCAGTAGAACCTATTACCCCGCTAACCGACTGTTTTGAAACTCGGCACAGTGACAAATTCGTTGGCATAAATGATTGATTCAATCCGCAAACAGATCTTTTAAGGTCAATTCCACTTAATCGCAGTTCAGATGGCCGCAACTTCCGATTAATCGCAACCCTTTCCACAAAACAAAATGCTATATTTCTATATTAATGTTACTAGATAATAATCGCATCGTTGTTTTTTGTTTTTGTGCATACTCCTGAGTAAGGAGTTGCGATTAAACAGTACTGCCTGTACCTTCTGGATTGAGCACGAGCTTCCGGCGACGTTTAATTTGTAATGGCAAGCTAAAAATTTGGATGAGAACACATCATCTTTTCAGGATTGTTTAATCATTTCGAAATGTAGACGAAAGGACGACATGTGGTTTAAACGAACAGAAAGAAGAAAGATGGCCAAGGGCGAAATCAATCGAAGCAATCATTCCACCGTGCATAGAACAATTTCTGTTATCAACTTCAACTGCTATCAAGGGACATTCTGGTACCAACGCATGCGGAAACCGTTGAGACCAATCGTCTGGCAGACCATCTCGCTTTTTGACATCACGCAGCACGAGTAATGGCGGCACGCGCAGGGTGAAAATCCCGACTTTGCAATGGTGTTTTATCAAACAGGCCGGGCGAAAGCAAACATATAAGACGTTTAGATTTTATGAAAATATATATTATAATATAAATATAATATGGATTTTATAAATACAATGTGGACTTTGAAGGCTGTGAAGCAAAAAACGACGCCTGTCCCTTTAAGAAGGTAAAAGGCCCGCATACAATGGTCAATAACAAGTTTTCCCTCATAAACTGATAACTTAAAAGATGACAGTAATCGAACCCGCCCCCATACACCTGTCGCCCACACAAGATGGAAACACTATCGTCATAAATTTAAAAGTTGTGAGTTGTCGAACCCGCCCCTGTATACGCCTGTCGCCCACACAATTTGAACAAAAAAAATATCGCTACTCATTCCAAACACGCTGGTCGGAGCTTCAGTTTATCACCACCAAGTAATGATTTAACGATTGGGCTCACGACACACATCGATAGTGTCACGATACCGGTGCGACACACAGTCTCATTAGAAGAGGAATGGGTGTCGTTCCCATTAGAGCGAATCCCACAAGGCCGGACCCTTCCGTGCGTCCCGTCGACGTTAATAATTTACACCGTTTAGCGAAACGGTCCCCGTGGAATGGTTGTGGGAGAAGTGATGGGTGTCTCAGTGGTCACCATGTCATGTTAAGGACATCAATTATTATTTGACAAACGTTGGGAATAATTTGATCTGAGTAAATAGGGTTCGTGAAGTAAGTTAAGGTTTCGGTTTAAAGCCCCTTTTCAGCACAGTTATGGCTATATGAGTATCATCTGAGACGAGGCTTGACCGCAAAACAAGCCGCCAAGTGGGTGCCCATTAGGTATGAAGATGCCAATGTTATAATGAAAATACGACTTTATTTTTCCCTTAGGGAAATTGTTTTACAATGTCATACAATGTTATACATCCCATTCATAAAATACACACATATAACATTACACATCATACATGTAAGTACATAATATTACTAATGAAATACATAACAAAGTCACTGCTTGACGTCAGCAGTACAGCGCACTGTATTTTTACTTATCTAAGCCTTTGAAATTCAAACCCAACCCTTTTCCCCTTCTCTATGGCCGATTTTCTAATTTTACAGGGACTACTTAAAATTGCATACCAAAAATGCCAGGTACTGTTGCCATTTTCATATCTTTAAAACGATGTGAAAAATATCCATAGAACAACCTCCCGCTTGCAGGATCCGAACCTGAAACTTTGGTACCGAACCCGGAAGATTTGGTACCGAGCGACAAGCAATGCACCTTCGGCCAGCTCTGTCGTCTTTTAAGAATAGTGATGACTTGGGTCGCTAACCCTCTTGTGTCCAAAAAAATATTAATAAGAATTGCAGGCTAAGAGAGTTAGTTCAGTCTTTTTCTATAGGTTTGTGACACCTATTAGAGGGGCAAATCACTCATTGTGTACAACCCAATTAATTCGCTAATATATAAAATCCCTATTTCTTGGGGTCCTGCCAGCCAGTGTTAGGGTGTAGAAATATGTAAGATGACCTGTGATCTAAATAAAGCATCCAAGTTTAAAGTTTCAGGTACAATAATTTGAGCCTTCTAGATAAAAATATAAAATGTGTAGGCCTATGTATTCGCACGCGGTCAAAACCAGCCAAATGGAAAATTGGGGACCAAATCAGAATTTGAGGTGACCTTTTCCAAAAGACATTTGTGAAAAATTTTGGGCGTTGACTCCCCTTTTTCTTCCCGTTAAAAGATCGGGCAAAAGAAGTACTTTAACCTCCATGGAAGAAATTTCCCTAAATTACAGTGGTATAGAATAACACAAAATGTTAATAGGGCCAAAAGACGTAAAAACAATAGGTGTCAAAGACCTTAAAGGGGCGAAGGGAAAGAAGGCATGCCTTATTCCTATAGTCTCTAGAGTTTCTTCGTATCAGTAAATAGTTCGCCGTTCTGTATGGGGTGTCAGTGTTTAAGAGGTTAAGTCAATCTATCAAGACAGCAACAATCTAAAACTTAGTCAAGCTGATTTGGAACGGAAAGTATGATAATATAGGCGTTCACCTACAGATTATCAGTCGATGGCATACTGGCCAAACCATGGCCGGTTAAGAGTGTGAAACTGGATCCGTGAAACCACTTTAGAGAGTGCTTAATGTTGCTTAGTGTCATGCATGAAACATGCACTCAAAGAGCGATATCCAGTGACACAGTGTCGAGGAACACTGAGGTATGGGAACACACGGCTATGGGAGTATAGAAATGACCCTCCCATGGGCAATGACGTACACCGTCTCCTACAGCAAATTGCGTCCTTAACAACATGTAGCATTCCTTAATGATAATGATTACAGTGTGTTTCAGTAATGACTACATTGTATGTAGTAATAAAATTATATTGTGATCCAAGTTACCGGCCATATCACTGGTATAAAAATAAAAAAAAAATACTTCACATAACAAAATAGTTCGAGATGATCAACACACTTATGCATCTCTTCACATAAAAATTTCTAGATTTTTAACAACCATTCTGCGTAACCAGGTTTTCATGAAACCACGATCCATTTTCGGCACGTTGTGAAGCGAAAAAACATGTTCATGTGATCGGTGAATGGTTCAGACATGAAAGTTTGATATCGGCAGTGATCCCTTGCTTTTCACGCAGAAGATGGCAGCTTTAGCTTGCATCTCAAAGGTGTAGCGTGTGGGCTTTATCACCATACATGGAATATTCATGAAAAAATAATATATACATTTTGAACGTCTACACAAGAACTTCCTTCTTTCACTAATCCATAATCACAAAAATCTCCAGGTTTAGGGCGTATTGGTCCGTGGAAATATACAGAAATGTTTGGGGTAGAGGATCTCTAGAAATTTTTTGAATATTTGACATGTTTTGGTCTAGCAGCTGAGAACACCATGGTTAAATTTTTTGAGAGAAAGCGGTGTCTAAAGACAAAAAAAAGGATGCCGTTTCCTTTGTCATCAGGATGTGTCAAGGAAAAGCATTTATGGTATGTAGGACTGAATGCTGGAAAGAAAGTAAAGTATCTAATGATGTGCAGTTTTCATTTGCCCATCCTATTATTGTAGTGCGCTATCAGCAAACAACACATATGAAGGATTTACTGGTAAGCTTGAGGTATAGATCTATATGTAGTAAATGGGTGGGCAATGATAAATGCAGAACTGATACAGACAGCAGTGGAAAGAATCGGTTTTGATCATGGGCTTGTTAATAATACTAACACCTTCTTTGCCTCATTTTGCTTACATCGCAAACTGCGCGCGCCAAAGTGACATCTTTGACAGGATAAAAAAGAGAAAATAGATATATAGATAGATAGATAGACAGATAGACAGACAGACAGACAGACAGACAGACAGACAGACAGACAGACAGATAGATAGATAGATAGATAGATAGATAGATAGATAGATAGATAGATAGATAGATAACTGGGCTCACCGGGACCCGTCAACACTACTGCCACAGAAAATTTTGGAGAAAAACTGTTGTCTTCGTTTATTCTGTTGATAGCACAGCCGTAATATACCCTACTTTTCTTCGGACCCGCTGGAATTTATTTTCCTGTCTTTCCTGCCCTAGAAACAATGGCTCTCTAGTTTGTGTGTGAACAGTCATGTGAGCGGCACTCCAGGTTTATTAATACCGTTTTTGTTTTAGATCTAGTTGGAATCGATCTTGTGGGAAACTCTTGTGGACATTAACGCATCGCACCACCGAACCCCGCCGGTCCCCCGAGTCATCTGGGGTCTTGATCAACGACAAGATAGTGATAATGGGTGCTGAGTGCCATGTGAAATCCTTGCTGATGGATTGGCTTTGGACATCTGCCTAGCCACTATAGAGCGGGTCATGAACTGTCATCTTAATGTACATGGACAATGTTAGCTTTCAGGGGCGTAGTGCAAGGTGGAAGTGGGTGAGGGCGTGGCGGTGAAAAGACTTCCTCTGTCTGTCTGTCTGACTGTTTCTCTGTCTCTGTCTCTATCTGTCTGTCTGTCTGTCTGTCTGTCTGTCTGTCTGTCTGTCTGTCTGTCTCTCTCTCTCTCTCTCTCTCTCTCTCCAAAAAACAACAGAATAAGTAGCTAGTATTATGAACTGAATTCAGCGGCGGATCTAGAAGGGGCTAGTCAGGCTGATGGACTGGCTTTGGACATGTGTCTAGCCAGCTATAGAGCGGGTCATGAACTGTCATCTTAATGTACATGGACAATGTTAGCTTGCTTTCAGGGGCGTAGTGCATAACAGAAATGGGCGAGAGTCTGGCTGTGAAAAGCCCTTATCTTTCTCTCTTTCGCTCTTTCCGAGGAAGACATTATAAATAGTTATTATTATTCTGAATTCAGCATGTGGATCTAGAAGGGGGCTACTCGGACGCGGGTGCCTTCCCGTCCCCTCTCCCGTCACACACACACACACACACACACACACACACACACACACACACACACACACACACACACACACACACACACACACAAA
>JAWQUT010000085.1:1523032-1545281 GCA_033807755.1 Ellobium chinense | reverse complement strand
GTGTGTGTGTGTGTGTGTGTGTGTGTGTGTGTGTGTGTGTGTGTGTGTGTGTGTGTGTGTGTGTGTGTGTGTGTGTGCGCGCGCATGCGATTGTATGCCTTATTTGTACATCATTTAACTTCTGCTCTGCACTTGTTCAAGGTAATTTCTCAAACGGATGAACACAGTTTATCTTATCTTATCTTAAGCCGATCCTGAGTGAATCATTTCCCAGTAGGGTATAACATAATCCGGACATCTGTCTGAGAGAATTGTCGTTGTCTGTCTCCTTTATCAGAAGATTACTCTTTTTTTTTTCTTGGTACGAAACAGGCAGTGCCAGACATCAGTCTGGCGTCGTCGTGCCATCTTTACTTTCAAAGTTAATTTACAGCGTTCATCCTCGGTAACTGCAGAAACAATGTTTTTTATTTCGTGTTAGGACTATCGAATTTCTTTCATACAGTTTCTATTACAAGCTTGACATTTACATTTACGACGCAATTCTTTGTTTGTCTCAGGGAGAATGATAGTGTTAGGTTGTTTTGACCTCATCTGAGACACTTGATAGTTTGACCTTATCCTGTCTACTTTTTTTCTTCATCTACTTCGGATCGTCTTTCTGGCAGCTGTAGACTTCCGACTGACGGATTGAATTGGCTTATTAATGTCGTCTAGAGCAAGGTGGTCATATTCGGAGATACTATAGACTTCGTTGACATATGTAATTATTTCCTGGATTTATGTTCTATTGCTTATTCACGTATAAAATTTATTTCTCGCTCTGCTTCTTTCAAAGTGTATTTTCTTAACAACTGGCCACATGACTTGGCAACAGGTGGGAAATACTTCACTTCTGTACGTAAGCGTGATGTCTTGATCAAACACACTAAAATTACAAGTTCAAAGATAATCAATGATACTTGAGAGCTTGCGCATTAACAATGGGATCTCTTACCATCGTGAGAATTATATTGGTGTATCGGGGTTTAATGCACCTTTAGTAAAGTTCACTATGCTGAGTTTGTGCAGTTCCCACGAGATCCCAACGTTAATGCGCAAGCTCTCTTTGAAGCTAAAGATACGTAACGTATCCACCCTCGAGATGCTATCCCATCCTCTTTCTATCTAGTATAATTAATTATAACAGAATACCACCGAGTAAGTATCGAACCACAGTTTTCAACAAAAGTCTGAGGTTGTGAAAAATACCGACTCTTTGTTGTGAACTACTCTCTCGCGCTTAGAATTTTCTCTAGACAATGTTTGTTCGACTTTGCTTGAAGATTATATGCCCCGCCCCATCTCCTGTTTCTTTTCCTTGAACGCCACGTAAGCAACCACTTAGAAATCCACACGCCTTCTCTCAGGATTTGATGGTTTCTGAACCATTTTTTTACAATGCATGACTTCCTCCTTGGCGAAACCATTTCGATGCTCTGACGACTGAACTTCTTCAAAACGCCACTCACTTTGTCAAGGGGATGAAATGATATTTTACCGCCCATCGCTAATTAAACCATCCGTGTCTTGATTGGCTTTGATGACTCTTCTAGAGGGCGCGAGTGGGTAAGTACCAGTATAGAATGGGTCATACATTGGAGAATGGTTCTATTGAGAGCCATCAGCATCGGAACTTCCTGTTTTGTTGCAATGTTTTTGAGAGTTGTCTTTCTTTGGTATCGACATTTAGTATGGCTTTTATGCACCACAGTGGCCTTCGGTGATGGATGTAATAACGGGGTAAAAAATGCACTCATGACGTATAGCAATACTAAGGATGATGTTCATTTTGATAATTATATGAATGATAATGATGTGTGTGTGTGTGTGTGTGTGTGTGTGTGTGTGTGTGTGTGTGTGTGTGTGCGCGCGCGCGCATGACTGGTGTTCGAGCTGCATCTGTTACTTCTGTTAAGGGCTCAATAACAGCCTGCCTTAAGGGATGTATTTCACTATTTGAATAAACTGTAGTTATTATACTGACGATGGTAATGGTTAGGCAGTGATGAAAATGATGAACCTTAAAACCTAGTTTGATATCATTCATTGTAATCGACTTCACGGTCATCTAATCCCTTCCCTACCCCATTTTCTTTGCTTAAAAAAGATATAGACAAACACTCAGTAACTCACTTATGGCGAAATCGAATTGCACCATGTCGTTATGGCTCTTTCAAGGTGTCGAAAGTGTGGCTGTCAAGAAAAAAAACAACGCAGACAGAGACACATCATCTGATCAGTTTTGCTTTTTAACCTTCCCAGACCTTTGAGAGAATGACAGGCATCATAGTTCGACTCACTGTTAACCTATTGCCCCTTTCCACCAGCAGTATGCCTCACATTCTATGATATGTATAGTCTGAACCGCAGTCATGATCGATTCACAGTTTCACTTAACCCCCCTGTCCACTCTTAGATCGTTGGCTGAGAAGCTGCTTCAGCTTAGATTCCGCTTTCTCTCGTCTCCCGATCACAAGGATGTAAACTGGAGATCGCCCTTAAAAGCATAACAGTTCCAATGGTTTGGTTTAATCGAACCCATGATTCAAGGTGTCCCTTGACTTCCATTTTGTGCTGCACCAGAGAGTGAGAGTTTGCACATTAATGATGGGATCTCTCACCTTCGTGACAGTAACATTGGTGCATCAATACTGAAAGGCGTTCAACATGCTGTTATTGTTGTTGTTACAATGGTAAAAGATCCCATCGTTATTGCGCAAGCCCTCAGTTCTCGAAATAACGTATGCTTTCGGAACCCATCGAGAGTGATTCCGCTGTAGTGTGCCGACTGACAAAATGCAAGCGGACGAAAACATCGTAACTACAAGAAACGTAGCATCGACGTGTAAGGGGTAAGACAAGTCCACACAGACTAGCCCACCCCGTCGGAAGGAGCGCCCAGTTGATAACATTATTGTCTCCTCATCCGCCGATTCCATCTTTTTGTGTCTTGAGGGTCTAGACCGGGCGCGAGAAATGGCAACTTGATTGAATAATGATTGAGCCAATTGAGTGGGCCTGCTCAGAGCATCAGGGTACTATCTTGACTATATTTTTTTGGCAAGTGGAATCCCTTTTTGTTATGAGCAATCCTTACACTATCTTTTCCCTCCTCAAAACAGGCCCTCCGGATGAAGGTCAGTTGTAGGTGCCGAAGAACGTCAAAACAAGTGTGGAAGGAGATGGTGAGTGGTGTTGGCTTAAAGGGGCATAAAGAGCTTTTGTCCTTTAACTTCCGAGATGTTCTTCTTCTAGGCAAAAGTATATCTTTGAAGTTGTCTGGTAGCCCTGAAGGTGTATGAAGATGTCAGTAGAACCTGGCATTTTGGTGTGCAATTTCAAATAGTCCATTAAGAAAACATTAGCCATAAGGGGTGGGGTGAGGTGTGGAAGGGGTTGGATTTGAATTTCAAGGCTTAGATAAAAGTGTAAAAACCTATGTCGACTCAGAATAGGTGAAGATCAGCCACTTTGTGGTTGTTGCGAGATGGGTAAAATAACCCTCTTTAGTGTGTGAAGAAGCCTTAACTATTTGGTAGCCTGATTAAGTTCTCAAAATCTAATTGGTTCAGGGGCATTTTTCTATGTGTTAGAATTTAGAGGAAGAATTAAACAACTTGTATGGAAAGTATTTTGGCATGGGATCCCTAGATAAGTTAGTGAGGGGTGTAAAACCTTATATAGCTAATAGTGGGGAAAAAAACCCCAAAAACATTGGCATCTTCATACCTGAAGAGGGGAGCCTTCCGGGAGGGATATATATGACCAAATAACACCAGCCAGCAAAGCCTGGATCTAGCGCCGATCTGCAGACTATCTGGATTAAATTAGGGAACAAATTGGTGCATTATGACACACTGTTATCCGACTCCAAAGAGCTTGCACTGGCTTTGTAGACGAAAATATGATTATTTCCTGGCTATTCACGATTCTGTTCCCGTCTCTCTGCCTCCTCTCTCAAGCCTCAGCCACCTCCTTCTCCCTTCCCACCCCCCTTTCCTTTCTCTGGCCCTTTTTCACCAACCCATTCTAGATCCAAATGCAGAGCTTTCTACGATTGTTGATGGTGAAAATGCCCCAGAATCTGTCACAGTATCTTTCTTTATAGCAGATTCATTGTCTTACATCCCGATAAGTCTAGACAGAGATTACTGGCCAGGATTGCTTATGGTTTAAAGTGCAGTGTAATCTGTCTGGCCGTTCATATTCAGTTTTCTTCATCGCCTCTCTTTTTTTTCCCCTTTCATCGGTCGCTCTGTCTCCACCAAACGTCATGCCCCACGTCCCGAGCATTATGAAATCAGACATTGTCAAGATTGCTTCTGATGAAAATGGCAGACTATTTGAATATATTTCTCTTGTCTGTCTGTCTGTCTGTCTGTCTGTCTGTCTGTCTGTCTGTCTGTCTGTCTGCACTGTCTGTCTGTCTGTCTGTCTGTCTGTCTGTCTGTCTGTCTGTTTCTCTCTCTCTCAATACCATTCCTTCCCCCACCCCGCTCCTTTCGACTCGTGACCTTGCTAAACCCAGACATAACCAAAATTGCTGAATATGAAACTCCCATTCCGCTACTTTTACCTCCGCACCAGCCCCTCCCCACCTACATCAGTCGATCACTTCCCAACCAGATACCGTGCCAAGTTGGCTGGTCGAGGCTAATGGGTGAAAATGCACTTGAATACAACAGTGCCGCGTGCGTGTCCTTACATAACGTTTCTCTTGTTCAAACAGGCTGGTTTTGTTAAAATATGGAATAGCTCACCCCGTTTTGTTTGTTAAGACTTCTAAGTAGCGGAACAAATCATGACTAGAAACCCATCCCCTCGCAAGAGTTTACTGAGAAATCTTGATGCCTCTATAATCACAGGCTATCGGAACTTGGACGTGGGAAGTTTCTACTTTGAAATGGTAAAGCAAGGGCCGTTCGGGAAGGAATGTGTGCCGGATGTATTTTAAGTTTCAGACGTTAGCCACAGACTGAGTTTCCTTCAGTTCAAAATCCTTGTCTAGTTCTTGACGCAAGGGTTTACCTCTATGGCCAATGTTAGTCGCCACCATTTTCGATAATCTTCGAATCTCAAGTCCTTCTGTAGACCGGGTGCATCACAGAGGTAGCAGTCCCAACTTATTCGCCAAAAGTTAAAGACATGCAAAGGGAATAACTCATTGTGTTAATTTCTAGGCGCAGTTGACCTACATCATGCAACAAACTACTCCGGGAATTCTGCTGGGTCACATCTGCTGAAAGGACACTGTAGAGAAGCTAACTCTTCCGCATTGAAACTTGCTATTATGGATTCTGTACCTTCTGTCCAGCATTTTGGTTACATGACGAAGGAAATGGCGTCCTTTTGGTATACGAAGATGCTGGGTTTTCTGAAACACCAAAGACAGTATTCCCAGGGGCTGGATATGTCAAACATTTTTTTAAAGTCTCTACAGATCTTCACGCCTAAACATGTCGGTATATTTCCATGGACCAATACACCCTACATTTGGAGTTTTTTTTGCTTTTAAGCTCCAAAAAGTAATAAATATTTTTGTAAAAGTTCTCTGTGTATAAAATAGTCTGTAGAAGATTTAACTACCTTATATGGAAAAGACACGGAGGGGTATTAATCACTTTTCAAAAGGTCATGTTTCTGTGCAGTTGGCCATAGATCGTTCGCTGTGCCTTCATTTACTCGTGTGGCTACTTTTTCTTTCCTCCTTCCTGCCCTCTCATCATCAACATCATCATCGTTATCATGTGAAAAGAGGATTTAAAAAAAACCCAAAAATTTCTATCCAAACCAGTGAAGAAAACATTAAAGAAATTGCACTTTAATACTTAAAATGCTCTGATCACAATGAACATATTAAATTGAATTTATAAACGAACTTTCGAATCAAATGTGATCCTTCCTGAGATTAAACATATACATCATCATTATCACCATCATCATCATCATCATCATCATCATCATCCTCATCTGAAATAGAATTCATCATCAACAGCATCATTTTTATGGTCAGCATTCCCATCAAAACTGAACATTATCATTGTCGTTGTCATCGTGTGGTGAATTCATTTGATTCTTTCATATCTTTTTTCTGTCATGAATGAGATTGTTAAGCTCATCACTCTTGCTAATGACATTTTCATCGAACTGTTCATCCTTATCATCAATATCCCCCAGTATCGTTCATCAGCACAGCTGTCGTTGACCAAAAGCGATTGAACTCTCACCATAAAAACTCTGTATATGAAATATTTCACAAGTCTCAAAGTGACAGTTTGGGTGATTTTAGTTACAACATGGATATTAGAAAATATGCTTAATACATGCATGAAACAGCCTACGGCATGCCGTGTATTAATTTTGCCATCGTAGACTAGGCTGCTGTCATAATTTAGAAGCTAAGGCCCAGTCGTGCTGAGACACCATTAGTAGAAGCGACGGGCAGTCTAAATCACAAAATCCATCAAGCAGAGTAATAAATGTTCAAGACGACCTCCTCACCCCAATCACGCACATGCAAACACACACTCGCTCACGCCGAGACTCGTACTGCCGTGCTCACATTCCCCGAGTAATCACCCGCTTTATTAAGCACCTGACACATAAATCATGACGTCATTCTATAATCATAAACACAATCAGCCATTTTTGTTTTGTTTTGAGGTTACAGTTTATCCTCCCGCTGCGACCTCCTCCGGTTGAGAAAATGTCATGATATATTATTACGCACAGTGACCTCCATTTAATCACTGTCTTAATCACAATCCGTTTATTTGCGATGTATATAAAAGAAGCTGATATCAGCATCGGGAACATACAGCTCCGTGTAATAGCACATTTGCACCTCATCCAGTGCGCATATAGGGATGCGAATAGACGGATTAGATCTGAATGGGTCATGTTTTTAGAGCATAAACCGGTACCGTCCAGGAATCATCTAGGTCATCGGAGGTAGGAAAAGTGAAATGAACCAAAAAGACATTTAGAGAACTTTTATTTTCAAATCATATTAGTATGAGATAATCTCTACACTCAGAGATAGTGTATGAAGATCCCTCGCCCCCTTCTTTTTATGAAAAGCAATGTTTGCTAAGTGATGTATGCCGATTTGTGACACAGGACATCAAACTCAATCAAATGTAATTAAGGCAGTGTGTCAGGTGTTTTTAAGTAGTGACACGTCGATGAGCAACCGCGGGCGTGTCGTATCAATGCCTCCAGATTCACGTTAGATCAAGCAAATGTCTGTTGCTGACAATAAATGAAATGAAGACACTAAGGCCTCTAAATATGGGACTAAAATGATATTATAACTGAGCTTCCCTACAATAGACTTAAGAGGTGCGTTTAAAGACAGACTTTCAGTATTTGGCAATTCGTATCGATTAGTGTTTTGTGCAGCCCAATGAAAACAATCTTTATTTAAACAGAGACTTATTTTAGTCTGCCATTGACGTAATTATTTCCCACACAGTCCCCTAGCCTGGAATACAGCTGTGTTTGTATTTGCTAACTCTTTGATGCTGAGAGCGTCACATGCCCGAGAATATTTTTCCAGATCTTTGAAATAGTCGCAGGATCAAGATCAGAGGCAGCGGAAAGTTACAGGATAGCCGCAAATCATAGCGCAGCTGGGAGTACGACCATCTGGGGTAGTTTGTTTGCTCTCGTGCATTAGACATTACCGGAAAGTGAGTGGAGCTTTAACGTTAGTTAAAGAATTTTGAAGTTTTTTTGTTTTTTTTCCGTTACACCGGAAGTAATCGTTCGGCAACAATAGCTGCCCCCGTCTACGATTTCAAATTTGTAAGTGGAACTTTTTATCAACGGTCTTATATTAAAGAAGGATGTAGTTAGAATCGACGGTGGTATGTGCTAATAAATAAGGCACAGATATAAGTATAATAATCACTATCTCAAGAAAGCGCGCTCTTTTCTAGATCTTCCGCATCCGTCGCAGCCATCTTGGCTTATTTAGAGACGCATAGCTTTGTTGTTTAAAATGTCTGAAGGACCATCCATAGAATTAAAGGACCGCCCCTTTCGTTCACCTGCAGAGAGCAAACATACAAAGCCCAGAAAGAATTCTTTTCTGTTTTCTGAGAGCGCCTGGATTTGCCCAGAGTGCAAGGAAGCCACTACGCTATTCAAATAACGCATGTACAAAAGCTTGCCTCTTTGGGTCTCACGGTCAAAACGATGTTGTATGACCCATGTTGTACATTAATAGCCATCCCACAATATCCCAGCCTACTGTCTTGACCCTATCCTAGGACTGTTAACCAAGCAAAATAATTTATACATGGAAAATGAAAGATTGCTTTGTTACGAACATGAATAATATTGTGAGTTAAATCAATGTCATTTATAGCTAGGCAGAATCTCATGCATAACTATCAATGTAAAGCACTATACGAACCCGGTATCAGGTGCACATGACATTCCTATAGTGCCAGAAGTATATTGTTTATTCAGTGCAAAAGCTTATACTTGTTGCCCTGGAGGATTCAAAATAATATATTATTCAAGTTTAGCCCTAGGTAAATAGCACTTAAGCAACGGAAAGTGACCCGGGATTGCGTTCACGCGATATATAATATCTGCATGATTGAAGGCGAAAATATAATACTGTATTAAATCGAGAGAAAGTTAGAGATGAACAAAAGAAAAGAGTTCCAGGGACTTGGACAGCGGACAGTTCAGTGTCACTCTGATAACATACCCACACTTTGGATCAAGCTACTGAGAGTGTGTTATCAGAGTTTCGTGCTATCCAAGGTGGTTTCATGAGGAACAAAACAGTTGGGACTCGTGAATAAGAGTGTGCTAAGGAGGGGACTGAAGACAAAATATAATATTGTATTAAGTGTACAAAAATTTAGGAAAGAAAGCAAGAAATGGGTTTTAGGGACTTGGAGAAAGGAGACTTCAATGTAATCCTGATAACATACCCTCACTATGGACAAAGCTACTGACGATGTGTTGTTAGATGTTCTGTGTTATTCAGAGTGAGATTTATGAGAAACAAACTAGTTTGGGGCTTTTAAATTGAGAGATGCTAAGAACTAGAAGAGGACTGTGTACGTGGATCTCTCCTATTATCTGTACCGTGTGCCGTCCCGTTGCCAATATATACTCTGTTGTTCTTCCACGTACCACAGTCTGGGTTACAGTTACAGTTAAACAAACTTGTTAGATTTGTTGTTATGTTCCGCTGTGTTTTATCTTCTGGATTTATGCAGCTCTGGACGGGACTGACTTTACATATATCTGCATGAGCATGGCATAAAAATGTACAGGTCTATTTATTACGTCTTTAAAAATCACCAACCACATACATGATCGGGCTGAAGAGATAATTAAACCTCACATTTTAACCCGGGGCAGGGAGGTTTTTCACACGACGGCCATTTCATTTTGGCCGATCTGGAAACATGGCGGAATAGGTGCGACAAAAGGGTACTTAATGCCTGTAAGGCTTACTGGAGAGAAGGGGCTCAGTTGTAGCGTGCTGCATAATGGATGTCTCAATCAGTTGAGAGGCTTCGCTAGTAATGGACCGTTTGGTAACAAGGGTCTGCTTTATCCTTATTTCATTTAGAGCGTGTCACATTTTTCTTTAAAAGTTGAGTGGAAAGGGTGACGATAAGCCACAAAGAAAAGTGACGGAGAAAAAAACCTAGTTTCTAGTCCATTAGAGTTATTTATAGATCGCGAGCGAGGGGCGTAGCTCTCACTGGCCACGTACGGTAAGGCACGATCTGTGCTAAACGGACACACAAACAGACAGACAGACAAACAGACAGATAGACAGACGACAGGCAGGCAGACAGACAGACTGGTAGAAAAACAGATGGGCGGTCGGACAACAAGACAGACGGCAGACAGACGGATGGACTTACAGATGGTCTGCCTGCCGGTTTGCCTACCTGCCTACCACCTTGTCTGCCTGCCTGCCTGCCTGCCTGCCTGCCTGCCTGCCTGCCTGCCTGACTGACTGACTGACTGACTGACTGACTGACTGACTGACTAACTTTCAACTATTCCGTCCCTTAACGATCAGTCCTCATTGAACCAAGTAGACTGGAGGGATCATTTATAACAAGAAACAGTATAAAAAATAATATGATATACCCAAAGAAACCGGTTATGCCTCAACTGATGTATACAGTAGAGCCTCACAACCTCCAACCTCAGGTATTCGAATTCTTCTTCCTCTGGTTTTAAAGTCTCGGTTTCTAGCCTTATATATATGACCGCACAAACTCCTCTGAGCCAGCTCTTGAAAGTTCAGTGCGCGGGATTTTACAATACTCGTAGGAAAGACTAAAATGAAAATACAATGGAGGAGATAAAGGTAACTGTGCATTTTGTCTCTAAATACAAAATAGGCTAATATACAGCTGGTGAGGATGAATCGCCCAACACACTGTTCTCAACACGGCCGCACATAAACGAATGAAATTTAGCAAATGCAATCATACCCAATTTTGCTAGTTTGTAATTGCAATCTGATTTTTTTTCTTAACCTGTGGCCGTATGCATAATCCATACGTTAGTTAACCACAGTGAACCCCACTAATATTTTGGGAGTTTTCCGTGGTTACCGCAGTGCGTTAACTAACGTAAGGATTATGCATACGGCCACAGGGCTTTCTGAGTTTTTACTTAATTTATCATAATTTAAAATTTGTATTTAACAAAGAGCCGTTTATATCTGGCGAGTTCTAGGTTTCCGACTAAATGACGAAAGTAGGTGAATGCAGGGTGGCGAACAAAAAAAAAATACAGTGCATTAACATAATAACCCTGTCTCGTGAAGACAGGACGGGTGGAGATGATGAAGGGAGCGAGAGAGAAGAGGTGATGGCAAAAGGGATGGGGGGAATAGTATACAACACTTCACAACTGTCTCCAAATCTAAGGATTTACTGATTCGTGAAAATATTCGGAAACACGTAAGTCTGGAGATCTTTAAAGACGTGTTTGAATTTTTGATATGTCGTGTCCAGCAGATGGGAGCAGCCCATGTGGAATTTCAGAGACAGCAGCTTTTACACATAAATTTTCATAGACGCCCTTTCGTTTGTCACTTGAAGCATTTCCAGTGCGTAAAACTAAATGCTGGAAAGAAGATGCAGCATTTTATGTGCGCAACTTCCATTTACTCACGCTAGGAATGAAGCCAAATAGTTGAAGTTCAGTAGAGATTACAAAGGGCAGATAAGGAGGAGAAGGATGAGGGGTGGGTGGGGAGGGGGAATTGAGAGAGAGAGAAGAGAGAGAGAGAGAGAAAGCGAGAGAGAGAGAGAGAGAGAGAGAGAGAAGAGAAGGCCTTAGAAATACAAGTTATAATGATAGACAAGCTTACCCAGGAACCCTGCAATGCAGGGTGTTGTCCGCTGAAAGACAACCACAGCCAAGGTCAACCACTGAGTACTCGGTAGTACTCACGCAGCATCCAAATTAGATCAATTTTGTTGGCCGTCTCAGGACCTAACTCCCCTCCGCCTTTCACTCTCAGTCTCAAAATTTGGCGTACATCCCCACGGAACTGCTGCCAATGCCTTCATCTTCCCGTCAAATTATTCGATGAAAAGGATGGGACAGGAAACACGTGACCAAAAGACATGTCGACAGATTTCGGGGGGTGAAACCACGTCAACAAAAGCACTTTTCAATAGTGCTATTATTTGGTATAACCAACTTTTACGTATATTATTGGTGGCAGCATCTCACAGTCGATTCCGTCTAGGTAGCATGCAAAAGATGCCATTAGGTAATTATTGCGATTATCCGTAGATCTTCATAATATTTAAAAACAGAGGAATCTGTTATCTGAAAATTGTGATTAAACTGCAATTGCCATTGAGCGGAGCGGTTGGTGAAGTCGGCTGGATTAGCCTGCACTTTTGCAGTGCCACGCAAAACCGAGCACAAAACACCATAGGACTCATCATAAGCTCCCAGGAGAGTTTGACGTTGATTATGGGCTTAGATGCCTAAGCGGTAGGGTGACGTTCTGTATACTGCATTGGTATGATAGCTCAGATACACTAGACTATACTAGACCGTCTCATCCTCAGAGTTTGAAGGTATGAAAATGCCAATGTTTTTTTTTTCGCTGTTGGCTATATAAGGTTTTACACCTCTCATTAATTTATCCAGGGGTCCCAAGCCAAAATACTTTTCCACACATGTTGTTTAGCTTTTCCCCCAAATTCTGACACAAAGAAAAATGCCCCTAAACTAATTAGATTTTGAGAACTTCGACAGTGAAACAGGCTACCTAATATTTTAGGCCTTTTCATTCAGTAAACAGGGTAACCTTACCCACCTAGCAACAACCACAAAGTTTATATTTGAGTGAATAAACCTCACCTATTCTGAGTCTACAAACTATCTGCACCTATCTAAGCCTTTGAAATTCAGATCCAACCCCTTCCCCCACTCCCCCCTCGCCCATGGTCAGTTTTCTGATTTTTTTTTTTATGGATTATTTAAAATTGTATTTTTTTTTTATGCCAGGTGCTATTGGCATCTTCATACCTGAACATTCTCCAGATATTTGAAAACTTGCGCATCAGCCATGGGATCTCTAACACTCGTAAGAGTTATCTTTACTCTGCATACCATGTGAGCGGGTACTGGCTTTGATTCCAGATTTATAAACTTAATTATTATCATTATAAGCAGTGACAGAAAACGTATAATCATTGTTTATTTTGCCATGCTCTATTCTTCACCCAGTGTCTTAATTTTCCACAAAATAGCAAATGAAAACCTCACAAGCTTGAAATGTGGTCTGCGCAGCGCTTCCGCAATGATCATGTACAAAGGCCTAAGGTATGAATTTGCAATTTGGCATGCAATGTTCCACGTCAAATCAAAAAGATCTGCAGCAAGGTTGTACATTAAGGCAGGGTCTGTCTGATAACAAAAAATTAAAGAAAAAAAGGAGACTTTTATATTAGCTTTTAAAAGACCTCGGTGTCCACTTCTGATGCAACTGTCTTTAGGATTGACATCGAAAATTGCATGTAAAGTGTAAAATGGTGCAATTAGTTAAGATGTTGTACAATAGTATATTGCCATATTCACCCGATGAAAGCGATCCAAACCCTGACCGGCTGGATAGATCTCATTATGAACTGGTTTCTGGAGTTGGGCGTTGGTGAGATCCCGTGGTATATCGATACATTCTCATTCCAAACTGATTTTTCTTGATACTACGATTTCACCCCAGCTGATCGAGGAGTCAGAATCACTTTGACCCTTTACCTGGAATGGTGGACCGATGACTGAATTTTTAAGAATCGCGATACTCAACTTTCAAACTATAAATATCGAAAGTATCGAATCTATTTTGATTCTGATATTTAATGTCGGATAGGCATTCCATGCGTTCGATATCTGTCAAAACTTTCAATACCCTCCGATAATTTGGATACATCCGATTCTTTCGATAATCCCTGTACCTGCGATTTGAAACTCTTAGGTTTTGCACTAGGGACAGTGGTGGCTTGTTTGGGACTTAGGTCGGAAGAGGATTACGGGTGAATGGGGTTCTTTGGTGAAGCATTTTATGGAATGTCCTTCGGTTACTGAATGGGATGAAATTGGAAATCAAAATTCCTTTCCATGTTTTAAAGATTGGGCAGGTGGGGCAAGGCTGGAAAGGGGATAAATTCAAAGAAGTCGGGAAAAAAGCCTATTAAGTCAGACAAACTTTTCCCCTTTATATCGAAAGTATCACATTGGTATCAAATGTTAATAGCTTGAATTTGCAGTTCTAAATCGAAAGTCTTAATATTTTACGTATCTAACAGTACCATAGACGGGCCGACAGCCCCCAGAACCAGAAAATGGTACCCAAATCACGTTTTCTTGGGGAGAAGACTTGTGCACATCGAGGACACGGCCGAGAGTCGTGAGCTGAATTTTAGTCGAAGACAGCGGTTAAGGTCTTCCTTTTTAAAGTTCTTGGCACCTATCCTATTAAGAGGGCATATCACTCATTTTGTACGACTCTATTAATCCGCTAATGTATAAAATGCCCCCTTTTTGAGTGTCAGGGTGTAGAAATGTGTAAAAATTACCTATGATTTAAATGTAGCATTAAGTTTTAAATTTCAGGTAAAATTTGAGCCTTCTAGATAAAAAGAAAAAAATGTTATGTGTAGGCCTGTGTATTGGCACGTGGTTTAAACACGCCAAATGAAAAATTGGGGACCAAATCAGAATTCCAGGTGACCTTTTCTGAAAGAGAATTGTGAAAAATTTTGGGCGTTGACCCCCTNCCCCCCCCCCCACCCCCTTTTTTCCCGCTAAAAGATCGGGAAAAAGAAGTACTTTAATCTCCATGAGATAAATTTCCTGAAATCACAGTGATATTTGTAGAATAACACAAAATGGTAATATGGCCAAATGAAGAAAAAAAAAACCTCAACCTTGAGTACTATCCTAACTGGCGTTATACACGGCCAGATCTTCACGTCTGTCTGTCTGCTATCTCCCTCGACATATTGCATTGCATGTTGTGCCCCAATCCATTTTGCCAGTCCATTCAGAATTTTCTTTGCCTGCATCTGTTATGTTTACCGTTTTGCCTTCCAGTTGTAAACAAATGCTCTAGCTGTTGTCTTCTCATTACATGCCCAATGAAGTTTGCTTGTCTTCTTCTCGCTGTTAGTAATTTTCTTTCATGAATTGCTTCATCCCAAGCCTGTACAATTGCTTTCTTTCTGAATATATATTTCTTTCTTCTAAAGAATGATACGTCGGTTGCTCCAGCGATTAATGTATTTGTTTGCTGATGGTCCGAGCTTCACACACGTATAGAAAATCGGTTCTGCAATAACTTAGGACTCTTTTTCTAACGTGTAGTGGCAGTTTTTTGGGTTTTTTTTGGCTAGGATACTTGCTAATGTCAGGGAGACTTCTTTTGCTTGGGCTGTTCTGTATTTTCTTTCTGAGTGGCTATGTATTCGAATCGTTGCAAGTTATATAAGCGGTTACGGTAGTTTTGTGAAAACGGTGATAATGATGAAGACTTTAGAAAATATATTATTTTCTTACTACCGCTTTTTTTCAGTTTTACAATTATCTTTGTCACAGCTTTACAACTCATTTTTAGTTATTTCAGGGGTTGCAATAGAAATCACGATGATCATGACCTCCGTTCTAATTTTAACCTAAACCAGGTTTCTAGTTAACCTGTCTATACACCCTATGAAAAATTGTTCACTTTCTTTATATGGCTGCGTTCACTAAGCTTTCATTCATTGATTTTATTTCTACTGAAAAAAGCTTTTGCCAAAACGTTCAGATTGTTTTACCCTTTTGCGTCCATTAAATTTTCATTAAAGTTGTAGGATTGAAGTAGTGTTTTAAAATGTTCGCTTATTTTACGATGATGATGATGATGATGATGATGATGATGATGGTGGTGGTGGTGGTGGTAATAACGATGAAAGAAATGTGTTTTCGATCGATGAGCAAACAACATCATCAGCATGGGCAGCTACGCCCACAACAGTGCGCAATAAACGTTTTAGTTTTGAGCTGCAGTTTTTACTCTTTTCTCCTCAAGTTTTCTACCAGGAAAAGCCCAAACTTAGAACAAATCAATGAATTCAACTTTTTTTTTCTGTGGATGTCGTCGGGAATAACATCGGCCTCCTTAACTTCGGAGGGTGTTGCAATGTTATTTTCTTCTTCCTCACAGCTAACAACCGCTGACTCTTCTTTATCTCCAGCATCGTTCTGCTCTTTTGTCTGTCTGTTTCTTCATCCGTTTCTCTTTCTTTTATTCTTGCCTCCCTCTCTCTCCCTTTCTCTGTCTCTGTCTCTCTCTCCCTCTCTCTTTTTCCCTACTCTCTCTCTCTTCTTCCTTTACCAAGATATTCATTCGGACACAGACATAAATAGAGCGATGCAAGTTTGCAGGAAGCTCAAGAAAAATTCACAATCAGACAATAACAGGGACGACTAGCAGGCAGGATTGGAATCGGGGAATGGAGTGCATACGGGTCGGTCCAGAGTGCAGTGATGTTGTTTCTGTCAACAAAGTAAACAAGTAAACAAACAGACCCAGACGATGTATGTACGTATCCACCAATTACACACTCCCGACCGCACCCACGTACACAATCCACACACTGATCAACCTCTTCTGCTTCCATGCACACAGAAGATACGTCTGAGGAGCGAGGGGTTTTATCGCTTCTGATTATAGATATTTTCTTTGCTTAAGAATTTGATGCTTAAGAACTAAAATTCAGACTCAAAACTCCAGTTCTAGAGCTGCTATACAATTTCGATACCTGAAATTACATTACGTTTGGATTTGTATGTTATTTTCTGAGTTACTTTCATACTTTACTTTAAGCTATTTAGAAATTAGTATGTCGTAATTTAACGAGTAGAGTATGAATGAAATGTCTGAAGGTGGATCACTTGGGACACAGTATGCTTGAGACTCTTTCATGTTTGTAAAATTATGGATGTTTGTCACTGGCCAAGTGCCTAATAAACTTGAATTTGAACTTGAACTTGAACTTTGTTACAGATTGTCTGACCCAAACAGTATTTTCCCCACTTTATAATTACTATCCTATCCATGCCTTGCCTTACTAAGCAGATACAATGACCTTCTAGGAAACGCATCAAAAGTGATTTTCAAACCCGTTCAATCCTCAGCAGCAGAGTAACAATCTATAAGATGCTTCATCAAAAAAAATCAACAGTGACCTAGTCTAGTATCAAAACTGGATCGAAAGTATTGAACTTAATTTGACCCTTTTCTGATCCCCAGTGGCAAACAACCTACCGATCTATTCACTGCAAAGCCAAGAAGCGGTTTTAAAAGTGTTAAAAGGTATCGAAAGTCCCGAAAATATTTCAGTCCTCTTCCTCTCCTCAGCACTAGACTAACGGTCGGTTTTGTAAGGCCATTCTAGCAAATACCAACTTGAACTGGCCAACTCATTGATTACTGACATCACATGCAAGGGGACAGACGAAACCTCTTGCACCATATCTGATTACAGTCCTTAGGTGGCTTGTTGAGAGCGCCGGGACCAGGGGTAGGCTTTGTATTTTTTTTTGCTGCTGCACTCCAGTCGCGGCGGAGACGTGTGTGCGCCTTTAAGAGTTAATGGAATGTTTTGCGAACACTGAAACTGGAGCTTGGCAAGATGGCGACCACCATCCACAATTTCAAATTTGCTAGAGGAACTTTTTATCAACGGCCTTGTGTCGGGGAGGATGTGGGAAGAATCGGCTGTGGTATGTATGTCAATGAAAAGGGCAAAGATATAGATAGAGCGAAACACCACTCGCATGTCAGCGCATTATTCCCTAGCTCTTCCGCAGCAGTCGCAGCCATACTGGCTTGTTTAGAGATTGATACTTCTTTTGCTTAGGACTGATACTTTTTCTTTTTTGCTGAGGACCCCCCGTTATGCACACTCGCAGTGACCAAATAAAATCAGGCCCGTTCATCTTCGTGTACATACACGACCTCATTAACCAAGTATATGTTGTGAACCAACTCAAGCTGCCACTGTGGAACCCATCTATAACGGGAACCCGGTTGTATGGGAACATAGTGATGATGCCTGGTTTCCTCTTCCCTTTTCTTATTGCTAAGAGCAATATAACTGTGAGCAGTCGGTAAGTGTGTTTGGGTCACAAGTGAATACTAGGTTCGCACGTGGAAGTTAGGGACCGATTCAGGCAGTAGGTATTTAAGAATTAAATTGCTGTGAAGTTAGCGTCCCGGTAGTGTAGTGGTAACACGCTCGGACTTGCAAGCTGAGAGACCCTGGTTCGATCCCCGGCAGGGACAGAAATTTTCTAGAGTAGGTTTTTTCGGCCCATCTTCTCTAAATTGATCATTTACAGTAATTTGGTAAAATCCCTGGTGACACACTTTCTTAAAATAATATGTAACATCTGAAAAATTATCAGATTATGCTCACCTTCCTCACTCTTAAATATAAGAGAAAAAATATTATACTGTATTGCCTTTCCACCCGGTTACATAACGAGACCGGAAGAGTGAAGCTCCAACTGCTATGGCATGTCTGTCTCACCCTTACTCAACTTTTTGTATGAATAGGATGTTTCAACCAACAACCGATGATTGGATAAAACTGTCCCTGTCATTTTCCCCGATTATCTTTAGGCTTTGATGTTTTATATCAAGGATCGACAATGAATGTAAATAACTTTACCGGTGTCAAGTCCGCATGTGTAGACATAAACTCTGGATTACTCCTCAAGTCTCTATACCTTAGTTCGAGAATAACGAAACNCACAGTAATTTGGTAAAATCCCTGGAGACACACTTCCTTAAAATAATATGTAACATCTGAAAAATTATCAGATTATGCTCACCTTCCTCCCCCTTAAATATAAGAGAAAGAATAATATACTGTATTGCCTTTCCACCCGGTTACATAACGAGACCGGAAGAGTGAAGCTCCAACAGCCATGGCATGTCTGTCTCACCCTTACTCAACTTTTTGCATGAATAGGATGTTTCAACCAACAACCGATGATTGGATAAAACTGTCCCTGTCATTTTCCCTGATTATCTTTAGGCTTTGATGTTTTATATCAAGGATCGACAATGAATGTAAATAACTTTACCAGTGTCAAGTCCGCATGTGTAGACATAAACTCTGGATTACTCCTGAAGTCTCTATACCTTAGTTCGAGAATAACGAAACAGATAACAGGGGTAAAGTTTTGAAAGTCCCGACCATACAGCTATACTCGACTTTTACTGTATATATGCAAAAGATGCGTAAAGGATCAAATATACTAATAGAGAGAAAGCAAAAATGCAGAAGTTGGGGATGGGATAGGATGGGAGAATGAGAGTTGTAGAATAGTAGCGAGCCTTGCAAGGGTAGGATCAGTGGAGTTCTGCCCTAATTCAGCTCTGCTACAGAACTGCGATTTCTCGTCATTTATTTCGATTACATGCTTTTTACGATTCCATTGCCTCGATGTTATGCCTTGACAGGGCCTGGAAATGCAATGTTTGATTCACAGCCTTTAATTTGTAATAAAGCCATACAGCTAATGAGCTGTGGATTTCGCAAGTGGGAAACATCCCTTCAGCTCGCTTTTTCAAAACAAACTGCCTAAGCCCTCTCATCCCCTACCCCCTTCCCCTGTCATTCTGAATGGTTGTAACTGCCAATAGTTCGTTCCCCATTTTAACCTCAAGTGCAGCAACTGCCTAATGGAGAATAATGAATTTTTCGGGGTTTAATCGGGAGTGTCAACCGTACCCGTAGATTAGCTCAACCCCAGGCTATGCGGTTTGATGACCTTTGTCGATAAATGCTGCCGTTCTTGAAGCGCCTCATTTGGCAGCTCACCAGGCCATGGGACTCTCTTTGAAACTGTTGCAGCGTGTTTGAAATCATGGGCTTTTAAGCTGCGTTTTTAAAAGGAAAACATCTCGACAACCCCCTTACAGACACACGAATGCACATACACACACTCACACACACAGATACACATAGAGACGCACATACAGGCACACACACACATACATAAATCACAGACACACGTGCACACAAAGAATAAAAAAGCAACTATAGGCTGCCAGTTTCGCCATAGCTTGCATGCCTGTGAAAATTAGATCTAATGCTCAGTTCCGGTCTACAACAGATTGCATGTCAGGATTTGGCAACCGTGTCTGAAATTTAAAAAAATGAAAATGTGCGGCTGGATTTGTTTGTTGTCCGGTATATGAATTTACACTGTATAATGTAAAGGTGTCAAATTTGGCAAGACATCTCGAAGTGGCGAAGAAGGATCATGAGACTTATATAAATGATCCCAGGTGACTCTTGGCGGCCCCTGATAATTTAGAGAGGTCTTTTTGTGCATTTTAGAACGGAATTAGAGTATAGATTTTCGTGACTCAGGGCTGTGAAAAGCCATTCCGGCAGTCGAGTAGTACAATCTTAACATGACTTCTCCGTTTTTTTCTCTCTTGCTCTTTCTAGCCCGATAAAAAGTGGCTTTCGAGCTCATACTACATCTACACATATTTATATGCCATTCTTATAGCAAAATTATTGTTATCAGACTATCGAGGAATTTGGCCTGATAACGCCAACCTGGCAAATGTAGAGTGACCAACTGTTGAAAAAAAAATACAGAAGTTATTCTTCCAGATTTTTCGTGGCAGTAGTGTTTATGACGAGCTCTCCTCTCTCTTCTTTTTCGCCTTCTCTTGCCCTAAAACAAATGGTGGTCTAGCGAGCTCGGAATGCATTGTTAGCGAAGGCGTTCCAGTGCTGAATCCAGTGTTCTTAATGACAGCTTTCTTGTAAACCCTGCCACCGCCCACCACTCTTGTGATTATGATTGTCAGTGGTGAAAATGAACGCTTCACTTCCATCATTCCGCAGCCATCTCATTCCCCCGGTCCCTATTCTCTTTGCCCATGTCGATCCTAATTTCCCTCTTCAAAAGCAGATGGAAGCTGTGGCTAATGGAAAGGTAAGAATATCCCACGTTTTATCCTGACAATAATGAAATAGTAAATTAGCTTTCTCAATAACAGCAGATTCAGGTAAAGGAATAGAGGGGAGGAGGTGGGGGAGGTGGTGCCAAGCCAGCTTACAAAAGATGAATGGAGAGATTCCTTTGAACGGCAGTAACATTTATGCAGTAGTATTTATTGGAAGGTGAAGATTGAAAATAATCCTTTGTCTTAATATATATAAGAAAGAGAGAGAATATGAAAGAATGACCGATGGGTTAGAGTATTAACATGTGGATCTGAAGGTCGTGGTTTCTATTCCTGTCTTGGTTATGTTGTTAGGTGTCTAGGACTTGCAAGTCCGAGCGTGTTACCACTACACTACAGGGACGCTAACTTGTCACATTTTCCTCAGTCCATCCATCTGTAAAATACTGGCTTAATATATAGGCAGTGAAAGATATCGTCAAAAAGCTAGTGTGGATGGCAGCGGCGCTGTATACTCTCAGAGAACTGAGAAAGTACTTGAATGATCTGGTCTGCTGGGGAAATATTATGTTAAGTCGCGTAAGCAAGCATAAACCTGGAAAGAAACTTTATAAATGCCGTTATTATTATTATCGTCATTATTCTTTGAACGATAGTGAATTCTGATGCATTCTAAGATTTGCTATGATTTTGATATATTCTATCAAATTATATTGTCCCTGTTTTCATCCATCACTCACGCGCATACAATATTGTTATCTATGTGAAATGACAAGTTAGCTTGCCTAATACAACAGAATTTTCCTCCTGGTTGGGGGTCGGGAGCAAATCCAACGTCATAAAAAATACAGGAAGATTCCGTAAACAACATTATCAACTTTGCGGGCATTATCAGCAAAAGATTTCTGTAGGGATATGAAATGACAAAATTAAGTTTGCTTATTGCAACAAGCGTTGTCTACATTCAATACCAAAGTCTTGTGTTAGACTATGACAAAAAGTATTACAATGGAGTTAAGAGTACACACGCAATTATCAATAATGAAACATCATTTTTGCTCTAGACGTCTTATTTTCTCTCTGATCTTCTCTATTTTATCCTTTTTTTTCCTGGCGCCGCTCAGTGGCGACAACACAGCTTGTTTTTGTGCTCCCGCCTATTGTCAGTTTTTCTCTGTATTTGGACTGTTCCTGTGCTTGCGAGTTCCATACCACATTATGGATCATTGTGTTGTTACTTTCTTCACATTTCTGCTGCTGTTTTGGTCGCTCATCATGCCATCAGTGCAGATTTACATGGACCACACCAACGTAAGTCCGCCATTTAGTTACAGCTACACACCCGCCATGTTAAGAGCCATGAAGCCTGCTGTGAATACATCTTACGTGGGCCTAAATTTACCACCAGAGCTCAAGGTGAGAAAGCGGGGCAGACGAGGCGGAGTGAAGACACGAGTACGCAGGCGCGTAAACAAACCAGCGCTACCAGTAATAGTCACCGGAAATGCTCGATCACTAAACAACAAGATCGATGAACTGCAAGCATGTACTCGATATCTTCATGAGTATCGTGAGTCCTCACTGCTATGTTTTAGCGAGACTTGGTTCTGTGATGCCATGAACAGTGCGAGCTTAGACATTGACAATTTCTCCCTGATAAGATCAGACAGAACAAATGCCTCCAATAAGACCCGTGGTGGCGGTGTATGTATTTATTTCAGTGAGCGTTGGTGCCATCCTAATAACGCTCATGTAAAGGATCGA
>JAWQUT010000085.1:1488284-1505784 GCA_033807755.1 Ellobium chinense | reverse complement strand
GACTGACAGACAAGCATACAGACAGACAGACAGAGAAAGAGAGAGAGAGAGAAAAGGGAGGAAGAAGGAGGGGGCCTATGCAGACAGGCAGTAATTAAATAGCAGTTACACTATACGCGGGCGGCCGGCGAGCTCAGACAAAATAGCAGTTAGATAATATTGGTAGGTTTTGCTGGGTATAATAATGTCAGACGGCAATCGGGTTTCGCTCGATGCGTCTGTCGCATAATTTCTTGTGAGTTAACAATTTACTGTACTCTAACCGGCCCATTTGTGTCTTCCATCTGTTTACGTCTTGGACTGTGCCTGCTTGAGTCGATATCGATAGAGGGTGCTCTCGATACTGACTTTCAGTGTGAATACTCTTTTCCAGTCTACGAGTTATTGAAAATTGTCGATACTGCCGTTCTATGTCAAGGTATTTATGGTTAGTAACATTAAGGACTACTTTGAAAAAGAAAATAATAAATGGAAAGAAAGACAGAACTAAACAACAACAGGAACGACAACAGCATCAACAACAACAACAACAACAACAACAACGACAATAACAACAACGGCAACAACAACAAGACCATTACGTAGCTGTTGAACTATCAAACTGTCCGTCCATACAAGCTTTTTCTTTATTTTTCATGACTGGATAGTGGAGCCATGTTTTGACATTTGACCCCGGATAGTGACATCTCTGAATTGATATCAACCGACGACGCACTGGAATCATGAACTACTCATGTCACGATGTTAGTCGATATTTGAGAGTATTGGCCCAGGCACTACTCTATTAACAACTTGTTATTGTGTTGTAAGCGGACCAATCCGTCTGTCCACCGTCCTATTGACACGGATGACAAATGAGTCCAGAAACTGGATGCAATTTGTAGAACCCGTGATGCGGATGTGAGGGAGGGGAAGGGGGGCGAGAGGGGGGNAAAACAAGAGAGATTGGACTATTCAGTTTTGTAGCCCAAGGACATTAAGCTCCGTAAAGTTGATGCAATTCAAAAAAAAACAAAAAACAACGGGTGGACTTAGATGAAACTGAAATTGCGGCTTCCAGCCAAAAGTTTCCGGCTTAGTTTCACCAGTTTATTTGATCTACGCCAATGGGCAGTCACGGCAACATTGATCTGTGTGGCACAATTTGTATTCATGAATTTACAATCTTAATACAACATCCTGTCTCGTGTTCTGTTTCCTCGCTCTGTCTGTCTGTCTGCCTATCTGTCTGTCTGTCTGTCTGTCTGTCTGTCTGTCTGTCTGTCTGTCTGTCTGTCTGTCTGAGGGTCTGTCTGTCTGTCTGTCTGTCCTTGCTCTGATCACTCTCTCCCTTTCTCCTTCTCTCTCTCTCTGGCACTCACATAATCCTACTTTCTCTCTCTCTCTCTCTCTCTCTCTCTCTCTCTCTCTCTCTCTCTCTCTCTCGCTCTTCCACTCTCTTTTCATCTGTTAGACTCACAAAATGCCATCACAATTTAGACTATCTGCCACTCTCCATCCTCTTCTCTCAGATTCCCTTGCACTCTCTGATCCACACAAACTCATCACTCATCATCCTCTCAGCTGTTAGCATTGTTTAGGTCGTTTTAGGCATCAACCCTAGGCCCTTCACTTTCCACAGATACCTTCTGGTCCAAGGTTTCAGGCACCTATTAGCAGGCTATATTATCACTTATTCTGTACAAGCCAATGAATCCTCTAATACAGAAAATCCCCCTATTTTGGGGTCCTGCCAGCCAATGTGAGGGTGTAGAATTATATAAAAAGACCTGTGATCTAGACAAAGCATCCAATTTTAAACTTTCAGATACAATTTGAGCCTTGTAAATGTAAAAATAAAGTGTGTTAGGCCGACGTATAAGCACGCGATCAAAACCAGCCTAATGAATAATTGGAGACCAAATCAGAAGGCGAGGTGACTATTTTTAAAAAGAGAATTGCGAAAAATTTTAGGAGATGACTACCCTTACAAGATCGGACACAAAAAGGTACTTTAACCTCCAAGGGAAAAAATATTCCCAAATCACAATAGAATTTGTAGAATAACTCATTTTGTTGAACGGGCCGAAAGAGGTAAAAACAGCAGGCGCCAGTAACCTCAAGCGTTTGGAATGTCCTCAAAAATTCTGAGACCATTATGTACAGCGTAAGGCAGATTGTTTTTGCCCTCCATGGAAATGGAAAATTACAGGAAAAAAAAACCAACAAAAAGAAAGGTCTGGGACAACTATAGAAGCCAACCGAAATGATTGAACAAAAGTAGCCTAGTTGGGGTTTAAAGAGAATGTCCATTAGGTTTCCGCTTTCATTAAAGGGAGGTAATTAGTTGGGCGATTAAGCAAGTCAGAAATAAAAATAACGATGAAGAATGTAGAGGAATATTTTTAATGGCAAGCGAATGTTTTAAAGATATAAGCGCGGCTGAAATAAAGAAAAGTGTGCTTTATTATGCAGGAGCGTGTCGGTACAGGGTCATGATGCATGAATACAGGTTGTTGGATGGAGGTTTCAGGCAGCTTTGCTCCTCTCTCATCTTTCGGCCCTATAAATCAAACGTAATATTCTGCAAATTCTGCTGTGATTTTGGATTTTTTTTTTCCGTGGAGGTTAAAGTACTTCTTTTGCCCAATATTTTAAGGCGACGAAAAAGAGGGTCAATATCCTAAAATTTCACAAACCTCGTTCAAAAATAGTCTCTTTCCGTCTAACTTGGTGCTTAGTTTTTAATTAGGCTGGCTTTGACCGCGTGTCAATAGGCTTCTTCAGATCTTGCGTGCCGACCTCGACGAGCTCTAAGTCCGAAAGCCGCCTACGTCATCAATTGGAGACCATCTGGCAAAGCTGGGGGTCAAAGTGCATATCGGTACATAACAGCGGCCGAGGCTAGTGGTTAGTTCTATATGGAGCTTGAAAAAAAGACGTTTTTGGGGCTAAAATTATTTTGATGAACTGGAACGAGTTCACCCGTGACCCTGACACACCTCCCAGCTGCTGCTCACATATCACAGAATGAATACAGAGGCACTAATTCCTACGAGTGAAATCACCAATCCATAACCCCACTCTGTCTCCATGTGAACAACATTTGTTTTTCTCCAGCGCAAAATGGCAGCCGTGCTTGTACACTATGTGTCAGTCGCTGTGTTTTGAGAGTGTAAGTCTCCGACCAGTCATGGAGTTTCGCGACATTCGGAAAAGATTTGAACACATACGACTGAATAATTTACATCTAATATTTATTATTTTTCACCATGATAATATTTATAAATAGACGCACACAGGGCACTCCGACCTGTCTGCACTCCGATTTTAAGGGGTTGTCTGTAAATGGATAAATAAATAAATAAATTAATTAATTAATATAAATAAATAAATAAATAAATAATATTCAAATAAACAAATAAATAAAAAGCTATAAGTGCTACAACAAATGTTTTATTCTGTGGGATACATTTACCACTAACCAAGAACACTATTACATCTGAGCGCACTCATATTCAAAATTCTTCTCATCGTAGGCACCCATGACTGTCGTGAGGTATCTACGCATTAACGATGGGATCTCTTACCATCGTGAGAATCACATTAGTGCATTGGTGCTGAACACACCCATAGTAGCATTCAACATGCAAAGTTATGTAATTCTTATGACCGTAAGAGATCCCATCGTAAATGAGCGAGTTCTCAGTTATCAGCTCCTTTGCGAGAAGGGGATGGTGTTGAGGGTGTTAAGGGGGAGATGAAGGCGGGAAACAGGGGCACCCGTCAGAAAATTGTGTGCCCCCTCCGCATCCGCTGGACGTGATGATCGTTACCCTGGGTAATAATTTTGTGGTGGTTTCAAATAACAATTTAATACGTCTTGGGCAGTAGTTTTAAGTAAGTCTAGTTGTACTTTTGCCAGCAAATGACGAACTTGTGAATTGTATTTTTGTTGTTGTTGTTTGTCTCTGGTTTAAAGCTCTTCATATAAATATTTGCTTTAAAAACACATTTCATTTCCCACAATCGTCACCAGGTCTTGTTTTAGCTCGTATAACCTAGTTCAGGCTACAAACAGTGGATTAAGACAAAGTAAACATTATTAAACGTTGCTCACACTAATCAACTTTGTTCATGTTTGCGACAAAGAAGACCTTTAAAAAGGCAACACTCTCCAGCAACGGAATCCATAAAAACTGTGAACAATGGCAAAGCGAACTTTACCTGATCTTGAAAGAACGATAATCATTCATTTCCCAGAAGCCACTAAGTCCTCCTAACAGTAAAGAGCATTACTTGATAAAAATGAATGAAAATGGCTTTTTGATATTGCCACGAGATTTTTGCGTCCAAAGTTCTCGGGAAAATTTGTTTTTCATTGCCGTAGTGGCTTCAAGCTTGCGACGCAATTTAATCGATTTAGATTTCCCCCATTATTACAGTAGTCAGTCGTTGTGCCATTTGGAGGAATTTAATAGTAGGTATTTCGGGCACAAATTGGTTGGTCAAAGTGCACATGGCTTGGATAGGGAGTACTTAAGGGTTTTTGCGACAAAATACTGCAGCTACGCTTTTCTGGGGATTCTCTCTTCATTCTTCCTCCCTTCTTTCTCTCTCTCTCTGTGTCTAACTGTCTGTCTCTCTCTCCTTCTCCTCCTCCTCTTCGTCCTCTCTCCCTGTCAGTCTCTCGTGTTTCACAGACAGATGTATATATAGTCTTTTTGTAATTCAGTGTCTTAAAGGCCCGTTTGGGGTATAAAAAGAAGAGGAAAGGCATGCTGGGATACTTCACTAATTTGAATTCAATTGCAGAATTTACGCCGTGGAGGGCTGGTTGTTTCTTCCCGCATTTCACGAATGAAACACTTCACACTGCATGGAAAGTTTGCAAATAACTAATAATACAATCCCTCTGAATGTTAATGTAAAGAAACATTAATATAAGATAATCGTCTAGTACTTGAAATGAAAGTAAACCTATCTGAGTCTAGATGGTGTCCGCAGCCATTTGTAGGCGGGGCTTGCTTTACAACGGTAAACAATCGTATGGCGCAGCTTTAAACATATAGATCTAGAATCTACTACTTAATGCATGGAGCGTCTTTTAACATTCAGCCAGCTAGTTTGTTATTATGTAATCAAGACAATATGAATCAGAAGAAAATAATCAAGAAATTAGTGAATATAGATCTACATCTAATTCTAAATAATAATAATAATAATAATGCGGTTTATAAGTCTCGTATCCAGGCTAATGCCCGCTCACGCGACTTCACACTATCATTACCCCCAGCAGGCCTGATCACTCTAGGACTTTCTCGACTCCCTGGGGAGCATACAGTGCCGCTGCCATTTATAGGCGCTGATCACTAGCATTCTGACAATATCTTTCACTGCCTAAAGCCAGGTACCCATTTTACAGACGGGTGGACTGAGGAAAATGAGAATGAAATGCTTTCCCAAGGCACCTACAACATGACCGTGGCCGGGAATCGAACTCATGACCTTTAGATCTTGAATCCAACGCCGTAACCATTAGGCCACGCTGCTCCATAGAGAAGACAGCAGGTCCTTTTTAGCTTACTCAGATACACAGATTTCCATATACACAATCCAAGAAAAGGTACAAAGGATACCCAATGTTTTGTCACTGATAACAGTTAACCCTTCCCCTCCCCACACCAGTTCCACTCTTCCACCGCATTTTTCTATTATTCAACCAAAGCCCTTTTTTGCTCTCTCTCTCTAAATCGCTCTTGTTAACCCATTTTACTCGGCATTTAAAAGTTCATTCTGTCACTTTTCACCGCCATTCGGGTGTTTTCCACCTTCATGGTGCGTGGTCCAGGCCAGTTAATTTCCCGTCGAGCCTAACTTGTCCTCGAATGCAGAGCCGAGAAAATCCGGGCATAAATCTTCTTTTCTGTCTCCCCTTTCTGATTCCTTCCTCAGTCCGATTCCAATCTCTTTCTTTCTTTCTTTCTTTCTCTTTCTTTCTTTCTTTCTTTGTTTTTTCTCTTTCTTTCTTTCTTTCTTTCTTTCTTTCCCTTTTTTCTTTCTTTCTTTCTTTCTTTCTTTCACTCATGAAAAGTGTATGTAGCTACAGCAAGACCTCACTAGATCAACATCAGTCACAAGTCCCACATCTTATAAAGTTTCTAAGACGAAAAGAAGACAATTTCATATCTGGCCAGAGATTTACACCCTTCCACTACTGACAAACCTTTTTTCTTGTGTGTTTTAATGTGGTTCTGTCGCCGTTGTGACAATGTACGATGTGAGAGCTATTTTGACATATGATGGGATGGTGAGAGAATAAAAAGCGAATAATGTCATTCTGTCCTGCTCCCAGACAGACCTGAATTCCATCGGTCGATCATTATTATGTTGTTTTTTTTTTTGTTTCCACGGAAAAAAATTCCGTTCTCATAAAGATCTGTCTTATTTCATTTGTTTTTTGTTTTTTTTCATTTTAGCAGTCGAACACGGAATAGCCGAGATTGAAAAAAAACAATGACATGTTCTATCCATCTCTCTCAATTTAACTGACGTCCTCTTATCGAAACTTTGTGTTAAGACATTTGGAAATTGGCAAGGAAAAAACGCACATTGGACAGGGTGAAGTTCAAACACAGAGAATAGGTTTGTGCTGTGAAAAAGAAAGCAAGTAGTTAAATTTGATTTCTTTAAACTGGCACTTTACTTACCGACAGACAGCGAAGAACAAGTCTATCCCTTCTATACGTATGACCTTTATAAAAATGAAAAAGAAAAAAAAATGAAAATACGACTTTTATTTGTCCCGTAGGGAAATTGGTCATACAATGTCATATCCCTTCTATACGTATGACCTTTATAAAAATGAAAAAAAAAATGAAAATACGACTTTTATTTGTCCCGTAGGGAAATTGGTCATACAATGTCATACATCTTATTCATAATACTAACACAAAGAACAATACACATCATACATGTAAATACATAATATTACACCTGAAATAGACATAACAAAGTCATTGCTGGTCTGCCGCGGTGCAGCACCCTGGTACCCGTAGCTCTAACGCCAATTACTCATTTACACCTGAGTCGAGTGAGGAAAGGAAATTGAAGTGTCTTTCCCCAGGACACCATAAAGTAAGCAATCCTGCCCGCGAGTGAAACCCACAAACCTTTGACTTGACAGTCTTCAGTTTCTGGGCACGACTCATAAACCACACGTCCTTACTCTTTGTTACAAACAGTTATCTATAGGTTTGTCCCATAAAAAGTAATATTGCCTTGTCATATCTGACGTACCCATCCGTCCCATTTCCTTCCTAACGATCTAGTCTATGCCTTCATACAGGCTAATGAGCTCATGGTAAATTTGCGACATCAGCTGAAGAAATTATGTCACAAGAAAGGGGTCAAGCAAACTGAGTAATTATCTTGAGGGCTGGTCAGGGATCAAATATACAGCCGTGCTTCATAGCTAAGGTTCTTATGGTAAATGGGGGCAAGCTAAGAAATACTCACAAACAAGATGGCCGGCGTGAGGTAGAGTCTAGCCAGGAATTGACATATGGGAGGGAAGGGGAAGGACTGACGAGAGAGGCGGAAGGGGGAGGGGAGCGAGTTTCATGAAAGACAAACGCAGAATGAAGACAAAAATGAACGAAGGAAAACAGATGGAAAGATTCTCAATCCCACGACCGTAGGCGTCGGTAGTCTCTTCCACTCTGTCTCATCCTGAACCTAACTACTTTCCACCACTCTGTTTTTAACAAGGGCCGAAACAGCCACCCTCAAGCCCCCTGTCATTATGGTGGTCATCCAAGAGAAAACATACTTAACATTGTACCCGGCTTGCACGCAGAAAAAAATATATAAAAATAATAAAAAAAACATGCGTTGGTAAAATTTTGACAGTAGGACCGTTTTCGAAATTCTTGCAAGGGACCAAATAGTGGAAGGGATGCAGAGCTGGTAACGGCCGTGCCTGTGAGCGCCCTTGATTTCGTGAGCATCTGCTTCTGTGTACTCATCCCCTACTTCAGTTTTAAGTGCTTTATTTCTGTTCCATAGTCGCACAATGCTGTTTTTTTAAACTTAAAATGAAAACACTGTTCGTTTTTCTTCTTCTTCTTCTTCTTCTTCTGTTCCATCTTGAGAGCAAAAACACCGTGATGTAATTCATTTTAACGATTCACCGCACTTGGGGAATAAAGTAAATACATGTAATTCAACAACAGAGAGTCCAGCACAGACTGACATAGCGTGCATCAAATACTGTCTCATCCCACACCAGAAGCCGTGCATCTTACAACATGCACTGTTTTATCATACGTTCGCAGTCCCAGAATGCTGATTTCTTTACTTAGAATGTAAATGCTGTTGTTGATTTTTTTTTTCTTCTTCTTCTACTCCATCTTGAGAGCAAAACACAGTGATGTAATTCATTTTAACGATGCACTGTACTTAGGGAACAAAGTAAATACATGTAACAACAGAAAGACAAGACGGACTGATATAGCGTGCATTAGAGCAGGGTTCGGCAAGTTCACTAAAACAATCAGTTCAGATCAAGTTCAGTTCACTAACAGGTAAAGAGCCCTAGGATCAAGTTTAGCTCAGTTCCGTGAAAACTGAGTAGCTTTTAGACCAAATCAGTTGTTTTTGGTTTTTGAAACTGGCAGTCCGTTCTGATTTTAGAGGAACATGTGAACTGAACTGAAATCTGGGTAAAAATTTTAAAGTTCAGATCCAGCACCCCACAGTTCAGATCCAAATCAGTTCATCAAAAATAACTATAATGTTAAGATTAAGTTTACGAGAACTGAACTTAACCCTTACCATGATGAAGTATTACGGCCAGTGTGGCCAACAATGATAAACATCGTGCGTTTATCATCTTGGGACATTAGAAAGAAAATACGATGTCATGCGATGATCAGTAAGGACCCTGTCATGGACTGGAACACAGGATATCGTGCGATGGTCGCTGTATAGGTTAAATTCAGGAACTGCGTTCACATGAACTAGTTCGGCCCAAACCTGCATCAGATGTAATCGCATCTCACACCAGAAACTATGCATCTTACAACATGCACCATATTATCACATACACTATACGTATATTATTCATTTAAGGAGGTTTTAGAAACATCGACTTTTCTCCGTGAATGGCACGGCATTTTGCAGAGAGAGAGAGAGAGAAAGAGAGAGAGAGAGAGAGAGAGAGAGAGAGAGAGAGAGAGAATATGGGTGCATGACTCCCACCAGAAGCTATGCATCTTACAACACGCACTTTCTTATCATACAGTATACGTATATATATTTATTTAAATCTATTGAAGAATGGGAAGTGTCATATACTAAGGAGGTTTCAGAAACGTCGACTTTTCTCCGTTCTCGGTGAATAGCACGGCGTTATGCATTCCAGTGCGAGACAGACAGACAGACAGACAGACAGACAGACAGACAGACAGACAGACAGACAGACACACACACACACACACACACACACACACACACACACACACACACAGAGGCAGAGAGAGAGAGAGAGAGAACTATTGTGCGTCGTGTCGTCTTCAGACATGACTGTGTATAGAGGTGTGTTTATTTCATGCAGTGCGCCATGGCATACAGGGCGAAAATCCGATACTACTAAAGCTTATTTAAATTGAATACCGTAGCAAAGTGACGCACGGCTAAAACATAATCTGTCTTAATACACCAAAATACCGCTGCTTACTTTTCATGCCGTAGACGGCGTACCACTGTGTCATTTTAAAAACGGTCTTGTTGACAACGGCGGTTGTCCACGACATATAGCCGTGGGTGTCTCACTTGAAAATATATATATACTCACGATCAAAAGTAAGTATACAGTTTTGTTTATATTGTTATTATGTAGGGNTGTGACTTGACCTTTACAGTTCAAAATGTGACGGACAAGGTAAGCCGCCAAGATTCTGCATCGTTTTAGTTGGGACTTATTTATGGACGAGGAGTCTGATTTTTTGTTTTCACCCTCCTCCACAAAATATGGGACTTCAGACCCCAGATTCGAGACAAAGAGGTTCCATTTGCGTGAACTTTATTGAAAATAAACCCCAGGTTTGAACAACACACTTTTCACCTCCCATTGTCACGTAGTCTTTTTGCTTTGGGTTATGATTGAGGTGTATACTTACTTTTGATCGTGAGTATATAAGGAGCTACGGTTATTTCCAGGTGTGGCGGAGTGTCGTGCTCGACAGGCGGCGAAAAGTCGATGACACTGAAGCCCGCCATGGGAAACTGTTGCGAAAACTTTGGTGTTATATATTGTCGCCTAGAAGTAGAGCGGATGCCCTATTCGGAATCTGTTGAGGAAAGCAAAATTCTTGCGATTCACGTTTAACAAATGATCACAATTTATCGAGACCAGCACGATGGAATGATGCACCAAGTATTTTTACGCATGTTATAGGCATGATGCACTGTGGGCTTAATACCGAGATGGATTCAGCGATAGATGACTGGGTCTATGGATAGGGGAAATCCCTCTGGTGAAAGAGAGCCAACAAAACAGGACGTTGTGTCAAGATATTAACTTCCTTCAGGTTATCTGCATCATCTCAGCTCCTGTATAAATCTCTCTTTTTTTTTTTTTTTTGCTTTTCCTAAGCTACCTGTTCGTTCAGTTTTTTTTTCATAAAAAAACCTCACTTGGATCCTGCGGCCCTAGAAAGGCCTTTTCTGTTGTCATACATCGTCGTTCTAAGGTTGGATAAGATAAGGTAAAACATTTTGAGAGCTTGTGCATTAACAATGGGATCTGTTGCTTTCGTAAGAATTACATGAGCTCGGCATGTTTGATGCTATTAAGACTGCATTCAGCACCACGCAGTTGTAACAAAAATTTAATTATTAATGCGCAAGCTCTTTATTATACTTCCTTACTAGAGTATATTAAGCTGGAATTTGGTTGCAGATGACATACTGACTAGCTAATTAGTCTTGATAACACTTGAGTCAAGACTACAGGGGGTTTCGCAGCCCTCCTCTTTTGCTGTGTAGAGCCTTTTTACTTGCACAATGTCTTCAATGTCTCTATCAATGTTTTTTTTTTCTTTTCTCTGTCTTCCCTTATAGCTGACGCCTTCTTGCCCATGGAACCGAACAACATCGATCCTGGGAAGACAGCCAACTTCATCCTGTAAACAGCTTGTGCCTTCGGAGAAACGATTGGACAAATTTTATAAAGGTCCATACACCAACCCATCAGACATCAAGCAAACTAACGTTGTCCTTATAAACACGAAAGACTTTCTGCGAAGGAGCTGTTTACGTCGCATAAAACCTGAAACGCAAATAGGATGTTGGGGATTTTGGGCATCCTTTTTTGCTTGACCTAGATCTTAACAACTTGGAAAAAAGATAGACTGGAAATGAAGAGAAAAAAAACGATGACCCAAGGGAGATTACAAGGAAATGTGTTTGCTTGATCGATGTTTGACTTACTTATTTCCCCTCACTCTGAACACTTCACATTTCGACATCAGCCACAAGCCCTCTGAGAACCGGCTTTATTTGACTGTGTATTTTCATCATATGATGTGTGGAATATAATTATTATACAGTGATATAAAGCAATTGGGTGATTTTCGTAAGTAGCGAATTCAGTACTCCAGAAACTATTACCCCGCGTTTTGTGAAGTTGCTTATAGGCCTATCATGTGCTTTACTCCTTCGACAATTAATGTTGAAATGTGCTCCTGTGTACCTAGTCTAGATGTTGTGTTAAATTTCGTAATCGTTCACTGCGGACATAAATAGTAATGTAAGCTAATGCATTCTGGATAATACTATAACTGTTTCATCTGTGTTCGATTTCATAGGCTCACGTAAAACATCAAGATAGTTCTTCTCAAGATCAGTTTGTATTCTGTTTCGCGCTCACTTCACAATGCATTCCATCCACATAATCATAAAAGACACAAGTGGACAATGATTCACTTCGTATAAGGATTACCAAGAAAAGTTCATAACTTTTAGAGCTTGGGCCAGTAATATATCGTTTGATCTAATGCCTGGCTTCATTCTCACTTATCAGACACCGGCGTTCATAAAGGTGTGCTGAGGATCTGCATGTTTTGGACGACAGCATTTGGAGAATAATCATACATGTTTCAGTCACACTGCAGATTATGACCTGTGGAATATGATCTGTCAAAGACTGCAAGGAAATGTAGTATTTCATATTATGTTCTATACTCTACGTTCTAACATTCTTACAACTGTACAGTGTAATCCATATCGATCATGTGTCATGTATGAGCATTGACGACTGTATGACATATTCAACCCACCAATATACTTCCTCCAGTTACTTAAGGGCATAATCCAAGATGACTATATTATTTTATCCCAGTTCTCGGGAAACTGTTCCTGGAACAGCCGTGATAAAACAGGAAGAAGAGAAAAACTGACATTACGCGAAGTGTGAACACACCAGTGCGTACACCTATCTGAACTCGTCTTTACGACTGTTATATTCGTATGGGTGCATGACTCCCGTCAAACAGAGGCAAAGCCCTATGAAAAGGACACCGAATAAATACGTTACATTGAAAAACAAGTTTGAGGCAAAGACACGGGTGTCCTGATCTAATCTTTAGTGTGAAGCCGGGTTACTTATATACTTGTGCGTGTAACATTGTCTGGGGCAAAGACCACGAGTAAATGTTGGCAAGGAGTCTGTGCCAGACACTCAAAGTGGTTCCAAATGTATCTCAGTTTCTTGGTATCGGCCACTAAGTCTCGGCGTCAGAAGTCGGATTACTGAGTTTGCTCAAAGCAAAAGCTTCGACTATCCTTGCAAAGTTTAAGGAACACATACAGTCCACGCCTGGTCGCTTCAACACAAGCGTCAGGGCCACTCACCATCTGTGGTGGAATTTACTCCATCAAGAATGGCGGAAGAGCGACTTCTTCTCACACCCTTCACCAACTGGTCCGGTCTGGTTCTTAACCTCAGTCTGACCCCACATCAAGGTCACGGCGGAGTCAGAGGTCAGACTGTCCTAACCATCGGTAGCCATGGCGACGGTAGCAGGTCCTTGACCCCCACAGCGACTGACGAGGCCTCTGAGTGGGGGACATGCCATGACTGGCAGGATGCTCAACATACACTCTTTCAGGTATAGTGGATGGATGGATGGATGGATGGATGGATGGATGGAGGATGGATGGATGGATGGATGGATGGATGGATGGATGGATGGATGGATGGATGGAATAAGGTGGGATGGATGGATGGATGGATCGATGGATGGAAAATTAGTCGGTCGAAAGATTAATGGATCGCTTATAAAGTTGGTTGGTCTGTTGCAAAGTCTGTCAATCGATGGATCGATGTCAATTAATCACAAAATCGATTGACTGATGCTGACCACAAGGAACGACTAATGATCGAGAAATAGATAGACTGCTCTGTGGTTATTGATTAATTTGTGGACTTATAGAAATCCTAACTGATACACTGGATATTTGAAAATGAATGACGAACAGTGATCGACAGATTTCCGTTTGCTCAGTCTTTCCTGCAAATTGGCTTTTTTGTTCAACGACCCTTAACTCTGAAAAACCTATTTGGCTAACTGGGACACTGCTTTTGTCGAAGTGATTGATCGGCCATATGCTGCCACATAGTAGTGAGCGATTTGTAAAGCGAACAAGCCATAACACAGTTATTTCATTTTATGGTGACATGTACAGTACGTCCCTGTCTCATTCACACAAATGTGAGATGTCCTCTTCTACCCAAGATGAGATTACTTGCTCTACTTGCAAGGGATGTCCATATCCTACTGTCTACTGAAGCACGTGATTCCATGATTTGCCTACTAAACCATGTCACTCCAGTCATGTCTAGAAAATTACGTGACCAAAACGCACTACGCTCAACTTGTCAAGGGAGATTTCCCACACCCAAGGCTTTATTACTGAACACGCACCAACAACAATAGTTTGTTATGACTGTCCACAGAGATGCCCGAATTTCTTAAATTCAGGAATGACGAATTAACGAGTTACATGTACACACTGCTGTTTACGCTGATAAAGTCAAACAGCGCCGTAGTATTTGTAGTAGTAGTGAATAGTAGTGACACCATTGTTGATTGTCAGTGTCATAACATGTAAGGAGCTGACAGAATGTAAATCTGCAATAATAAACATTGTTTGCATTGTAACTATGTTTCTAAATGAGGAAAGGAATCCTCATCAGTGTTTCTCTTTGATGCACGGATCCAAGCCGAGGTTTAGACCGAAGCACTCATTGCGAGGCGTGGCTGATCAAAGTGTGCCTCAGCCTTTTACCATTTCCATAATCCTAAACATACCCCTAACCCTACCATACCCCTAACCCTACCATACCCCTAACCCTAACATACCCCTAACCCTAACATACCCCTAACCCTAACTAACCCTACCATACCCCTAACCCAACGATACCCCTAACCCTACCATACCCCTAACCCTACCATACCCCTAACCCTACCATACCCTAACATACTCCTAACCCTACCATACCCTAACATACTCCTAACCCTACCATACTCCTAACCCTACTACTAAGCCTTCTCCAAATACTAACAAGTAGAGTCCCATGATTTTGCCAGTTTAATGACCAATCGTCTTTGTACTGAAGGACTCTCGAAAAACTGTGCCATGTAATTATGTGCTAACAATGATGTCATATATCTAACTTAATACTTGATTTGTTCTTCCCTTGATAACGTCTGAGTTTAAACTTGCATATTGCTCTTAGGGTATTCCTTAATTCCATATGCACCGCAGTGCAATAATTATACATAGATGTGAATTTAAGAGCTTAAATGATATGGAAGGATAACTAACAGGCTGATCATGCGATTTATTAATAGAGAAAATTTATTTTCGAATTCGGATCTTTCCCAAACTGTTATAGCAGAGGTAGGCATGCTCATACGGCATTTCTTGGTGTTGCGATGCATATTGGGAACTGGATGAGATGTGAATATGACGTCCAGTCCATAATATGCAATAAGAATACAAAATCAGGAAATGCCATGCGGATGCTAGCAGCTGCCATAACGGTCCGTAAGAGATCTGAACTTCAAACTGAAATCGCTCTAATATTTTCTCTTCTCTTCTATACAGCTGGCCAACCTGTGCGCGGCCGTATCCCTACTCACACCCAGCAGCTTTCGTCATCATCTCCTTTTCCTTCGTTGCCTCCTCCTCATCGCCTTCCTCCTCTTCGTCCTGTGGGCGGGGCTGTTCGTGTGCATGATGGACGTGTTAGTGTGGAACTCTGTCTTCTTCGTCGTTGACTTTGCTCACATTATATGCCTTGTTTACAAGAACATTCCGGTAAGTAGCTGGCTTAGTTTTGTCTATAATATTTATCTTGTCAGTGGCGAATCTAGTATTCTTTTAAGGGGTGGAGGGGCATTATTTGCCTCCCCTCTCCTTTCTTCTCTCAGAAATTACCGGCTAGAATTCCAAACGGCTGGAGAGAAACCGGAGAGGCGGACAGTAGGGGTTCAGATTTCAGACCAAATCACTTACTGTGTACAGTCCTAATAGATAAAGTCTCCATTTTTGAGGAGCCCTGCCAGACAATGTCAGGATGTAGAAATATATGAAAAGATATGTGATCTAAATAAACCATCCAATTTTGAAGTTTCAGGTACAAGTTGAGCCTTATAGATATAAAAACAAATTGTGTTAGGCCTATATATTAGCACGCTGTCAAAACTAGCCTAATAAAAAACTGGGCGCCAAGTCAGAAGGAGAGGTGACCATTTTTGTAAAAGATTTGTGAACAAATATGAGCGTTGACCTCTCCTTCCCTTGCCCTTAAAAATAGGGCCTATAAAGTACTTAACTTAATTGGAAAATTGGTCGAATTCTGATGACGATAATGGGAACAAGTGGCATCGTTCTATCACTGTATGTTCAAATCCTGACTGACAAAACCATCATTACTAATAGATCTGCTATTATTCATTCTTCTTCTCCAGAGCCGATTTAACCCAAATTTGAATGATTATTACACCAAAAGAATGAAGCCTTTGAAAGTGTGTAGACGAGACTTCGCCGAGCTGTGCAACATGGGGAACATCATTCCACTGAGGAAAGGCGCTCGTTACTCGGTGGAGAATGTCACGCCTTGTGGAGAGAAAGTGTCCATTTTACTGAGAGGCAGGTGGGTGTAAGGTTGAGACTTATTGCTGAGAGGCAGGTGGGGTTTAGGTTGAGACATGTTACTGAGGGCCAGGTGAGTTTTAGGTGGAGACGTAATACCGAGAGGCAGATGGGTTTTAGGTTGAGGCATATTACTGAGGGGCAGGTGGGTTTTAGGTTGAGACATATTACTGAGAGGCAGATGGGTTTCAGGTTGAGACATATTACTGAGGGGCAGGTGGGTTTTAGGTTGAGACATATTACTGAGAGGCGGTGGGTTTTGGCTGAGAAATATTACTGAGATGCAGGTGAGGGTAAGACTGAGACATAGAAATTAATACTATGATACTCGCCGAGTGATGACAATTTGATAGCCTCCATCTTTTTCTCTGCGAAGACAGTAATTTTATTCAGAAAGCAAAGGTTTAATTTTATTTTCTAAAATTATTTTGTTTACATTTTTAGATTTTCTTCTTAATGGCTCAGATTGAGAGCAAATGTGTTCCATAGGAGTTGCATCTTGTCATTCTAACTCAAAAGTATGGAATTAAGTAAACCGAAAACTCCATATCAAATGTAATACATACCAAGATAATAAAATATGAGTGAAAAAAAAAAAAAGATGAAAGAATATTCTGGGTGTTTGATAGTATTTTATCATAAAATGACCAAAATCATTCTATATGATGTATACGTTGATAAACATAAGAGCCTAAATTCCCATAAACGGAATGTCACCTGGATATTAATAAGTAAGTAAATAAAAAAAAAATAAATAAATAAATACGTAAAAATTAATAAATAAATAAATAAATAAATACGTAAAAATAAATAAATAAATAAATAAAATAAAATAAATGAATAAATAAATAAATACGGGAAAAAAATAAATAGATAAAATAAATAAATAAATAAATACGGAAAAAAATAGATAAAATAAATAAATAAATAAATAAACGAAAGAACATACTTTTTAGAATGCGTGCAAAGAGTTTATTTTAAGAAAAAATTGCAGAATGGCACTGGATAAGACTTCCTTCTGGACCAGCGAAGACGGGAGTGAGTGCACCCGTATATATAATAAGAGAAGCGCTGGTACTGTGTGAGCAGATGTGAAGTGTCAGGGTCACGGATAAACACTGGCCTCACACGTATAAGTTAGGGAACATTTTCAGGCAGTAGGTATTTAAGAATTAAGTTACTGTGAGGTCAGCGTCTCTGTGGTGTAGTGGTAGCACGTTCAGACTAGCCTGAGAGACTCTGGGTTTGACTCCCGGTAGGGACAGGAAAGTTTCTAGGGGTAGCTTTTTTTTTTTTT
>JAWQUT010000085.1:1470982-1488271 GCA_033807755.1 Ellobium chinense | reverse complement strand
GTCTTTCTTCTTAAAATCGATCTTTCACAGTAACTTGGTAAAATCCCTATTGACACAATTCTCAAAATAATGTGTAACATTTTTTTAAAAAGTTATCAGATCGAACTCACGTTACTATCCCTTAATAGTAAATAAAATGGCAGGAATATACTTTTCCAGCCAGGAACAACTTTTTGCTGTGTTGTGGTCAAGTGAGCATGGCAGTCTTCCATTAGGCCCCCAAACATGTACCCATACGAACAGCGGTGTTGTCCGCTGTCCAGAAAAAGCATTGCCGCTGAAGAAAGTTAGTTGGGCCGGTTGTCGAAAAATGTGTTGTCCAAATGCTGAAATGACATTATTAAATTGTCTGCTGTAAATTATATCATAATGGTGCCTCGGCTGTATTTCTCATGATTACGCAGAATAGGCCTATTAAAATTTATTGTTCTTGAAAAAGAAGATTCCATTTAATGGCAACCTTAGTCCGCGGAAATATGGGAAAATTTGCAATTAAAGGAAACTGCTATCATACAAACACCAATATACTGAAAAGTTGAAAAAAAAATGAAATTCCGACTTTTATTCATACCGTTAGGGAAATTGATGTAAAATGTTATACATCTCATTCATAATACAAACACATAGAAACACGTCATACATAAATATTACAAATGAAATACAGAACACAGTCATGTAGTCAAGTATTCTGTTATCTGAAGAAAAGAAGTTGCAATTTTGCAATTAAGAGGAGATGACTGTAATTATGTGAGCAGTCGGGAAGTGTCTCAGGGTCACGGGTGACCACTAGGCTCACATGTGAAAGTTAGGGAACATATTTAGGTAGTAGGTATTTAAGAATAAAATTGCTGTGCAGCTAGCGTCCCTGTGGTGTAGTGGTAGCACGTTCAGACTTGCAAGCTTAGAGACCTTGGTTCGATTCCCGGCAGGGGCATGAAATTTTCTAGTGTTAGGTTTTTTCTGCCTTTTTTTTTTCAAAATTGATCATTCAGTCATTTGGTAAAATGCCTGGTGTCATACTTCCCTAAAATAATCTGTATCACCTGAAATATAAAATTATCCGACTGAGCTCACATTCCTCCCCCTTAATGACAAAGAACAAATACACCATACCTTGTCATACTTATACTCCCTAAATCTTTGCAGGTTAAAAGTGTCACACGAGGGAATGTTTCTTCATGCTATAGACCCCAATGAGTTCGTGGACTCGCCGGAGTTTGATTCTGTGCCATTTCATGCTGATACCAATGAAAAGTTCCAGGTAATAAGTGCATTAGAGAGGGTGCATTTCTCTCTCTCTCTCTCTCTCNTCTCTCTCTCTCTCTCTCTCTCTCTCTCTCTCTCTCTCTCTCTCTCTCTCTCTCTCTCCTTTTCATTCCCTTGTCTTCTTCTTCGTCTTTATTGTCTTCCATCGTTGTCGTCTTGTTTCAGTACGACCAGGGTCTCCCAACATTTTGTCTTCCATGGCAAATATATTTTATTTATTTATTTATTTATTTATTTATTTATTTATTTATTTATTTATTTATTTATTCGTTCATTCGTTCATTCATTTCTTTCTTTCTTTCCTTCCTTCCTTATTTATCTATTTATTTACTTGTTTTTTATTTATTTACTTATTTATCTATGTAGTATATTTTTCTATGTAGAACGCACATTTTTTGACTTGCACACCATTCACATACTGTCTGAGCCATAACAACAACAACGAGGACAAAAATACAATTATTCCACTACTATCATTATGACATTATATACTACTGTCACTGCTTCCACCTCTGAGCCGGCTATCAAGTATCACTATCACCGGTTTTGCCACAGCTGTAAAAATTCTGTCCGTGTACCGTTGCTGCAACTACTATTACTACTATCTTCTTTTACTACAACTACTACATTTAATACTACTATTACCATAACTAATGCTGTTACTAGTATTACTACCAAACTTCTACTTTTACTACTACCATTACCATTATTACTGCTACCACTGCTACTATTACTACTATAGCTACTGCTACGACTACTATTACTACTATACTACTGCTATTGCTGCTGCTGCTGCTGCTGATAGTAACTGTTAGGCTGATAGGCTGCAACTGTTACTGCTACCAACACTGCCACAAGCATCACGACTTTTATTTGTTATTCTCATAACATTACATCTAGTAGTGCTGGCATACATCTTTTAATTTCTATCTCAGTTATATTCTGACTTTATTATCATTCTTTTTCTTCTTATCATCATCATCATCATCATCATCATCATCATCGTTGTCATCATCATCATTTCATATCGTCAGGTAACCATCACAGCTGGCGATGATTCTCTGGTCATCTCATGGCAGTACCCGACACTGAGGGCTTACCTTGCCACTAATCCATTCCTGTGGACAGTGTTCACAAACATTGTCGGCAAGGATGTTAGTGATAAGTTGTATAAAATACAGGCAAGTCAATTAAGGGTGGTTGTTGTTGCTGTTACCTTACCTTACCTTACCTTACTTTACCTTACCTTACCTTACCTTACCTTACCTTACCTTACCTTACCTTACCTCATCTCATCTTATCTTACCTTACCTTATCTTAGCTGACCTACCTGACCTGACCTGACCTGACCTGACCTGATTTGACCTTACATGGCTTAACCTGACAATACCTGACCTGACCTGGCTTGATCATACCTTACCTGACCTCATTTCACCTTACCTTACCTCACCTTACCTTACCTTACCTTACCTTACCTCACCTTACCTTACCTTACCCATACCAGTAATTAAACATTCTCGTTCAAAATCCCCTCAGGAGTTACTCTTAAGAGAGCCTGATAGTGCTGAAACGTCTTCAATGGTCCGGAACTCATCTATGGTCAACGTGAGAAAATGTTTGCTGACCACAGATGGGGGGCAGCAGGGGCCGAGTTTTGCCAATGGTAAGAAAGAGGTAACGGAATTGGTGTTTACATTCTTTCGGGGATGGAGTGAAAGAGAGAGGGGAGGGTCAGGGGATGACGGAGGAGAAAGTGGAGACAATCTGTCTGTCTGTCTGTCTGTCTGTCTGTCTGTCTGTCTGTCTGTCTGTCTGTCTGTCGGGTGTGCGTGTTTTTGAGAGAGAGAGAGTAAGAGAAAGAGAGAGAGAGAGAGCGAGAGAAAGAGAAAAGAGATACAGAGACGGGAATAAAAAGCGTTGGTGTTTTCGGAAGCGAAATAGGGAGTGGTGATGCCTAGAAGAAAGCCCGAGAAAATGTGAGGTGGAAAGTTTGGTGAGAGAGAGAGAGAGAGAGAGAGAGAGAGAGAGAGAGAGATTTTAGTCTTTCATACGTTTTGAGATTTAACTAGCTTGTTACACTCATGGACGATGTTTATGATTTGGTTATGACTGTAAACATGTTGACCTATAAATTGTAATGGACCAACCATAGCGTTGAGCTATTCTGTTGTTTATCGGCAATGCTCCTCCAGTTCCTACTGAGGTGTTTGTTGTAATTCTGAGGAAACTCAAAAGATAATAGAATAGAGTGATGCATGATATGATAGACCATTCCATTGACATTGTCCTATGAGTGAGTCCAACAGCCAGCTCCAGTGAAGTAATGGTACTATATTTTTATAATATAAGATTTGTTGCTACTGATACAAGATTGAGGTGCCGTATATGCAAAGTGGCCACAACTCCACAAAATGAAACTTGTTTTCTGACTGGGCAAGTTCCGTGGAACGACTCTGAAATTAGCTCCAGAGCTGTACTTGACTTACATACACCATCTGCTAACTATGATATACTTGATGGGGTTGGTGGTGATGAAAAGAGTAATGATTATATTGAGGCTAAAGTGATGATCATGATGACGGGTCTGATTTTCATAGGGGTGACAAAAATAACAACAGACTACAGCTGTTTGTTTTCTTTGCTTTCAATCTTTCAGTCACCAAGCGCCTATCGGAATCTTCTCTAAATATAGGCAGCCTTCAAGTTGTTTCAGCGACAGTAGAAACAAGTGTCTGAGACAAAGACATCCTTTCTATGATGAGAGCATTACCTGTCAAGGACCAGAGACGAATTAACCATAGGGGTAAAATGGGGCTATGGCCTTAAGACCCCTGCGTCTCTCATGGACCAGTTGGGGCCTGTACTTCTCAAGGTCCCATAGGTCTTTTTACGTTTTCCGTCAAAGAGCTCCCTATCTCCCCCTGACATTTGCGTCAGGGCCCACACCAAGTTAGAGCTAATCTTGCCTTGTTCAGGACACAGTAATCTGAAGGCCTCAGCGTGGTTTCAGCTTGATGAAGACGATTGTTTTCTTCTACTTCTTCTTCTTCTTCTTCTGCAGTGTTCCCTGGCCGTGCAAGGAGACGGCCATGGGTCATGGACTGGATGGTCAGCAGAAGTTCTGTGCAGACGACTATTTTAAACCGTTGATAAATAATCACGGCTGAGAAATGGTTTAGACATTGGACTCGCATCAAATGGCCCTGGATTCAATCTCAGACTTGACCATAAAGCCTAAATGGCTTAGCAGTTCAGCTTCCCCGGCGTACACGTTTCCTGCAGAGGTTATTATTTTTTACTTTTCCCGAGAGGAGCTAACGACTTATTTTTCAAGAAGAGTCGAAAATGGCTTTGTTGGAGGATCTAATTTTCGCGAGTCCCCCATGATAGTTTTCTTTTTTGTGTATGAGCACAAACTAATGTGAAGTAACGTCACAAGACAACTGGCAACTTGCGTTGTATCGATGAGAAACGTTTAAGTATCGGTAACGTCCAAGTAATGAGTGGTAATATCAGAATTAACCAGGGTTGGGCAGAACTAAGTCATTTGAACCTATATTCAGATCACGTGAACTTTATCCGGTTAATAGCAATTTTGGACGAACTGATCTGGATACTTGATGCTTTGGGTACTTGATCTGAGCTTTAATTTTCGATCTTAATTCTACCTTGAAAACCAGAATCGAGTGCCGATTTCTACAATCAAAAGAAATTGATCTGAACTGAAAACTACTCAATTTTCAAAGAAAACTTGATCTTAGGTCTTTTTCCCCTCGATGAACTAAACTTCATCTAAACTGACCTTTTTTGATGAACTTTCCCAACCCTGGAGTTAACCCATTTGGGTGTTTCATGTGGGTTATCGCCCCTATGCGAGTTACTGGCAGTAATCCCTTTGAAAAAAAAAATGAAGAAAATTCTAGTTTTAGCTGGACGTAAGTTTCGCGGTTCAAGCTCAGCGCGCGAAATCAGCGAAATTTAGATCCTCCCGAAACAGAAAAAAAAAATTCTTCTGCAGTAATGTATTCCTAAATATGGACATAACACAAGCTACTTCCCATGTGATCTTTGTGACGAACTTTGTGCCCTTAATTAAAGATGATGTTTCAAGAGAACAGTTTAAGTTTATAAACATAAAAAATTCAAAGAGGTCATGCTGCATATCAGTAATTTACAAAGATATGACAGAAAACGTACGAACCACATTCATTTAATGACAAGATGTGGGGGAGTGAGCGAACACAAACTGATGCTCACACAAAGTAGGATAAAGGGGAAAGTGCTCAAGAAGACAAAAATTTTAATGCAGAAAATCCATTTTTCTCTCTGCCTCTGTCTTCTTGAGCACTTTTCCCTTTTATCCTACTTTGTGTGAGCATCTGTTTGCGTCTGCTCACTCCCCACTTCTGTTACTGAGTGATTCCGTTTCCATCTTGTATCACGTTTAATGACAAGATGGCATTTCTAGATCCAACTTATAAAACTGTTATGTCTATAGAGATGATATAGTTCGTCCTAGAGATCACGTGATTGGTGGCTTGGCAATAAAGCGGACTGTCCTGTTCATAAACAGACTTTCAAACAACCAAAAAATATACATTTCCCAATATGAAGAACATACGAGCGCATGCATACAACTGAAAAGTAAAGGCCAGCTTATGAAACTGTTTTAGTCTGTAAGAACAGATCTGGCACGTTTTAATCCCTGCACTACGTTTGACATAATTATGTGTATGTCTTAATCCTTTGGTCCAAACACGCTTGGGCGTATATGTACGTCCAAAACCTAGCATTCCCGTGCCGTATCCCAAGTACATGAACCCCTACGTCTTACTTCCTATGTAATGAACGTTTCCTATGTACAAGGTCATTATGTAGCCGTAACTGTGCTGAAGTGCTGTAAAATCAAAGCTCAAACAATTGACGTACAAGCTAATGAGCTCATGGTTACGTCAGCACTTGAAAAACATGACGTGGTGAATGAATCGTTGTTTCAATGAAAGCCAGTTTCTTTGCAAGAGAACTACATTCATGCGTGTGGATTCCTCTGGATTCCTGGGTCAAAATAATGATCTATGTCCTCTGATACATAGAGGATCCCAAATAGTCAATCAATGTGTACGTTGAATGGTTCCCAAATAGGTTGTCAAGGGACACGTATTGTATCCCAAACAGTCGACCAATTGATACATAGAGTGGTTCCCAAATAGGATGTCAAGGGACACGTAGAGTGGATCCTAAGCAGGCTATTAATGGACTCAAAGAGTGGATCCCATGTAGTCAAGCAATGTGGAGGAAGAGTTCGAGGGGTGCCTGGAAGAAAAGACCTTGTTTTCATATATAAAAAAAATAGAGAGAAATTCGGTCTTTGCCTCCCTCATATATCCTCTTGAGAGATCTTCATGCCTTTTACTTGACATAACACTTCATTGTCATTACTCTTTCACAGCCCTCGTTTTCCAGCTAATGTCTCTTTTCCCAGATCCTCTGACTCTCTCTCCCCTCTCCCTCCTTCCACTCTCTCTCTCTCTCTCTCTCTCTCTCTCTCTCTCTCTGTGTCTCTGTCTCGTTCTCTGGTTCTCTCAGTGTTTACGTAAAGTTGTGATGGCATAACGTGTTTTGTGTTACCCTTGTTGTTATTGTTGTTACTATTACTTATTGCTGTTATTTGTTGCCGTTGTTATTATTGCTGTGACTGCAGGTGTTGTTTTGGTTATTATTATCGTCGTTATTGTTTTCGTGGTTATTCTCCTTGTGTTGTGGTTATTGTTTATGTTGTTGTCGTTGTTATATATTGATTTTAGCTGCTGATGTTCATGATGTAATGTTGATATTGTCACTATAGCTATTGCTATCGTTGTTGCTGGTTTGATGGTGATTATGTTGTTGTTATTGTAATTATTTGCTTGTATTACTGCTGCCTCAGTGACCATCACCTACATTTAGTGCCTGAACATAACATCACAAAAAATATATTCACATCTAGAAGAAATAGATGAAAGAGGAAAGAGAAAGTAGATTAAAACAGTAAGTATGGGTCGAAGGCGTCAGTAGGTCAATCATACCTCCCTACTCACCGGAAGTAAGAGACACATAAGAGAAAAAAATCCGATTGTAATCAAAGAGTTAAGCGCCCTTCCTTCCTTACCGAAAATTAAAGATACACATGGGAAATAATTATTGTATTGTCAAGAAGTTCACCATCCTTCTTTACTCACTGAAAGGTAAGAGAAACGCAGTGGAAACTGAAATCTTATAGTCATCAAGGAGTAAACCACCTTTTCATATCGTATGTTAGTGACACGTAGAGGAATTAATCATAGCTTTGAGAAAACTGTTTAAAACTAATTATTTTTGACAATTGCTTCAAGAGTTGCTTTGCATCAACCAAAACAACAACAACAACAACAACAATAACAACAACAACAACAACAACAACAACAACAACAACAAAACTGTGTTCAAGAACGACCACTCTTCGTGGTTTCGGTCATCATCCTTAACCCCACTGATTTCATCATGACTTCCCTTTGCTCAACCACCCCAGTATTCGTTAAAAAAAACTCATTCCTAAAATAACCGCCAGCATTCATGTGTTGAGATGTTTCCAAAATGGTGCATTGATTTTGCCTGCGCACCGCAATACCCTCTGCTATATTAATTAATTTAGTGATTGGTTGGTTAGTTGGTTGATTGGTGGGTTGGTTGGTAGGTCGGTTGGTTGGTTGGTCGGTCGGTCGGTCGGTCGGTTGGTTGGTTGGTTGGTTGGTTGGTTGGTTGGTTTATGTGACTGCTCAGTATGTTTTAGTGTGTTCATTTATCTAGTCCGCTCATATAATTTTGTGTACACTGATATTCAGCTTGGTGAATCATATACGTGTATGTACTTTATTTGTCAACATGTGAGCCCACTATTGTGCTTGTGTGTCTGTCCATGCGTTGCATCGTTGTTGTTTAGTTTTAAACATCGATGTTATATCCGTCAGCGTGTTTGTTGATACTATGCCTGTGTATCCCGTTTGTTATTCCGTACAAAGATAGTATTGCCATGTTAAATATACATCCTCATGCTTGTTTGTGGTGATGATAACATCTGGCCCTGCTGATGTCACCCATATGTCACCCATTGTTGCGAGACTTAATCATAAGGCATAGCCGACTCCGCTTAACTGCAGCTTCCCCTTACTCACAACATTTTGACAATAACAGAATACTATATTTTCTCTATAAAAATCATTTGATAATTCAATCCCTACTCCCTTCAATCGCAACGTTTTTCGTGTTAACAAGGTGTTGCGATTAAGCGAAGTTGTCTTTTAGGCTTGTGTTAGGTCGTCTTCATTCACTTTTATTGTGATGGTAACTTATGGTTATGTGTAATGTTACATAGGGCGTAAATGCTATTGTAAGATTTAATTCATTCACCGAGCCTGACTGATCACTTGTGCAAGTTCAACAATGTTTAGGAAGGACACATAGACCTTCACACGACATTCTCTGATATTTGAGAGCTTGCGTATTAACGGCGGGATCTCTTATCATCATAAGAATTACATGAACTCTACATGTTGAAAGCTACTGAGCGTGCATTCAGCATCTATGCAGTAACGGTGTTAACAAAGATCCCATCGTTAATGTGCAAGCTCTCTATACTGGCTCTTCTTGAGGTCATCCAGGGGGAAATGAAAGACTTAGGTTAATACTGAAGTGATTCTGTCCTCAAACTAAAGCAATAGTCATGCGGAGGACAATATTTATAACTATCATATTACTTTCCTGACTCATGCAGTGCAAAATGAAGAATGTCAAAATTATGTCTGTTTATTTATTTAATCAAAGTGACCATAAGGATGCTGTGTATGTTTTCTATATTCATACATATATATTCGCCACCTCATACATGAAATACTTATCAAAGACCTATCAAATAGATGAATGTCCTCTGATGAAATCAAGTACTTGAACATTCAGCTTAAGCTGAGAATGGTCGTGTGCAAATAATCCCTAAGTTAGTTAACGCACTGCGGTAACCACGGGAAACGATTAGTAGTGTTTCACTGCAGTTAACGCAGGGCGTTAATTAACGTATGATTTATTCATACGGCCACTGGTTGAAAACTGTCAGGACAATTTCTTCTCAAAGCGTTTTCAGATTGAATCACAGAATAAAACATCTACAAAGCACCAAACGTTTCTAATGACGTCAGAGCATACACTCCGAGTGTCCCTATGTGAACCATCCTTTTCTCTGACGGAAAACGATGACGGCTGTACTTATATTATATTACGAGCTAGTCGCTGAGTTTTGCGAGTATGGGTCTGAGACCAACGATAGCGATTTGCGAATCCTGTAGTTCTTTTTTGGTTGTTTGATTCTTTGGACTAGGAACCTGTTAAAAGATTTGAATAAGCTTATAAAGCATTGTAAAATTGACTGAATCTGGCAAGGAGTTGGGTGGCTAATGTCTGGGTTGGCTATATCATCACTGTAAAATAATGATGACGGTTGTGCAAGTCGCTGCGTTTTGCGAGTTTTGGTCCGAGGTCAAGGAAAGCGTTTTGCGACAATTGGAAGATAGATAGTAGTGCCTGTGTAATTTTATTTTCTTTAATTCTATGGATTTGATAATGCGTTAAAAGATTTGAATGTAAGGCTTTGTAAAACTGACTGACCACCGCAGGACCCAATAGTAAACTCAAATGAGAGGAAAGTAATGCACAACGTTGAGTTTGTGAGATGATCGAGTTCGTGATAAAGTGTTACTTGTTACTAAAGAACCTTTACGAATCAGCCAGTCAGGACAAACAATCCCGTCTTTGCCATGTCATCAGAGTGAGGCCCGGAGGCATGAATAACAAAGTATTGCTTATAGTTACTGGTGACCAAGTGTTGTGATTAGGAAACAAAGCTGCGAAGTAAACAAAGACTGTACAAAGTAGGTAGGTGGCACTGGCCTATATTACGATTAGTCATTTGGAGGCCACAGCTGACCTAGTTAAACCACATGGATGGCTTGTTTTAGCATTTTCGGAAAGGTCAGTTGAGGGAAGAGGAACAAGTGCATTACAACGAGCATGTGGGTCACATATTCTTTAAGTTTGAGGTTTGTAGCTTCTTACTGTATATCCAGAGTTTGTGTATGCATTTGTGAGCTTTTCTAATACAATAAGGACAGTAACCTGTTTCTTTTGTGAAACATTTATTGAGATAACACAGGTTTACATTCACACACATCTCGGCATTATTATATAATGGTAAATACAAAGCGGATTACTGCATCATTATTGTATGATTCATTTTGTCATTTACGTTGTTTTACTGGAGTGCGGTCGATACAAACAAGGCACTCAAATTACGCGGCTGTATTTCATTATGTTCATGCTCACCATATTATTTGAGTCATAGGTTTGTATAACCTGTGTCCGCTACAGTTAGACATCAAGACTTCGATTCTCTTGTACTTATTTAGTGTTACCAGAAAAACTCCAATTGATCTCTGCTTTGTCAGCTGTGGGCTGACCTATACAGGTCTATAAACATAACAGCAGACAGTACATGCATGTTACTTAATAGACAGCCTGGCAATGTATATTCTATATCATATCATTTCTTTAAGGGGGAGGAATGTGAGCCCGATGTGATAATTTCTGAAAGCTGTTACACATTATCCTAGGGAAGTGTGTCATTAGGGACTTCACTAAATTACTGTGAAAATTTACAATTTTATGGAAAAAAAGGCAAAAAAAACAAATCTAAAGCTAGAAATTTTACTGTTCCTACCGGGAGACGAACTCAGCGTCTCTCAGCTTGCAAGGCTGTACGTGTTACCACTACACCACGAGGACACTAACTTCACAGCAATGTAATTCTTAAATACCTATTGCCTGAATCGCTCCTTACCGTCCACGTGTGAGCCTAGTGTTCACCCTTGACCCTAGCACACGTCCCAGCTGCTCACATTAGGAACCCAGCAAACCCTTTGCAGTGCACTGGTTCTTAGTCCCATAATTTGCATATCAGATTTTGCTCACGAACTCAAACAGCTTAAATACTGGAAAACAATACGAAACTAAATTTTGAGTTCATGACCTGTGATCTTGATTCCGATACCACCTAATAACCATGCGACGAAGTTTTGGAGTGGAAATGAGAAAGGGAGAGGTAGGGGAGGGGGCCANGGGGGGAGGAGAGACGAGGCTGAGACTGAGAAATAGTCAGCACAGTGATTCAGCATCTAAACGGGGAAGGGGTTGCCAGACTATTAATAGTGGTACATGTAGAGAGCTGGGGTAGGAAGGAGAGGAAAGAGGAGAGAGGGTATCTAGGCCGAGATTAACAAGAGGTCCAGTATAATGATTCAGCATTAAAACGGCGGAGGGTTCTCAGACTGTAGTGGTGGAATTACCCTAGGAGCTGGGTTGCGGGAATTGTGGGGGAGNGGGGGGGGGGTTGAGAATGAGACGAGCCCCAGCATAGTGCAGGCTATCGAAACAGGGTTCTCAGACTATACTGGTGGAATTACCCTAAGAGCTGGGATGTGGGGAGCGAGGCTGTGATTGAGAGGAGGTGTGCCGTTTTGATGCTTAATCATCGTGGGGATAACACGATCTCAGCCTTACTCCCCCTTCCCCCTCCCCACTCCCCTTTATCCTCTCTACCCCATCTCCAAGAGTAATATTACTTACACCACTATATTCTGGAACCCTTGTGCTGTTTCGATACTAAAGAAACACGAAGGGTTCCCAGAATATAGTGATAAGATTACCCTTGGAACTGGGGTAAAGAGGATAAGAGATGGGAGGAGGGTGTGGAAAAGCGAGTCTGAGATTGTGTTAGCCCCACGCTGATTATGCATCAAAACGGCACATGGGTTCTCGGGCTATAGTGATTGACTGACACTTGCAGGTAAGCTCTGCTCGTAACCACATACACCTACACATCTGGTCACAGGCAGAGCTGAGAAAGACGTCTAAAATGATGAAGTTCAGTTCAGCAATGATTATGCTTTCGTGAGAGAGAGATTAAGAACGTTTGATGTGTAACATGGCTAGTCGGGGATAATGAAAAGTGTAATTTGTTTATAAATATACCGATAAATGTCATTGTCACTGTTATGGTCATTATCATTGTCATCATTTATTACAACATTTGGCCATTCCCATCCAGCATCCCCATCTGTGCCCCCCCCCACCCTCCTCTCTCTCTCCATTGTTGTTGCCGTCCCAGTGATAACCCATCACCCCTGAATCTGTTCTCCTGTTGTTTTTTTTTGTACTCTGTACTATATATTGTAATAACCTGACCATGACCAAATGAAAAGAATAAAACTGTAACATGATGTGGAGATCTTTGGAGTTGGTTTGTGCACTTTTAGCGTCGTCAGCATCATTTGAGAGCTTGCGTATTATCGATGGGATCTCCAACGTTCGTAAGAATTGCGCTACTTTTGCTACCAAGTTTGCATTCAGCATCGATGTATTAAAGTAATTCTTACGAGGGTAAGAGATCCCATCGTTAATGCGCAAACTCTAATCATATCATTATCGAAGTTCTTGGTTTTGTTTTTTTTTTTTGGTCGTCGTCTTCACTGTTATCATACCGTCGTCGTTTTTGTTGTTTCACATGCATAGCACCGTACATGATGGGCACAAGAAATAGTAGTAGTCTAACTAACATATGGGCATCCATTCTATGAATGGGATATTAGGTGACTAAGATAAGATGGTCTGCCATACATGGAGATTACTGAATTATCACTGTGGTGCAGTAGCAAGATACTGAACGAACGTGCACTCACGCTCAGGAAACAGTAAACTACTGAATTACTACTTTTACAGATTTACCCTTTGTTACAGTGCCCAAAGGCTTCACCATCATAGCGTCATCATTCAATGCATAGAAAAACAGAATTCGAAATTTTAACCTCATCCATAAAAAGAATTGGAAAAGGCTACAAACTTGCCCATATTAACGGGATCTTGCACCTTTGGTTTCTCTATTTAATTTATGCATATTGAGAGTTCCGACCGAATCTCACGTACAGAGGAAAATAGAGTGCCACGTCCTCGGTCCATTCTTATAATATTGATACCCGAAGAGGTAATAGTAACCAGATGTTGTGGTTTATGATGGTGGTAGTGGAAGTGGTAGTGATAGTGGTAGTGGTAGTGGTACTGATAGTGGTAGTGGTAGTGGTAATGGCAATGAAGTTAAATATAGTTGACGAAGCAGCAGCAGTTATATCAATAAGTTTCCAAATTTATTTACTGGCAAACCCAGACCACAGCTGGTAATCGTGTATAGGTGAACAACACATACTAACACATTGGCAGCGGGACAACACAAGGATATATTATCGCTTGTGGCACATAACTGATAATTTACACAATTGATTTACACGCACTGTTTGTTTCTACACATCATCATACAACACAACACATGGACCATGCAGCTCACTGTTATGTTAAACCCCTTTGCAGTTTGAGGACCAATATTTTATTGTAGGACTATAAAGGTTACTATTACAAAAAGACAGTGTCATAACTCCTTAAAAAATCCGAGTCACATTAACAAATGTGGGCTAATTACGTTCTGACAACACATAAACAGCCTTGCACCAGCCAGTTCCATAAGTCAGGCGAAATAATAATATATGCATATCTGTCACTAGGAGGACAGTTACATCTATCAATATTTATAGCAACATTGGCACCAGATACTTAAAAGTCTTGGTAGTAGTATTGTAACAACAGAAATACATGAAGTATCTAGCATTGTTGTGGCGTGGTGACAATAAGCAGGGCCGTCATTCTGTCGTCCCCCTCCCTTCCCTGCAAAACCATCTTCTCTTCTCTTCTCTTCTCTTCTCTTTTCTCTTCTCTTCTCTTCTCTTCTCTTCTCTTCTCTTCTCTTCTCTTCTCTTTTCTTCTCTTCTCTTCTCTTCTCTTCTCTTCTCTTTTCTTCTCTTCTCTTCTCTTCTCTTTTCTTCTCCATCCCCATTTCCTCTGCCTTTCCTTGGGAGGCCTAAACCTTCTCCTGAAAGAAATCGTAATATTAGTTGTAGTAGTAGGAGTGGTGACAGCCATGGTAATAGTGATTACTATAGTAGTAGTAAAAGCAGTAGCAGCAACAACAACAACAACAACAGTAACCGTAGTAGCTGAAGCTCGTAGTAATTGTAATAGTAAAAGAGAAAATGAAGTAGTACGAGTAGGAGAATGAAGAGGAGCGGCAGCAACACCACCACTACACCAGTAATAGTAGTAGTAGTAGTAGTAGTAGTAGTAGTAGTAGTAATACTGGTAGTAGTAGTAGAAGGAGAATGAAGAGTTGTAGTAGTAGTAATACTGGTAGTAGTAGTAGTAGTAGTAGTAATAGTAGTAGTAATAATAGTAGTAGTGGTAGTAGTAATAATAGCACTGATAGTAGTAGTAATAGAGGTAGTACCAGTAATAGTAGTAGTGGTAGTGGTAGTAGTAGTAGTAATAGTAGTAGTAGTCGTTGTTGAAGTAGTAGTAGCACTGATAGCAGTAGTCCCAGGATTAGTAGTGTGTAGCCTAAATAGTATGCTGTTGATGTTGCCAATGGTGGAGGTGGTGATGATGATGTTGGTGGTAGTAGTACAAGTGGTAGTAGAGACGCCGATAGTGATGTGGTATATAACTGTGGTATATGGAGATCGACCCCAATCCCACAAAGATCTTAATTCGCCTTTCACTCTTGAGCTAAAGTTGTAGTGAGGACTGAGTGTAGAGACGGCAAAGCAAAGTCTCTGATCTATCTAAGTGGAACGGCTGCAATGTTTATTTTCGTTAGGAAGGACGGATAAAACCTCAGCAATGTCACGGATTAAAAACACCCCCGCTGAAGGTATTCAGACCCCCTGAACCTGATATTAAGACCATTACAGTTATGCATGGTTTACCACGCACTTAACAGTACATGATTTGGGCTTGATGTGTGTAAGTTTAAGTCAGTCGACTACAACCGACAGCGTGAAACACTTATGACAGTAGTAATGTTTCAGGCCAAAAATGCGACACGAACCCAGGGGAGTAAACAAGGAAGGGCCTGTTCCTGCCTTAATGGTGTAATAGTTGTAGTAATAGTAGTGGTAGTGGTGGTGGTGGTGGTGATGGTGATAGTCTGTGTCGCCAATCGAAGCCTAGCTGGTATGATTTATGTGACCCCCTCGCATACCTTCTTCATCCCCACCCCATTACGCCACTGCACAAGACGTTGGATTTTATTGCGTAATCGATTAGCCTAGGTTACGTTCTCTCACGAAGTCGTTCATAAATAGATCTAATGTTTGATCGAAATCGAAAGATCTGCCTTTGCTGTGTGAATACAAATTGCCAGCCACCAGAGAGAGCGACATAAATGGCAATTTCATCCACATTCACCTAAGTCATTTTTCAATGAGTTTGAGTTGTTTATATTACCGGTACTATGATTTTCCATTTATCTTCTTTTTCCCATTAAAACAATGTAGAGTTTTGACTTGTTATTATACCCAAATTTTACAAGCTAAACCACATCTGGCTCACTGTTTTGTTTTGAGTAGCAGATTGAGTGCGCTCTGTTTCTCAAAACCTCAAAACATTACCGAGGAATGATATGTGACTTGAGAGTGACGATTTGTTTCTGACGATACGTGAGGTAAAACTTCTAATTCTCAGACCCACCCCCCACCCCCAACACCTCCTCCTACCACCCTCTTCTTCCAAATTAAACGCTTTGATAACACGTTCAAGTCTCATTGCACATGTCTAAGCATATCGAATATAACAAACGTGTTATTATACAGAGCAACCTCACCCCCCCCCCCCCCNTTCTCCCATGCGTTATTTCTGTAATCACATTCAGTCTGCTGTCTAGCCATGCTGTCTAGTCCGTGTCATTCTGTACGTTAACATGCTGCGGCGGGAAGGGGATAAAGTTATGCACTGTTCAGATTACGATTGACAGTGATGAATAAAAGGGAAATTGACAGTAATGAATGTAGAGGAAGGTAAGGGAGCGATTGGGTGGTAGTAATGATAATTTGTAATAATAATAATAATAATAACGTTACATTTATAGGGTGCTTATTCCAGTATCAGGTTCTGAGCTCTTGCTTCATTGACACACCTACAAATTAATTCATTCTCTCAACAATCACCCTTCTCTTTATTTCTCTCTCTCTCTCTCTCTCTCTCTCTCTCTCTCTCTCTCTCTTTTTTGCGGATTTCTCATCCGACATTACAAACTAAGCCTTGAGCAAACCACATATTGAGCGCGCGCAATGGGAGCAGAAGTCTCATGTCGGGTGGGGGTGGGGAGGGGGGGCAGGAGTATGGGTTCCAGTCTCTAATACTAAAGCAAACAGAGACTGTACTCCCACGCTCCGAGCGGAGACGTCGACTCATAGATGTGCACATCTACAGAACACACACAAAAAAAAGGTTTGGATGACATCCTTGAGATGAGCTAGAAACATCTTTAAAAGATGAGTTTTCAAAGCAGTTGAACTCAGTAAAGGTAGGCCCCCATCGCCACTTTGCACTTGTAGCCTCTCACATATTCCAAAATGCGGGTTTGAGGGCTGGGGGAGGTGCAGGGTTGGGATAAGTGACAGTTGTCATTCTAGTCATGTGCTTTCCCCCCCTACTGATTTTTCACTCCATTTCCCTACGCCAGGTGTGGTAGCAAATTTTCGTGGAAACAAATCTTGTAATTTTACTGTCGAAATTAAGAACACGAGACATTTCATCTAATTTACCCAACATTTCATGATTTTTTTTTCCCAAATTACGACAAGCGATTTTTTTTCTCATGTAGGGAATATCTCTCAAATGACAGGAATCGTGGGAGAATGATGAAGACGACCAAGATTTGGAAATGGAAATCTTGCCCACAAATACCAACACTTCCACAGACGATACGTGAACTTAAAATATAATAACTATAAACGAATGATAACTAATACTTTCGAGTACTCCGATTACATTGCAAAGAGAGGAAAGCGCTTTTTTTTTTTT
>JAWQUT010000085.1:1415145-1438396 GCA_033807755.1 Ellobium chinense | reverse complement strand
TTTGTCAAACTCCTAGTGTCTACTCATAGTGTCTTTGATTAATAATAAATGTCCTCCCGTCCTCAATTTTCGCCTCGCCCGGAAAAAGAAACCGGCAGCGCCACTGCCACATTAGTTAGTAGCTTAGTAATTTTAAAGTATTGATTATGCACTGGGAATTCTTGGGTGCAAAGTGAATAAAAAAAATCACAAGTGCCAGCTGTTTCCCCCTTCCTGCTGCAAGAGGATGTGTCAAGTGTCAAGTGGGCTATTGTGACACGAGTGTTGCTATTGTTTTAAATCCTGGACGGTCATGAACAGTTAAGGTTTTGTCTTCTTAACCCATTTCCGCCTTTTGTCTTCCCCACTTTGCACTTACTTAATATACGTGGATAATGCGTACACCAGAAGTGTACTTTATAACAGAGATACGAATTAACCATACACGTACACTTGGGGAACAAAAAATCGGGACCAAACATAATACTGTATTCAGTAGTCCGTCTTTGCGTATTAAGCATGTTCGTAGCGAGTGTGTTCCGCTGTAGTTATTTTATAGGTCGGGAGTGCACGAGTCGAGAACTAACTACACACTGCACACTGCACCGCACTGCGCATGGTCATGCAAACACAGCTTCTTACTGTCATTATGCAAGTCTTATTCACTTGTTAGACGATGTTATTATTAAAAAGTTTATTGGGATAACGCCTGACCACAGCTGTGATACATGGGCAAATATACAATACACGACGGAACAGCACATGGACATTTAAAGTATAACGATAACTAAATGTTTATGCACAGTATTGGTATACCGGCTAAGGGACATGACAATTAGTACCTCACACACTATATGAATCTAACATCGCCACACGGAAGCGTTAGTGAGTTTTCTTATTTCTTGTACGAATTGAAAAAAAAAACAACACGATGACGACAACAGCATCTCCATTTTCTGTGTGTAATATGGCTAGGTGGAGGTAGCAGGCCTGTGTATTCAGTGAGTGCTGCTCCTATCCTTTGATAATGTGTCCCCCTGTGTTCACGCCTCTGGTGGTTATGTGTGTCATCTATAGTGCCTGGCCCAAAGAGGGTCTGGACCAGAGACATGTTGAGATGGTTTCAGCAGCAATGACTCATCGCGACTTTCATACTTGTAACTTGGCAGCCATGCTACTAGTCACACCTGACCTCGGTTATTTGAGCAGTTGTTATATCATATTAAAGAGAGTGTATCCAAAAAGTTCGTAGACCGGTCCATTTAGACTTACAACGTAGACATAACATGGTGACACATTATTTGTAATAGCCTAGGGTTTGTTAAAGCAGTGCACAAAACCACTCCCTTCCTCCCATATCCTGAAAGAAAATACCTTACTAGACATTGCACTGATGCATGAAATATGAAGAGCAAATAACACAGTAACATATTTACGATAATATATTATAATTATAGCTATGCGTAAAAGCTACATTCTTAGTATGTAGAATTAATCGACACGCTCTAGAAACAGGTTCCCCACGACAAGGGAAGCAACCTGTCCTATTTTAGTTGGCCTTGTCTTGTCACGGTAACTTCCCTTCTTTCTTCTTTGCTCAAGCCCTCTGGCGTGGATAGCTAATGGGGATATGTAAGTTTACATTTCTTTTGCACAACAGCAAATTACTTTTGGTCTGGACTTGCAGCTAAGAAATTTGATACAGTTGCACAATGGTGGATTTCCTCATGTATCATCTTTTTGCATTTTGTCATCTTCAGATGCAAGGCAAATGGGATGCCGACCGTGCCAAAGTTGCCATAAGATGGATTGGTGAGAGGATCGGAGAACCACTGTCTACAGATGGTAGTATGGGTGATGTCCACAGTCTGCTGAAAGACGGAATGGTTCTGGCAAAGTAAGCAGGACAGAGGTTCCCAAGTCCCAATTTTCCTATGTGCACACATTCTTGCAATTGTCAGCTTATCCAAATGAGAGAGGTCAATGAAATTATGTGTGATTCTGCCCAGGCTGTACACAAAACTCTCTGAAAGATATAGAAGTGAGAAAAATCAGATTAAATTGCCAGTCTCAGCTGAGTATTCGTTGCCAGCCAGTACTGGCCGGAGTCTTTAGATTTTAACCTTCATGATGCGGTGATAGACTACATTCTACAGTCTGCTCGCTTCGCTTGAATGCGGCAATTGAAAATGTACGCATCTCCTTGCAGAACGTTGAGCATGGTAGTAGAATTTTGCACCCCAGTGTCAGGGAGGACAACACATACAACGATCATTATCAACAAGTTTAACAAGTTTATTTGTAAATAAGCCCAGACCATGCCAGATAGGCATACAGCTGTTTTTAACAAATGACGGGACAGATGACAAAATAATAGTTAAGAAGCACATATCTGCAGCAATGGCCACACAGCCAGTGAGAGGCTAGACCTGAGGAGCCTCACACTAGGACTACTAGGAGAGTTAAACATTTCAGGAATGTAGCACTTTGTATAATGGGAACATGCTTGGAGAATATTCCCAGTAAGTTTACAGATCTTAATATCTGTGTTACCCAGTGTGCAAAGTGTACCAGAGGCTGCTTACAACTCATTTTGTGGAGGAGTATTTTAACTAATTTTTATGTGTTGGTTAGGTAATGGTGACACATTGTACTGAATACTTATTGTATGTACCTATGATGGATGTATTTGTATTCCGGTTGGGTAGATTTTTGCCAGTGACCACAAAATACAGTATCTAATAAATAAAGCGCAAATTTTGCAGCTGATAGTCCATCTGCCTGGGTTTGTCTGTTTCACATTCTTTCATGAACAGCTCTCAGATTTGGCAGCACATACGAAAATGAACAGGAACAGGCTATAAGGTTTATATCATTAGTCTTCCTTCTTCAGTACAAGAAGTGCCCTGTGGTACAAAATGATGGTGCACAAGCAGTATTCTAACCCATTCTATTCTGTTCAAATAGTGCTGTGTTACAAGCTGTTAGCAGGATAGGATATGTAGTTTGTACACACATCTGATTGGGTTGACACTGAATTTGGAAGGATGATCAGCAGTAAAGAGAGAAGTTATTAAGCATTATGCCATTCACCCCGCCAGTTTGTGGTGAGGGGAAGGAGGGATAGGGAAGGGACACTAAAAATATTAAAAAAAAACTGTTGGTATATTGAAAAATTTGGTCCCTCCCCCTCATCTCATCCTAGGCATAGATGGGACCCCTCAGCTACTTCTTTATTAAACACCCAGAGTCCATTCAGGGGATATGTACAATAAACATGTAATTTGTTCTTATTTTCATTTTCAGATTGGCTNGTGAGGGGAAGGAGGGATAGGGAAGGGACACTAAAAATATTTTAAAAAAACTGTTGGTATATTGAAAAATTTGATCCCTCCCCCTCATCTCATCCTAAGCATAGATGGGACCCCTCAGCTACTTCTTTATTAAACACCCAGAGTCCATTCAGGGGATAAGTACAATAAACATGTAATTTGTTCTTATTTTCATTTTCAGATTGGCTAACTGGGTGAAGCCAGGCAGTGTTGCTGCCAGCAAGATGGGCAAGGCACCATCCATGGCATTCAAACAGATGGAGTTGATTGGCATGTTCCTTAATTGTATTGATGAAGCTAATGGTGGCCCAGTGAAGAAGGCCGAGCTTTTCCAGACAGTTGATTTGTATGAACAAGTCAACATGGTTCAAGTTATCCTTACAATAGAAGCTTTGGGAAGGGCGGTAAGTAACAATACAGCCAATTCCACTTAATTGTAATATGCAGAATTACAACTTCTTCTTTATCATATTTTGGGTTTTTTTTGGGGGGGATAACAGCATACAGTACTCTCCGTATCAAAATCACTGGTTAATTTATCTCTTAATAAACACAGAATTTAACTTGCTCCCGGCTGTTACAGTGATACAGAGTGGACTTTGATAATATAACATTGCGAGCTGTGAAGCTGGGAATATGTGATGCTGAACATGCAAATAGTTGGAACAGCTGTAGAATTTATAAGTGGAGGAGAGTGTCAAGGAATAAAATTTTTCTGTTACAGAATGAAATTTTCATTGTAAATGCTCGTTATGAATGTATTAATGTAGTATTTTATAGAAATTCAATTCCTGGATTTGATGAAGTTCACTTTATGAACTGAATTGGGAGGGAGGAGAAAAACAGTTTGCTCTGTCCTTTCAGTGAAATATAAGACATTCCTCCAAGTCCGTAGTCCTACAGTTGGTTTTGATGAATGCTGATCAGTGCTTTTCTACTTTGGAGGATATAATTATTTGAAAGCTATAATAAATTTGTTCTATACTATGTTTACTTTCAGATGGTTACGGCAGGAAGGGAGGGTTTCGGCAAGGCTGAGTCAAAGGGCCAGGCTCATGACTGGACAGATGATCAGCTGAAAGCTGGACAAAACATCATTGGTCTGCAGATGGGATCCAACAAGGGTGCAACTCAGTCAGGACAAAACTTTGGCAAGACACGAGCCATCGTCGACTAGAGATTCCTTCCCAAGCCCCATAGCATGCACACAGACATAGACATTTATCATTTTCATCGTCCTTCATCAGTCAGTGTTTAATGGGTAGAAAGCAGTGTTTGCCATAGTGCATGTAGTTCTGTGGTATCACTCATATTATATTTGTTGACCACTGTCAAATTTGCATAGGAGGAATTGGTCTAGGTTTGTTGGAATTTCAAATCTTCTGATGGAAAATTAATATAATTTCGCAATTCTTAATGAGTCTGTGCATTGTGGTCAAAGGTGAAAAAGTAATTGCTGAAGTGATATATCATGCTTCACAAAAAATGCAGGGGAAAAACCGAAGAGAACATTTGAAGTAGACATGCGTCTTAGGCAATTGAATGATCATCATCATTTGTTATTTGTTTTAACATCAGGGCCAAACTGGCTTGTTTTCAATTCTGGCTAGTTCAAACTTCATTCCTGAATATTTTGTGGACCAGATCATTTTTACATTCTTCAGTCACTGTTACTCATAATCACACTCATTGTCATATCAGCTATTCATGTATTTTAACATCCCTTTCATCCTTTATATTGCAGTAAATTTTATTGTGAATTACATGTTTAAAAGAAAATTTTTGCAATACGAAGACAATATGCAATGGGACCATTCCATGTTTGTATGCAGTCAACATTCGTCATCCTTTTGAAAGATTAGCAGTCATGCTTGGACATGGATTTGCAGTTAGTTTTCTAATAAACAAAGAGTTAATATGCTCAGGAGATCCATCCCTGTCCCAGAGATAAAATAGAAAGATATAATGATGCCCAAAATGAAAATTTCCATTGAGCATCAATTGCTTCAATATTCTTAGCAAGAAATACAAAGAAAGTAGCCTGTTTCTTTCTTGCTGGAAAAGCAATGACCCAAAAGACTTATGGGTACCCGATAATGATGCTGCTAACTATACATATTATGGATGTCATGGTGCTTTTTATTCTAAAATTTTTTTTTTATGCTTTGCCTTGACATTGGTCCTTTTTTATTGTACAATTCATGCACATTTGAAGAACCCTCCTTTTTCTATATTATGTGTCCGTTTATAAAGTTTATGCCAAGTAGTTCTTATTTTTTCTGGGAGGTGAGTATCATGTCAACTTGTTTACCAGAACCATACATTAGTTGTTTTCAGAGGATAGGATATCTCACTACTGGTGCAGCAAAGTCAGAGATATTATTTGAACTACTAACAACAATCAAGTTCTGTAATACCAGATAGCCGGCTCATAAAAGAGATCAGCAGCTGATAGTCACATCATAAGTTACAGATTTATTCTTGAAGATGGCATTCAAAAGTTTTTAACACTTGTCCATGTTTGATATTGCTTTTATAATGTTTTCATGTCTGTGATTTTGTACATTGGGATAATACACTGGAATTTATTCATTTCAACATTATGAAACTAGAATCTCCACTTTGATCTGACTGAATGGAAACTTCAGTAAAACATGTTCAAGATATAATTCTAAAACAGTTTTGTTAAACATTCTAGTATTTTAACTTCACAGTGAGTGACTTAAAGATATAATTATCAAATCTGCATATAATTTATGTGCTACCAAAGATGTTAAGTCACATATTTGAATGATTTGCGATGTCCAGAAATCTTTAGGGAAATGCTTTCCTATGTTGTTCCACTATGTACAGCAGAACATACCTGAGTAATTAAACATGTCACTATGGGTCAAATATATACATTAAAAAAAGATTGAATAAAAAAAAGTTACAGCAAAAGGGAAATGCAAAACTTTGGGTTTTGGGTATGTTTATGAATCCATTGCAAACACATCAATCTTGCACTATACTCACTCTTCAAACTCTTTCTGGTGACTCAAAACTTTTGGTACATTTTTCCTGCTTTGGCATAATTAGTTTTAGGCATTTAAAAAAGCCACAACAAATGATGTCAGAGGCTAGGTATGTTTATCAAAATCATATAAAATTGTTAAAAAAATTCTTTGCTCATGGTCTTTGTTATTTCTTTGGTGAGTTAGTCTTTTTTTCCCTTGTTTTTTTTATTTATTGCTATGCATTTTGTAGGAGGAAGGAGGAAGTGGAGGGAAGGCAGTTTCAGTGATGAAAGAAACAGTTGGGAAAGGAAAAAGGAGAAGGAAAGAGGAGCCAGAATATAGGGTGGAAAGACAGATGGGCAAGAGTTAATGTTGTTGATTTTGGACAACATATGTGGGGACAGGGCCAATTTGAGGGGTGAGGTGAGAAGGGCAAGGCAAAGGATTAAGAGGAGGTGAACCAGAAGATTGGGAAACAGGAGGAAAAAGGGAAAATGACAGAACAAAGAAAACTGAAACCAGTGGTGATGTTAAATGGAGAGGGAATAGGGTGTCAGTAATGTTTACTTCCCCACTGGTACAAAATTCAGTACCTCCTGCTCTATCACTGTTCCCAGTGTTCACAAAGAATTGAAAAAGGGGAGGAAAGATGCAGAGTGTGATGACAATGATGATGATTCGGCATGAAAATCTTTAGTATCACTACCTGAAAATTCTCACGTTTATTCTAACAGTTTTCAGATTTTAAAATCAGAAATGGTGAGGATGATGATGATGATTTTTCTTGTATGATGATGATAATGTTAATGATGAAGTGAGACAAAGGCAGGAGAGAGATTGTCAATTCAGTAAATTATTGCCTCGATGCAATAATCCTGTAACCAGCAAGTTTGAAAATTCACAGAAAAACGTCAACAATTTCATTTTCAGTGCAAGGCCACACATGTTCCAGAGGAGCTACAATACCAGTTGGTGTGGAACCTTGAGGTTTTGACACAATATGCACCTGTAAATACTATTGTATAAGAAATTACATTCCCAAAAAATGGAGGCTTGTAAAAACATTAGGGATGGGGCTTATAAGTTCATTACAGTGAGATGGTGATATGACCCAATGAACTTTAATGCCAAGGGAACACTCAAGGCTTTGAAGTGTTCAATTTATGAGGGAAATTCACACCAAGAAAAGAGAAAAAAACGGAACTGGGTATCACTGTATTGCAATGAGTATGCAGGTTTCTGGAGCCCACGAGGTTTGATGTACCGTCCTGATGTCTTTAATATACAGTGGAACTCTGTGTTTTAACTCAACGATGGTTTTACTTACTTCCCCGCTTATAAACTCCTAATAAAAATCCTTTGAATGTTTTGTTCCGTATAAGAGCATTCTGATAATACAGCTATCAACCTAAGCTAGAAATGTCCTGTCCCTGCCGAGAATCGAACCAGGATCTCTCAGTTTGCAAGTCTGAACGTGTTACCACTACATTACAGGGACGCTAACTTCACAGCAATGTAATTCTTAAATACCTACAGCCTGGATAATGTTCCCTAACTTCCATGTGTGAGCCAAGTGCTCATCCGTGACCCTAACACACTTCCCGACTGCTCACAGGCAGACTGTGTAACAGTGAATAAAATGTCACCCCACAACTTTCTTTATCTAGAATCCAGCGGTACAAGTATCACTAAGGCCCTTGACAGACGAGATGTAAAAAACGCAGCAGGAACCACTGCGCAGTCTGCAGATACACTGTGGCAAATGGGTGCGGTCACACGAGCGACAGGCAGTAGTTTCAGTCCTGGCGTAGCAGACGTGTGTTGCCCACATTCTGGTACGCCGCGACACTCACCATGACCAAAGCCACCCTGACTCTCCGATCGTCCATGTTGAACTGAGCTGTAGCGTTAAATGTCGCCGTCACAAAAGTAAGCGACACTTTCTGCGCAGAATTTACTGCGCGACAATTGTAGCTCGTTTGTCAAGGCACTAACTTGTTACATAATAACATTGACTACGACAGTGAAAATTACAGTCATAGTCGACAGCGATCACAACACCGACACAGTTAAAGAAAGTGACCAGCTTCACATTAAAATAATCAATATTTATTTGCAATTTCATCCCATTTTAAATAAGATTCACACAAACAAGAAAATAATTGTGAAGCATAGTCTAACTTCAAAGATTACCGTGATGAATTTCGTATGCTTTACTAATGACATTATTTGTCAGTCACTTGAGATGGATCTTTTTTGACAGACAATGACACATAACTAGTAAAGGTATCATACAATAACAATAGCGCCATACTATGAGAATAGCAATGTCTTGTAACAAGTGGCCAAGGATGCTGCTGTTATGGATGGCTGTTGTGACGACGACGATGATGAAGATGATATGTACAAGATGGCATGATTAAAAACTTATTAATAAATAATAGTGAAGACAGTGGTCTGCTTTATTTATTTGTGAAAACATATTTTTATGTCTGTTCCAAAGTGAAATTCTTAACTGATGATGATGATGATGATGATGACGATGATGACGATGATGATGATAACACATCACATCATCATCAAAACATCATGATGTACATGATGATATGAGTGAAAAGATATTAATAGATAATAGTAAAAGACTGTGGTCATTATCCACCTGTTATAATGAATACAGTGCAACACCAGAAAGCACAAATCATCGACTATCCTATATTGGTTTCCTCATATCGATTGGCAAAAAAAAATAAATATAAAAAATTGACTTTCTTCCAAGGCTCCGCAACTTCAATGATTCAAATTTAATGCAACTGAAAGCCAGCACATATAAGCAGGTGAATCTTGTCTCCTATAAGTGACATAATAAAATTATGTCAAACCTGAAAAATTAAAAATGTATGTCTTAAAGCAATTACAACATTTCCTGACATGTGTGTAAACTCACTGGCCTCGGCATGTCCTATTTTGACATGTGTTTTTAATTTGCTTTGCTGTGACATCAATATGGTACCCAGATCATTGACATCTGCAAAAATTATAGTCCATATCAGTCTCCAAAATACCTACAATGTTATTCCGGTGTCTGCTTAATCCTTGATTTTTTAAAATTTGGGGTGGGGGTGTGGAGGGGGGCATCCCGGTATAATTATGGGTAGCCCAATGCTCCTTTTCACAGCTTGTTGGAAAGATAAACTGGGCGCAAAATTTAACCTGAACTCCCAGAAAATTAATTACGATCGCAAATAACTGCAAATTTTCCACGTTTTTGAGGCCTTGCTGCACTTTTGCAAATTTCCACAAATTTAGGAATTTTTTTTTTGTTTTTTTGCAAATCTGATGCAAATATTGCCTATTTTAGACGATAACCTGCACTTTTTCTGACCCTATCGCAATACTGTGTTAACGGGTACACAGACAATTTTTACAACTTTGCAACGATACTGTAGTAAACAGTGCTACATGATGACAAGTATAATGAAGTTATTTTTGCCAGGGACAGTTCAAGAGGGACAGTTTAACTGGGTAAAACTGTCCTTGCAGATCCATTCTATAGACTGTAAGGTGTCCTGTGGATTACACCACTGATCCACCACACCAGCGGCGGATCCAGAGAGGGAGAGGGTGTGCTGATCAGTTCCCATGGGTTTTAGAAATCGGCATTGGTTTCTGGTTTTCAAGATAGATAACTGAACTGGAATATAGGCAGACAATTAAAGTTCAAGCATCAATCAAGCATCCAAAAAATAGCTAGAATTCAGAGCCAGATCAGTGCGTCCAAAGTAGCTATTAAGCTCAGGTCAAGTTTTCTGGATGAAACTGGATGTTACGCGTTGGTGAATATTCGAAATTTAGTTTTAATTCATGGTGATTTTAGCTCTTACTACGCGATTAGAGTACTCGATAATTTGTTACCTTGTAACTCCCTGGATATTCACACCTTGCACCAAACCGTGTGAAATTAAAATAAGACATTAAAATATGGACATTTTTTACAGTGCGATAATATATAATGTTTTACATTTCACTCATAGTACATGCACATGGGACAGTACACAGTATACATATAAAATACCCCATATTACAAATCAAACACATAACAAAGTCATTGCTGGTCGCCTCGGTGCAGCGCCCAGAACCTCCCAGCTTTAAAACCGGGTACTCATTCACATCTGAGTGAACGGAGATCGGGAGTTAAGTGTTCTTCTCAAGGGCATATCGATGTGCGCATCCGTCTTAGAGACCAAGCCAAATCCCTCAGATTAATAGTCTTCAAGTAGGTTTTGTGAGTACGACTCACAAGCCGCACGGCCACCCTGTCTCCTGAGCTGGCAGGAGACCAAGAGCTATAATACTATTATACTGAACACAACCTTGTGATTAGTTCGACTCTTCCGTCATCAGTAATACAGATGGCTCTCTTTCAATAAAAATTTTAAGTTGACTTGCAAGATGTTTCAAATAAACCTCTCTGTATGCGAGGTGACCAGATACCCTTTAAAATGATGTGCTCTGCCTTAGAGCTTAATAAGTTCTAAGAGTAGACCTGTGGAAGGGAAGGGAGTGCAGATAGGGCGGGGATGACTTCTCAACTTGCCTGAGACCTCAGGGTCAGCGACCAAACACAGGCTGAACATAATGGAGTTCTTATTGAGGCGAAAAAGAGGAGCTGGCTCTTTTCGGTCTTCACTTTGCTGATACTTCAACCAATTGACATTACATTCACACGAAACAAGTCACCCTCATTGGAGCTTTCAGATTCAAGTTTATATGCTTACTAGCTTCTTCCTTCGTTTCGTGTTCAGCACAGCAAGGGATTCAACTCTAGAAACTCACAGGCAATAGTTCACTAAGACAGTAATCTCGCCTGCCTACACACAGCACACTCTCGCATCACAAAAAGTCGCCATGCAGGATATTCCCGATGAGTTTCTCTATGGAAGAAGCGGCCAGGAGTCCCCTGAAGAAGATTCTCTCCACCGCAGAGGTGCTGACGTTCTGCATCTTGGAGAGCAGCATGAGGAGACGGCCGAACCGGATCATCTGGCGCGGGTAGCTCAGCTGAATGTGTTTGTTGAGCATCAGCTGGGCCTGGTCTTGAATACCTTGAACCTGTCGTTTGTCGGACAATCCTTGGACATCTAGGGATGGGGGACAGAAGAATCAGACAAAAAAAATGGTGATTGGGTAGGCGGCCGTATTAATCAAGTGGAATATCATTGTATTTCACACATCGGGCAGATTTTTTTCTCTTTGCTTTGCGGGGATGAGAAGGAGGCCATTTTTTTGTGGAGGGGGCCGGGGGGTGGGGTGGAGAAGAAGGACGAGATACATGGAGATCACTGGAGGTATACATGTAAGTTGCGTGAAAGGAATTCCTTCACGAATTATGTTCAGACCGTCAGTACCGTAGTGGTAAAGATATAAATTTACCTCCTTACAAAATTTCAAAATTCGACTACTTTAGGGTTTCTAGACTAGACTAGTGACCATTATCGCCATCCGTAACCATTCACAAATTCATCATTTGTTTGGGTATTTTATTCAAAACTGGATCTAACTTTATAGACATGATTTTCCGGGATGCTCAATGATTCATATAGTAATGTTCCGCAGGCCAACAACAATTTCACAGGTTAAAAATAAACAACACACAGCCAGAAAATACTGAATGCTGTCACTCACCAGGTTTGAAGAGGGCGATGGCTTTGATACACGTGTACTCCGTAGCGTCCAGTGACATTTCTCTGAGCCGCGTGATCATCTCGCATACATTGACGCTCTCCTCGATATCAGCACTGGACGCGGCCATGTCGTCTCTCTGGGCCAGATGGTCAATGGGCAAACCCCACTGCACCACACCCAAGAGGAACAATTCTTTCCAGGCTGAGGCCATCAGAGCAATCTACCATATAAATGGATAATTAGACAGACAGAGTTATGGATGTGTAACGGTGTAACATACTAAGAAGGTATTGAGAGGGAAAGATCTTCCAAGCTGCTGCGATCTCGCGATGTTGTAAGTGATTTCAGTTATTATAGATGAACAATCACCTTTTAGATACATGTACTGAGAGCGATCAGTGATCTTTAATATGAGTACAGAATAGCCTGAGGATCAATCATAGACGACCAAACTCACTGATAGACACCGAAGTGGAATATTATCTCCCTTCTTTGATGACATCATTAGAACATCTTAAACTGATGTAAGTATGTACTGTAAATAACAGATAAAATCAGGGATCAGCAGCCGAGTAACAGACACTCAAACCGGACAAGTACTCGTTAGTGTGGATTCGAGGAAATAATCAGTTTACTCATTTTTATTTCGACTAGAAGAAATCAACACTGACCAAGGCGGATACAGTCAGAACTGTCATACAGCTTAAAGTTTAGAGCGTCTGCATAATTGTTCTGGCAATGCAGTTGTCTTTGGTTCAGAGTTACCATTTATCTTCATTTTCACAATCAATCAATCAATCAATCAATCAATCAATCAATCAATCAATCAATCGGTCGGTTGGTCGGTCGGTCAGTTAGCCAGCCAGCCAGTCAGTCAGTCAGTCAGTCAGTCAGTCAGTCAGTCAGTCAGTCTGTCTGCCTGCCTGCCTGCCTGTCTGTCTGTCTGTCTATGATTTATCCTCCCTTCTCATTCCGTCCATCTCTCACCTGATCTCCGGAAGTGAGAGCAATGAACGCTGGGATATGCCTGACCCACGTGACCACAGTGAAAAGTAGTCTGGCCATGACCTCCTGTAGAAGATCTTGGTGGAAGGATGTAACCAGGGGAGGCGGCATGGGGCTGGTGAAAGCTGATGGACCTTGCTGAGAAGGGAAAAAAACAATCCATTCCTGAGATGAGAAAAAGCCATTCTTGAGGAACCAGTGGCACCTCATCTGGTTACGACCAGTCTACTTCAAGCTGGAGAAAAAGGCCCAGACACTATGTTGTAATGCCTCATTATCTTATAAATGCAACTGTTATTAATCTTAGCAACTTCTTGGAAATAATAAAGTACAGTACTATAATTTACTCTATTGGTACCTGAAAAGTGAATACTCAGTTCTCTTGCTCTAAAGAAGATAATGGATATATCTCTGTAACAGTGTGAACGCTGCTGAATTCCTCTTGCAAAATAATATCCTGACAAGTCTCCCTCATGCTGAGTCCACCTAATTAAGTGAGTTTGTGCAAGGAATTGGAAGTAATGAGATAATTATGATGAAAAAACATTCCGAAATCACAGTAGAATTTGTAGAACAACAATACAGTTCATTATTTAGGGCCAAAAGAGGAAGAAAAAGAAAACAGGCGCCAGTGATCTCTAGAAGCAACTCACATGAACCCTCATGATGTCGTTGAACCTGTTGACGTAGCCCAGCATCAGCATCTGGGTGTCCGGAAATACGTGAGGCGTTGCCATGGCAACGTCGTGCTGATACTGCAAGGGCATAAGACGGCACGGGGCGCTCACGCTGATGCTCAAATCTATTGGGTGGTCCTGCGAACTCTGACCTCGGGTGTCCAACAGCAGGGGTCCGGGCAGATCACCTGGTTTGGGTTTGGGTTTGCGGGGACCTCTCTCATGCTGCACAGCTGAAACACATAAAAATAAAAAAAAAAGAAAATACGACTTTTATTTATCACGTGGGAAAATGGGTATACTATGTCATACAGTGTTATACCTCTCATTCATAATAAAAACACGAGGAACAATACACATCATGTATGTGAATACATATTATTATAAATGAAATAAATAGCAATAACAATAAATAACATTGCTGATCTCCCGCAATACCACGCCCTAGTCCGCATCACTCAATACAACATCACGCCTCAGTAAGTGCACTGTGTCATTGATTCCTTGACTCAATGATGGACTCATTAATGATTTAAATAGACATAATTATTGACGCGCTGTTTGTCCGGTTATTTATTTACCATAAAATTTTTACTCATTAAAATACTCATGAGGGGTTTGATAGATGATTGCTAGATTTATTTACAGAATATTACATACTAAATTCAGATTGTTCAGATAAACACCACACTGGGTGTACGTGTGTGAATGGGGTATTTTTGTAAGAGAGTGATAACTGAATTAAATAGATCAGAGCGGTTGAGAGCTGAGTGCAGAAGAGTATGTAATGTTTTGATTTCTGTATAAGTATTCTTTATGATTTATAGACGTTTATTGTCTTGCAACAGTCACGAGACATGTACTGCACCATCAGCATTAACGTCAGCAGCAACAGCACCGTCAACAACAAAACAACAACAATACAACAACTACAACATAATGGCCAGGAAAAGGTCTACAAATAAACCAAACTTGAATCTTTAATATTTACTACCTTCTTTGTTCATGTCAGACTCAAAGCATTTGTTGAGTCGACAAGCTCTGCACTGGTTTCGATGTGTCTTGTCCACGGGACATCTGCCTTTCAACGGACCTTGAGCTTTGCATGTGTACACTCGATTCTTGTGGATGCTGCGCTTGAAGAAACCAGAGCAACCTTCGAAGAAAACAGAAGCTTACAAATCCTTTTCCTAAGCAACATCCAGCTCGCAAGACTTAACATTATTACTATCTCAGTAGGCCAGACTTCTTGAAACCTTTTTCAGCTCCCCTGAAGTATAAGCAAAGTCGCTGCAATTTTACAGGCACCCATCAATAACATTGCAAGGCAGTTCTCACAGCCTATAGCTATGTACCTATTTTTATAGACAGTTAACGCCCCCTCCCTCACCATTTCCCTTCTACCCTTCCCTCCTCTTCCCCCTCCCCCATCCGTCGTATTTGCTGGACTTGCTCCTTATAACTTCTGAAGAATTCATCTGAAAGGTAGGGGATTTGAGATTACAGTAAAGATATAGGCCGAATCCGTGACTGTGTTCATATAGGCTTGAGAGTGGTGCTAGGATCACGATGCTGGCTCACATTGGACTGCATTGAATGGAAAAAAAATAAGTAATACCCGTAGAGTAAGTCTACTGTCTCTTGTTGGCACAGAGGCTTTTGGTTCGCACCTCATAGAACAGTACCAGACCGCTAGAATAATTATAGGCATTGAGTACGGGTGATACCACGGAATAAAATTACCGTCTGGCACAGGCTCAACATCGTCATAGAATTTAACTTCCAGTCAAAACCATCCCCGACACATGTATTCCGTAATGATTTAGTAATAATGAAATGAAAATCAAAACATCAGTCACGAGACGAATGATTATAGTAGCAACACCAGTAACATGGTGGGCCAACAATATTTAAGATCTTGTGCGGGATTTCTTGTAACTGTAAGAATACTATCAGTGCTTTGGTTCTGGGTGCGTCCTCAACATGCAGAGTTACTGTAATTCATACAATGATAAGAGATCCCATTGTTAACGCGCAAGCTCTCAAATAAGAATAAACTATCGTGAAAAGAGTAAGAACAATAACAACAAAGGGAAACGACAGTAACAACACAACGGGCTTTCGTTCAAGATTCTCCCTGTAGCATTCAGGCAGTCATAGTTACGAGACCATCAGTACTAACATCAACAGCAACAGCAGCGTCATCAACAACAATAACAACACAAGAAGAAGAAGAAGAAAAGGCAGAAGAAGAAGAAGAAGAAGAAGAAGAAGAAGAAGAAGAAGAAGAAGAAGAAGAAGAGGAACAACAACAACAACAACAACATATCAATAACCAGCATACCGTCACAGCTGTAAATGCCGTAGTGTTTCCCAGAACTCCTGTCGCCACAGACCTTACAAGGAATATCTAGCAGTCTGTCACCTGTAAACCGAGACATCGTTAAAACAATAAGGAGTTTTTATAAGTTTTTAATCAAACAAAGTTTTTACCGAATAAATACCACCCCCNNCCCCCCCCCCCACACACACACACACTAGTTTGTTTAACTCAGAAACATCAGAGCCCTGCAGATTTATGCTTAGTTTCTACTATTAAAAACATGGGATAAAGACACATAAGTGAGGAAGACCACTGCCTTGCGATAGAGGCCATTAATTTCGCTTTCCGTCAGACTGATGCCGATCTTGTCTATTGTACTCGTAGATAAAAGAAAACAAATGTAGTCAACTTTTGTGTGAACGAGCAAGATTGGCATTATGGTTGAAGGAGCCTAACTGATAAAAAAAAGAAGAGGACTATTAGAGTCAGTAATAGCAGTGTATAAAATCTGTCCTTGGAACAAATTGTGTAGAGATAATCGTATAACATGAAACCACACCACAAAAATGGTGAAATTCGGTCTCTCTTTTAACTTTAATTTGCTAAAAAAAAAATAATTGTTGCAAGCAGTGTTTCCCAAAGATCTCAGCGGATTTCATTTGTTCTGGCCTGTGGTCTGCAAAAGAAGGCCAATTTTTTTTATTAAATGAAGGGCCCCCTATCGCAGTCACACGAAGAGCGTTTTTCCAAAACTCCGTATGTGGTCTCGGAATATTTATGAAATAAAAGAAAATAACATTAGAATAATTACTCTTCACATATGCGTTTTTCTTTACTGTTAAATAACATAAAATTTGAAGGAGTGCAGATTTTGAGCTCATTTAGATTTGAATGAATTAACACAGAAATGCATGTTTAAATACACCACCAACTCACTTTTTAATGAAAGTGCATTTGTTGAGTTTTGGAAAAATGCTCTTTATATGTGCTCTTATCCTAACAGAAAAGGTTTATCAAACATTTCTCTGTCAACACTGTAAAGCTCAAAATGGGATAGACTAGACCATAATTACGTTCGCATCTTTCTCATCACAGCAAACTAACTCCAGGAAGCGTTCATGACTGGGTTCTCATTAGTCAGCCAAAGGCTGCATATATTTCAAAAATTGAGACCAGATTTGAGGATCAGCATTTTATCCAGTGTTGCTCAGGTACAGCTATTTCTTCTCTGACTTGTGATTTCAAGGAGGGAACGAAGTTATACATTTTTTACTATCTGTTAAAACAAGAGAGGTGTTACTTTGAACATTCACTCATTCACATTCATAATAATATGGTTTCAATACGGAATTTGCACATGGACACTATCACAATTAGCCCTTTAAATTAGGGATCGGATCAAATTTGAGGTATACATTTATGTCTAAGGGCGTTTAAGAAACGCAGGAACTATTTCATGAACCTGTTACTCATCGTCTCTCTCTTTCTCTCTCTCTCTCTCTCTCTCTCTCTCTCTCTCTCTCTCTCTCTCACTCACACACACACACACACACACACACACACACACACACACACACACACACACACATAAATGCAGTCAGGAGGTGGCGGTGTTAGTCTGTGACAGTCCAAAGGTGAGAAAAAACCTGATCATCGCGTCTCATGTGATAGCCCTCTAGCATCCTTAACTCCTCCTGGTCTTCTTCCACAACATCAAACCAGTTACTATTTTTCACAGACTTCGGTATTTCTTACTGTCATCAGGTTTGAATCCACCGCCTCATCGTCCCAGACGACCGACGCTCCTCACAAGCAGAAATCGGAGTGGGGTTGCATATGGTGCTAACCTTGCCGCATACGCTCCTGGATCACGGATGGCTGATGCCAGCCGTAATTTAAAAAAAAAAATCATAGCGATGACCCAGGAAGGCACTTGAAAAAAGAAAAGAGAAAGTGACCTGCTTGACTGACATTTGCGGAGATTCAAAGAACTCCAATCCTCTCACCTCCAAATCAAATTCTCCGCCTCTGATTTCTCTCTTTTACTCTTCAACATCAAATAATTGGGGCGGAAGATCGAAGCAGAAGACAGGAAATCAAACAAATTAAACAAGATTTTCAACTTGAAAACGCCGTGACGTCTGACGTGTCAATAGCGCCATGTCCAACCTCTAGAGCTTCCTTCCCCGCATACAAAGATCCGTGCACAACTCCAGTGTTTTCCCTTGGGCCTCTCGAAAAAAAGTTATTAGCAAGGGTACGTCATTTTTGCCCCGAGGGTTGGCGGATTTATTTTGCATCTGGGCAGGGGCGTAGATTTGTCGTTCATCTTGTTGAAATATGATGGAGAGCAGAATTGAGTCCATTCTCACCTGTGCAGGTTATGATTGTTTTGGGAAATCTTGCTTGCTAATTAATTTTGCATTATGTAGACTTGATGTCTTCAGTGAAGACGTTAAGCATGAGATTTGTGATGGAAAGTGGGGGTCGCCAATTGTCTGCTCTCGGCAAGGCTAAGATGCAGAGTCAAAGAGCTGAATCTTTTGCACGTTGTGGATTTTTAGTCAATGTACGAGATCACAGAGAAAGGAGGACCTAACAATAATTTATTTCATGAATGGTTTAGCCATCCAAGTGACTCGAGTGGCTTCCCTTGGACAAGTTTAACTGAATGTGCCAAGAGAGATTAGCTGACCAACAGAAGGGAAAAAAAAAAAAAGGAGAGGGTGTTTCAGGCAAACTTCTCGAATCTTTTCACCTTCAGGTAGACAACAGATCCCGAGTCTTCTCAAAGCTGTCCCTCGTGGGAAGAGCTGATAATTACGTAACGATCTGCCACAGAAGAGCCTGACAAACCTTCCACTTGAGGTTGAAAAGAAAACTGCGACAACAACTTCCCCTTGAATACTGGAGACAACTTTTTAACTCGCCACGCCACAATGACGGAGGGCATCTGCAAGAGAAGCAAGAGTTCCCCCCAACGATTTATTGTCAAGTATAACAAGTGTTCGCGCCACGATCTCTGCAACACTTTTTTTTCCCCCAATGCCTGATTTTTCAATCTTCCAAAACAAGCTCCTCGGGCACATTTACGTCGGGTCCCATTTTCGACATCAACCGTCGATGTGAGTAGCAAAACTGCGGGAAGCTGGGCTTTAAAAACTCTTGTGAGAGGCCACCGGGGAAATGGCCCCTTAAATGGGTAATTTTGTAATTTTCTGGTGTTCCTGTGGATCTGGCCGAGTCCAGAGAATGGCGAGCAACGGACAAACTGGACGTTCGCGAGTGCCAGAGATACAATGTCACTGACACTTTCCCGTCGTGTCCATCTCAGAAAAAGGAGTTTTTCTTTTCATCATAATAGCCCTGAGGCGCCCAAAGGAAATAATTGAAGAATATTCAATAGGTCACCACTCCTCACTTCCCCTCATCTCTCTCTCTCTCTCTCTCTCTTGCTTGCTCTCTCTCTCTCTCTCTCTCTCTCTCTCTCTCTCTCTCTCTCTGTCGCCTTCCATCTCTTTCAGTATATCTCACATCGCACTCTCTTGATCCTTTCCCCTTCATTACACTAAATTTGTAAAATTCCCTCACACACTCTTCCAGAAACTCCGCCCCTATCTTCTCTCTTCCTCACGCATCACATCATTTTCTGTATATCTCATACCGCGCCCTCTTGATCCTTTCCCCTTCATTACACTACATTTGCAAATTTCTCTCACACGCTCTTTGAGCAGCTCCGCCCCCCTGCNCCCCCCCAATACCCCGCCTCTGGAAGAGGGCATAAAATATGTGGTGTATCATTCATAAGGGAATGCTAAGAAAAACAATGGTAACTGTCACAATTTTGTAACGCAATTTTGTAAATATGAGTAAAATTAATATGAATACTTTTGCTTGATGCAATCTTTGGCCGTTCAACATCTGAAAGTGTCCAAGATTAGTCAAGTAAATGTATTCATCCAATCACCAGGACATCCCACCATTTGTTCCGTAAAGATGGACATTCGAAGAACATCATCCTCCAGTTGGAATATCTGCATAGCACCATCATCATCATTTAAGAGAAGTTTCCTTTCTTCATTCACTTGTATTCACAATTAAGATTTTCAAAAAAAACCAAACAAACAAAGCTAGAGCGTACTCATCCGTAGAAATCTACGGAAATGTTTGGGACTGAAGATCTCTAATGACTTGTAAAGAATGTTTTTATATCGTGATCCAGCGGCTGAAATCAGCGCTCCCTATACACTTGTATATACCAAACTTATTGTGTTATACTTTATGCTAGACCCCGATGACCCTCACTACCAAACTTAATACAAAACCTAATTTGTTTTTGCTGTATCTTGTAAAAACCTTCAAATTATATTATGTCTAAACTGTTATCTAGATTACATACTTTTGTTTTGACAAGTCGTCCTCAAACCGAGCCCTAGGTTTCTAACAAGGTTCATGCAGATGGGCTGATAACTTTTTGTAGTTATCTCGCTCAAAGATACACAAACAAGCAAGTAAGTAAATAAACATACGAATAAACGCAGGTGAAAACATTACCTACACAGCCATTTTTGTTAGAAGCCAATTTACCCGTATCACTATGGCGTGTTTCCCAATTTACTCTTATTATTATAGCGTATTTACCAGTTTGCTCATATTATTATATCGTATTTACCAGTTTACTCTTATTATTATGTCGTATTTACCAGTTTACTCTTATTATTATGTCGTATTTACGTTTACTCTTGTTATGGCGTGTTTACCAATTTACTCTTATCATTTTGACGTATTTACCTATCTTTAGATTCGGTTTTGGTATTCGACTGCATGATACTGTGACGGCGGCAGAAATAGTCTAGACTAGTAAGAACACAGGGAGACATCGTCGCCCATCTCACGAAGGGGCGTATGCGACATTTTGGCTGTTTTGAGCTGAGACTACTTTCCGGAAGCCCAACGTGAGATCTATGTTCTCACGAAGTGGCGTATCGATAGCTCAAATAGTTTTGCAGATATTAAACATTATTTTATTGATTGGGCGTATATTGTCAAATCTAAATTTCATTGAAACTTGAAACGCTCTCCTGAAAAACTAGCAAATGTGGCATACGCCCCTACCTGAAATGGACACCGAAATGATGATACGGAGAGGCGTAGACCTCGTTTCTCACAAAAGGAGACAGTCTGAGAGTAAGCAACAGAGAGAATCAGAGAGAGAGGGAGATGTAAGGAGAGGCCGAGAGAGCAAAGAGACGTATCGGGAGCGGCCGGGAAAATACAATCATCCTCATAGCTGGAGACAGTCTAAGAGTAAGCTACTCAGAGAGAGAGAGAGAGAGAGAGATAGAGAGAGAGAGAGAGAGAGAGAGAGAGAGATTTAAGGAGAGGCCGAGAAAGAGCACAGAGACGTATCGGGAGTGGCCAGGAAAGCACAATCATCTTCATAACTGTCTCCGAGTCATCAGCCGCCAATCACACATTGATCTGCGCCGTCAGATCTGTAATGACTGGAACCATCAGAACCCCGGCTCCAGCCTCAGATGCTTTTATTTCTCAGCCCGTGGTCGCGTCCCAGCCCCGTCCCCTGGTGCCCGCTTTGAAGTCGTGGGAACTCGTGACTGGTGATGCCACCTGGCTCTTCCTTCCTTGCGAGAAATCGCCGATGTATTATGGGAGATGAGTAGCGTTTGATGGGCGTCCGAGTGATATTTTTGACGGCGGGACGCCCCGTTTCACCGGGGGCTGAGAAGTTGTTTCTTGACTTCCTCGCGCGACGCAGACAGACGCGGTATCGATACGTTGTCGCGGATAATGTTATCGCCATACATGGATTTTGTGAACACGAGGGTTGGTTTTTTTTTCAAAATGGCGTCACACCGAATGATGCGGGTTCAAAATGGTGATATAATTCTGTATAAAAAGAGGCACCCAGTATAGTATTTGCCTGGGTTTAGTTTTTTAATACTGAATGGAGTGAAAAGAAGCCGTGGTGTAAACGAGAATTCATAAGGTTTCTACTACATCCTTGCATTAGTTAACGCAATGTATTGTCTATGTTATTAACTTTGTTGATTTACCTTTATTCGACGCTTCTCTTGAAATTGTTTCTATACATTTTTCTCAGCCATCATCGCACGAAATACACCTTTATCTGTTTCATTAATGCGAACGACGAAGCCTACAGCTATCTACTCATTCAATACTTTCTTTTTTTCCTTAGATCGCTCCTATACTCTAAAACTACCTAAACTATTTCAGCAAGTCTGATTTAAAAAAAAACAACTTTTCATTATATCAATTATCAAGCTATCATTGAATTTTTTTTTCATTTTTGTTACATTTGACGGTCATATTCCCGTGACGTCGTAGGCTTCAAAACTATTTGGGCCAGGTTGGTATCGAATCTTTGGACTATCCGATCGTTGATATCGCTGAAGATGAGTGCAGCCAAGAGAGAGCCCCCCATGTCTGTTCTTTGTCGGAAGCTGCAAAGCTTTTAGAAAATGTCGATCGGAAAGTGGAACGAAAATGGACATTTTCTCCCTTGAACAAGCTTGCTATTGGAATTCCTAGTTTACTCCCGTCGCGGAGGGCATAATTAGACTTATTAATTTTCATTTTAACGCTCCAAAAGGCATTGTTCGATTTGTCACCATTTGTGTACATTAACTGATTCGATCCAGGGAATTGCCTAATTTGTTCCTTTTTGACAGCAGCCGCGCCAAACGTCAGTTTTCCCGCGCGACGCATTAGCTGCCCAGCCAAGCAAGAGCTGAGACTGCTGTGGGGGAGGAAACAACAGTAAGGAGAATAAATAATCAAGAGAATACTTAACGAGGGGATTATGAGAAAGGAAGGTGTTTCGGAGAGGAGAGAGAAAGAGGGCAGATGATGTGTTATGCATATACAAAGACAATGGAATGGCACAAAAATTGCTTTGATTATGTGTGCTTTTTGTTTTTCTTAACTGCAGGAAACACGCAGAAAAAAATATTTGATAGGCGTTCTAATGCATTGGAAATGTCATTTTAGCCACAGGGTGAATTACTTTGGCAACATCTCGCAGTGAAATAACATCCCTTTTACAGCACTCCTATGCAGCATTTGATATTTATGTGTCTAGATATTATGGCGTGCAAGTCAGCCTCCTTGTAACCCTACCCCCCTGTGCTCTTTTCAGGTATCAGTAAACAGGCAAGTAAGAAACCATAACACACAGTACTACTACCCCTCCTTTCCCCGTCCCCAACATCCCCACCC
>JAWQUT010000085.1:1389482-1415132 GCA_033807755.1 Ellobium chinense | reverse complement strand
CTCCCTCCCCGCCCTCCCACTCCTGGCATCATCTTGCATCTTGATGCTTTTAATCTGCATAAATGAAAACGTGGATGCCACGATGTTCAGTACACTAATACCTCTTTACTGTTTCGGATGGCTCAAAATAGAGTTTATCTAATTTCACAGTCTACCTTTAAAAATAACTTTAATGACTTTTAATGCTTTGGGGATTGATACGCATTATTAGCTTGATATTGTCTACAAATGCTGCAAATTTTATATATTTAGGTGATATAGTTATGTCACAATTGAATAATTAAAAATACATGTCTAGCTATAGCATGCCTGCAGTGCCCCCAAACACTGGTCCTTGCAATGCGCCCAAACACTGGTCCCCGCAATGCGCCCAAACACTGGTCCTCGCAATGCGCCCAAACACTGGTCCCCACAATGCGCCCAAACACTGGTCCCACGAGTCAAATTTTGACGTGTTTTTGATTCTATCAAATGACGAAAGTATAGCACCTAGATCAATAAAACTTGCAACAGTTGTTGATTATGTTTTATTTTTTAAGTGTTTAAAATTGTACCCCCTTTTGGCAGAACAGCAGAATCAGATTCTGTAGGATGTCATTCTCCTCTGTGCAATAAGGCATCCTATTTCCCTGAATTTATTTCTTATTATATGTGTTTAAATGACGATCCTCTCTTTTGGTTCCATTTAACGTATTCTTGAGACATATATATACAAGTACAGTATATTGAAAACCTTCTATAACAAATATTGAGGTAAGCTTTTCGTAAGATCAGCATCCATAAAAGAAGAAAACAAAAAGCGCACGACCTCGTATGTATAGCAGTGCGGTGCGCAATTTTGCATGCCAAATTTACTGAAATTAGAAAATAGCATTGAGCACCACAGTAGTACACTATAATTTGCAGTATAGGGTAGCTGATTCCGTAAACGTCCTGGAGAAAAGGAAAATGTGCTAGAGGCTAGAGAGTGAAATATGTGTTTCTATGTAACACAACCCTCAGGTTCTGATCAATATAAACTATCTTAAGGCCCCCAAACTTTTTTGTCATGGCATATCTATGAGTATCCACAAACTAGTAGCCTATTGTACAATGCAAAATATGATTCGTGCATGCATCTCTCAGCACGGTTTGCAGCGTTTAATGTTATTCGATTACTAGAACCTCAAGCACCCGACAGACGTTTGGCTTAGCAGACGTTTGACAATGACAATGACAAAAGGATTTATTGCAGACTTTGAAAGTATATGCATCACAAACATTGACATGGTTGAGGAAATTTTGCATTGTCGAAATAGGACGCAGAAAATGCAATTTGCGACATCCTATTGTTAAAAAAAAAAATGAAGTTAATTATACCATGAGTTACGTGCAAAGTAATACTAATATCAGAAGTACATGTACATTGTACATGTAATTCTTTTTAATTAAAATAGAAATGCCACTTCTGCGCTATAGAAAGAAAGCAGCAAGTCATGTCACCTGGCCAGCCGGACTCGTCGGAAATTTGAGAAATAGGCTAAGAGCAAATAAGCGTGGTCAAGATTTGAGAGGTGTGCGATGATGCCTTTTTAACAACTTCTAATAATTTTTCAGCTCTAAAATTTTTTTTGCAGGATGTGGGGAAGTGTATAAGGAAAATATTTAGCGAAAAAAGTATTTTGGACTCAAATTTGGAATTTACGAGGTTGGCTCGGAGCACCGTCGAAATGAATTAAGCTCTATCAAAATATCTCGCCAATGGAATACTTACAACCACTTATTTCTCTGATGGCAGTCGCTCAGTCACAGCACAAAGTCCCTAACTGGTTATTCCAGATTTAGCTTTCATATTCTGCACGTTTTGTCTTAAGACTTGCAAATGAAATATCGTGACGCTCATTTCACATTTGCCTAAGTCATTTTTTGGAGGTTTTAAGATGTAATTGAGCGCTCTCAACCTTTTTCTTTCAAAGCAAAACAACGAAGCAGATATTATTTTTCGCTTGTAAAATTGGGATATAATAACAAACCAAAACATTGTGTTTATAGGAGAAAGAGAATAAATGAAAGATCATAGTCATATAAAAAACTCAAATTATAAAAAAACGAAACACTTCGGTATCTTCATTGTAGGAAGTGCAGCCTGCACTATCCAATGATAAGGCTTAAATTCTAATAATATATGACTTAATTATATGACATGACATATATTTTGGTCCTATAAAATTCATATTTCAAAAAGTCATATTTCGACGTCTTTGATTCTAGATGATGAAAACTTGCAACAGTTATGGATTATATCTTTTGTTGTTGTTGTTGTTGTTGTTGTTGTTGTTGTTGTTGTTGTTGTTGTTGTTCTTGTTCTTGTTCTTGTTTGTGCATAAAACAATGCCGATTTCTTTTATGTCTTGTAGTAACTGAAGAGCGTTTTTCTAAAACTCGGTATGTGGTAGGTTTCAGAAAAATCGATTTTTACAAGATTCTTTCAGACATTTTTTGGCTTCTTTGTAGCGTCTTTTGTCTTAGGCCAAGCAGATGGCGATATGTTAGCTGAAACTCTGAGTTTTAATGATAAGGCTTTTCTTCTTGGTTAATAAATGATCAATATAATGATTACAATACTACTAAAACATGAAACAAAAGCTTCCATTCCACCAGGTTCTCTAACATTTTTCCTTCAGTTGCATCTTTTGTCTTGAACCATGAATTTGGCATAATATGGCAATAGATCCTTTGATAAGGCTTGCCTTTTTGGGGATAGATTTTCAGAAATATTCAATTGTGATCATATCTATTTTTTTCTCCATGGTATTAAATGTAAAGAGATGGGCAAAAAAAAGTATTCCAGCACTGAAAGACTTGGGTAAACACTTTCTTATTCTATTATTTATAAGGCTTTCTATTTCAGCTTGGAACAAATACTAGAAAAACAGACAGAATGAACAGCAGCACCGGAACTGAAGAGTGTTATCTTTCCTTCCGGGCTGGCAATCGCCAATATCTCACGATGTCAGGGCACACGCGTCCAAAAGTCGTGAGCAAACGCTGAACGCACGCGAGCGAAGAAGAGAGAGTGAGTCGTCAAAAACAAAAGGGTGGAAAAAAGAAGTATGTGGTCAAACACTCAAGATTTACATGAATACTGCAGTGTCCTTAATTTTCTTGCGGCAGGTAGGAGGCCGGATGGGTCGCAGAGTGGATCGAGTGCGGGACACTGCTTCCAATTAGTGAGCGTGGCGTGGAAGGCACGTCACCTGCTCTCACGCTCTCGCTCAGGGTTAATCTGTTGATCTAGTTGCCATTAAGCTATAATTGATCCTTCTGGTGACTTGAGAACCGTGCTCAAAGTTTGTTTGTCGACTAATATTTGTCTTGCCCTGGCCTCATCTCAACTTGCGCAAGGACTTTCTTTTTTTTTTTTTTTTGAAATGAAAAGAAGAAAAAGAAAAAAGTTAGAAGTGAGAGATGAAGAGAGGGAAAGAGGAGAGAATGGACATTCATTGTAGAACGTCTTTACCCGAGGAAAAAAAAATCCGGAGGGTAACAACAGTACATAAACACCGTAGAGAGAGTGAGACATGAGATCGAAGTTGGGGACGGCTAATTGTTTCCCTTTGATTTGAATTTTAAAGGCCAATGCTGTCCCTTGGAAGAATGGTTATTTCCCTTTCAAGAGTGGTTCTCTCGCCTTTGTAATCACTCGACGCAGAGCATTGATTTTTTTGTGATCCTAGAAAGATTAGACACGATTCAAGCGATCAAAATGTAAATGGTCCCAATTTGTTAGATTCCAGACAAGTTCGGAGACTTCATTTCGTTGTTCATCAGTAACAATACAAAAGTTCAAACATGAATTTACATTTACTTTGTTTGTAATGAAGGGAAAGTAGAATCAGGATGAAGTGAAATATGACAGCTGGAAAGAAATCTACAATTTCAAGCAGTTATATTATTTCACAGCTGAAAAATTAACTCCGCGGAAAACTGCAGACGATTCTCGCATACAGCCATAAGTCGTATAGTTCACTGAGGTATCTTGTTGGCCAGTTACACACAAACGCAATAGCCACAATTTTAAAAGTTCCGTGATTTCATTTGCCTTTCTGTACACTTTTGGCTGTTCCCAAGTGTGATTATCGCATCATTTATCGCCTTGTTTCATTTTTTTAGCCTTGATCTTTATGGTACTTAAAACATAGTATACAATAAATAATAATAATGCGGTTTGTAAGTCTCGTACCCAGGCTAATGCCCACTCACGCGACTTCACACTATTATTACCCCAGCAGACCTGATCACTCTAGGACGTTATCGACTCCCTGGGGAGCATACAGTGCCGCTGCCATTAATAGGTGCTGATCACGAGCATTCTGACAATTTCTTCCACTGCCTAAAGCCAGGTATCCATTTTACAGACGGGTAGACTGAGGAAAATGAGAATGAAATGCTTTCCGAAGGCACTTACAACATGACTGTGGTCGGGAATCGAACTCACGACCTTTAGATCTTGAGTCCAACGCCGTAACCATTAGGCCACGCTGCTTCACATTTATTATGCACATGATTATCAGCACAATTGTTTGTGGAACAAAGTGTGCAGAATAATACAACATTTCAAAATGTAAGCCTTTACGCAGATAATTTAAAATAGTTACGGTCAAAAAAGAATTTCCTGCTTTGGTGGACGTAGAATATAATGTGCCGTGCCGTGCCTTGGCGTTTTGTGCCGTGCTGTGGCGTGTCGTGCCCTGCCGAACGGGGCTTGGTGGAACCAGGTTCTTCCGATTAATTCAACGAAAAGAAAAGGCTGACAGAAGAGAAGTTCTGAACTTAAGGCGGAAACGAAACCCAGTAGTCTACATGCGAGACAGTTGCTGTTTAACTGTAATATTACTTTGAAGTCAGTGAGATCACACTGAGCTCCCATTTCGCGAATTACTCTGCTCTTTCTCTCGTGGATTGTGTGACACTAACATTGCCTCTTAAGTGCGACTAAAGTGCTAGAAAAAATGTGATTTCCGACAGTTTTTATATTTTCAATATCAAGTTTTAGATCAAAAGTCATCATTTTTGCTAAAAAATAATATTTCGAAATTAATTTTACAACTTTTAACCTATTCTGAAATTGTAAGAAAAAAACAGTACCGGAAACGTCACGTCAGCGCGGAAGTCGCGGTGTTTTCGATCGAGAACAATGGCAAATATGGTCGAGCCGTATCAGTTCGAGCCCCTGCGCCGAAAAACAGATGACGAGGATATAATTGAGGAGAAGACTATTGGACCATCAGTTCAGGAATGGTAAGCAAGCATTCTGTCACAGTTTAGCGCACAACAATAACCCATTGTTTCCACGTGGGAGCGAGCCCTACTGAATGCAGCGCTACACGTAATAGCCTTGAGCCCGACGCGTAATAGCCTTCATGCGTGTACACAGTGTTGGTGACGTCACGTATTTCTGGCGAGGCGAGCAGCGGTAACGCTAACACAGTAGGGCATGGGCATGTGTTATTCTTTGTGATTTCTTCGAAACGCGTTAGATTTGATGGGTTTGAGAAGGTCAGTAGGAAGTTTGAATCACTGATGCATGTTAAAATAGTAATTTCACAGGATTCTGTGCACTACCCATAAAAGTACTTTAGTCGCACTTTAAAGCAAAGATTCTGATTGATTGATTGATTGATTGATTGATTGATTGATTGATTGATTGATTGATTGATTGATTGATTGATTGATTGATTACTGGCTGGCTGGCTGGCTGGCTAATTGGACGGACGGACGAACGGATGGATGGATGGATGGATGGATGGATGGATGGATGGATGGATGCTCAGTCATCTTTCAAGTTTATTAAGGACCGTGGTCAGAGATTTCACAAACTGTGGATTCAGGAACCGTTAACGGTTAACGAAACGTGAAGGGTCACTGCTGCATGCAAATAACTGATAGTAGAAGATAGGTCGTTTACGTTATTACTACTGAAGGACATCTGACATTCTATTTACCAACACTGCGAAGATATCTCTCTCTTGTCATGCTGGCACTGAAGAAGTGTTCTCTCATGCCACATTAATACAGGCGGCTCTACTTAAGTACAGTCCGTTTAACAGAACCTTCCGCGTTACCTCAATAATTGTCAAAATAACAGGACACTGTTTTGGAGATAAAAGCCACTGTATAATCGCATTCTTCTCTGGTTTGTTCACGATTTCAAAGTGAAAGGAAACGGTAAAACAAAAAATGGTAATACGACTTTAGCGTTTTAAATACACTTAATGCCAAATTAAAAGAATGCTCGAAAAGTTCAGATTAGAAATTTCGAAATGTGATTACAACTATGAGGGGAAAACAATTCTGATCAACCTTGCCGATTTTCATGAAGATGTGTGCGGCTGTTTTTGGGAACATTGGCTGAAATGTCGNCCCCTTCCCCAACAGCTTTGCACAATGCAATATGATCGTATGAAACAAAAACATGCAATATGAGTCCTGAACAACAGCGAGTACCCCTTCCACATCTCCCTCCCCCATACCCCACCCCTAACCCCTACTTTCTCTCTAATACGCCTTTGGTAAAGGTAATTTTTTCCCTATTTTTTTTTTGTTTTTTTACACAACACGAACACTATTAATTAATTGTTCCATACTAGATTCCGTATATATTCAATGAACGGAAAAAAAAGAGATTTACCTGCGCCCGATGTCATTTCTAGAACTAAAGTCCCACGCAGGTCTACATGTTATAATTGATCTTCACATAGATAAAAAGAACACTGGAATTCGGATCATAATGATCTTTCGTTCGCTACAGTGGCATTTTGTTTTGTAGGTAAGGAAGAGAGAGAGAGAGAGAGAGAGAGAGAGAGAGAGAGAGAGAGAGAGNGAGAGAGAGAGAGAGAGAGAGAGAGAGAGAGAGAGAGAGGGAGGGAGGGAAAGAGAGAGAAAGAGAGGGGGAGAGAGAGAGGTACAGTGCTCATCGTGGCAAGAAAAATTTGGGCATGATAAAAAGGTTGTTGTTCCTGATTTCTCGTGGCCTAATTGTCTACTAGGGATTTTCACTGTCTCTCTATATATGTGTCTCTCTCTCTCTCTCTCTCTCTCTCTGTCTTTCTCTCTCTGTGTGTGTGTGTGTGTGTGTGTGTGTGTGTGTGTGTGTGTGTGTGTGTGTGCGTGCTTTCCCCTCTCTCCAAAGAGTTGCGCACCCCTTGCATGTTCTCTGAAATTTAAAGGCATAGAAGGAAATTTATCACTTTCAAGTGTTCGATAATTTCGGCCTAACATAGCCATGTCAAAGAATAAACTGCCCTTAAATACCCATCATGCGGCTTGTATTTTTGGTGCATCATCACTTTAATATTACTTCGTTATATTTCATCACTTTAATATTACTTCGTTATATTTCATCACTTTAATATTACTTCGTTATATTGAAATAAAACTTTTACGAAATACATGAGAAATCGATAGCTTAGACTATGGATTCCGATAGCGAATATAATGACGTGACCGAAACAATTCTTTCTTTTTGTTTTAATCTCCGAGGGAATAAATACACAGTAATTAAAAGAGCAACTATTTAGCAAAGTGCATTAAAAAAAAAAACGTGTCTTATAACTAAGAGAAGAAGGCGAGTTTGTAAAGTTGAGGCTTTTTCATCTGAAATACACTATTTGCTCAGTTCTGGATCTTTTATACACCAATAACTGGTGCCTTTGCGTATGAATCTGTTCGGTGAAGCACTAGCTGCAGGACTGCCGAAAGAGCTAATTACTGTGAAAAAGAAAGTGTATAATTCATTCAGTCCGTCACAAAAGTTATTAAGTCTAAGCTGCACACTCTCACAAAACTTCATATGTTACATAAGGGTTGCGGTGTACACAATTGATCCTATTGAAACACATATCTTACATCCACACATTATTAGTATGTAATTGTCGTTAAACAGCGGCTAACGAAGTTGATAGAAGGATAAAGAAAATTTAAGTGGATTTTTCTTTTAACACTCAAAAGCTGCAATATGGCTCATAAAGAGAAATAATAAATAATGTTATTTTTTAAAAGGGCCATAAATACCTTTCTTCTCCATCTCTCCAACCTGTTGGGTTGGACTGGCTGCTCCCTCTGATTAGCATGCCAAAAAAATAAGCACCGTCTCATGGGGGAGTTTGTCCCACAATAAAATCGGCGTTCGAATTTGGATGCAATAGTCATAAATTAGACCCACTTCCCTTTCCCCCAATAAGCACGCCTAAGATACCTCTTTATCGAGCTTTAGACAGGGATGGCCATGGTCCAAATAGTAGATGATCAGCGCTTTGAAAATGGAAGACGCAACATGTGCTTCCAAGCTGGATGGATAGAGTAAGTGATATAAAAGCGATGATTGAAATAAAATACCCAAATCAGTCAGCTATTTTTAAGCTTTAAGGAGAAATTAATATGCCTCTAGTAACTAGTCATCTTCCCTTTGACCCCCCCCCNCCCCCCCCCCCCCTTTCCACCCAACCCTGAATTATCAGTAAACTAAGTTACTTTAGGCGTAGACGACATTCTTTCCTGCCTACTGTCTAAGCTCGTAGATCTTGCCAGTTGTCACTTAAATGTCAAATTTAATTTACTTACCGTTTTTTTGCTATTTAAGCTGTCACTTAGGATGACAAAAATATTTTTCTTTTTTTTACTGTTTCTCGCTTCGTTTTCAAAACTATACTGATTGCCTATTAAGACATTTATGTACTTTATTTACTCCACATTTGATAAATGATTCATAATGGAGCGCGCCAAGACAGTTTATTCAGACAGGAAAATAGGACGCTCTCTTTTTTCTCGTGCATGACTTTGACGCAAATTGGCTCGGTATGTTCTGGTGACTTTGACAGAAATAGCCACGGGACAGATAAAAGTTCTTGCAAGTAACAATTTATCACCGAAAACATTCTCAAACGCCTCTGGCGAAGTCTTCAGTGGATGACAGAAAACTCGGAAAATGTCAAGCCAAAGTTTGACAACTCGACACCAATTAGAACCGTCCTCGTACCACGTGTGGCTGAGAATGGAAGAAAAAATCTGGCACTTCAGTGACAGGCAAAAAGTTGTGGAATCACAGGACTCGACGTCCGTATCTCACCTTTGCCACACAAGAGCTCGTTTTTGTCAGAGATAAAAATGAGTATCAGGTGCGTGTTTTACAAGGACTACAATGATCTGAGTTATTGCAGAAGTTGTTGGATTGGGTTTTATTTACGTGATGATATAATATTCTTCAATTTAGCAAGTTGAATTTGACTTGCGTAAATCACTTTCCTCTTGGAAAAAAAAAAGGTTCCATTCAAAATCTTAAAAATTACTTACTACTAATGAATAATTTGTATAGGGGCGGTAACTCGCCAGGAAAACAGTGCACTTATGTCTAATTACTGATTCTCATAATTTGGACTTTATCTATCAAAATATGTTTTTCTGTCAGTACGAAGCAAAGTTGCCAATTTGGCAGTCCAGTCATGTCAGTCAGGATTAATCTGAACTTTTGCGCTGATATAAACACTGTAAAGAGCCATTACTTACACCATTAATACAATAGACTGGTTCTTTTGTGTACTTTGTAGATTTTGGATTTGAGTGTTAGATCTTGAGAGATCTTGAGTTCATATTTATTTATCTCTGGAAATAGTTGTGGTATCATTCACTATATAATACTCTTTGGTATTGCATGTAGTACTTGAGTTAATAAATTATTGTTATTGTTATTTTAACCATTTCCGTCTTTTTCGGGCGAAAATCAGAGCATTATGGAAAAAAATATTTTGCAGTAATTTTGACCGCTAATGGCGTAATGGTGCAATCGGCATCACTTAACTGCAATTCCTAGGAAGTATGGACAAAATTACGATTGGGGCTATGAACTTATCCCCTGACTTAAAAAGGCAGATCACACTTTATTGATAAATATTGCGATTAAGCGTAAGTTTCTATTGAGTGGACATCACCTTTCTGTATTGAGCATGCACAATTAAACCAAGCAATAGAATCTGAACTTCTGTAATTACAAGGCAATCAATCTCAAGCTGATAAAGATCAAGAGATATAATTGGCTGATGTTATTGGGAATATGAGATCCTATTGGCCCATTTTGTCTCTTACCTTCATGGGACAGTTAGAGTCAGAATAGAAATTAGATCTGCTGCACAATGAAATTTGCTGTTGTGTATGAAACAATCCCTTTCATTGGCTGATTCATGTATCTTACTTACAGATTTATTTATTAGCATGATCACCGAATCAGCCTAGCACCTTTCTGATTTGGGCAGTTATTTAGCCCACTTTATAGCCAAGTTATATCCGATAAACGGGTCGGAAACTAAAAAAGTTTATATATGGGGAAAAAACAGAATTCGTCGCTAACCATTGCAAGGGAATGACCTGTCAAGATTGTATAGAGCACTACCGAGCGCTTTATTATGAGAACGATATTTTTTTTTCACTAAACCAAACCAAACCAATATGTGATAGAATCATCGAAAGTATGGAAACAATTTATATCTGACGACAGCGACATATTTGTTTTTGTTCTCTGACATTTAAGCTTCTGTGGTATTACCAAAGAACACCAGTTTTGATTTCATAAACGCTCTTTTTTCCCACTCACGATCTACTTCAGACTATAATACATCGTACACTCTGAACAATGTAACTACATTTTCTCGATGTGCATACTCACTAAATTATGGTTAGAGTGAAAGTGTTATCCTCGTGAAGTTACAAAAAAAAAAAACCTAAAAAAGCTTGGTTAAATCGTGACAAAAGACAACGATAGGGATAGTTATGTCAGCTATGATGAACTTTAATTCAAGAAGCCAACCATATTCATCGTTATTGAATATGTGGGCGGGAGGTGAGCAAAGTGACCTACTCTTGGGTGACAGCCATGACAGTAGGCACTGCTATTATTTACGATAATGTTACGAACAGGGTAGGTCACGGAACAACAAAGAAAAAAAAAGAGTGCCTTTGTATTCATATCAGAATTATTTTTTTTGGAGGATTGGAGGGGAAGGGGCGGAGCAGGTGGGAAGGGGGAGGAAGGCGAGAGGGCAGAGCAAAGGGAGGGGACAGCGATTCTAACACAGCTGCTCTGAGAAGCGGAGGAGGACGATATTTATGGCACTTTCAATGTCACCCCATAATAAAATTTGTGTAAAGTTTATAAAATTAAGAAATTATGAAGTTTTGTGTATCAATATTTAGTACCCAGCACAAAATAAAAGATCTACAGAAAGGACAAAAAGATATTTCCGAGTGTCCCAAATCGCCATTTCCCTAAACTCGGAAATCGACTGTGACCAGAAAAATGGTTTTGAGGTAAAACGTTTCTTTTGCATTTCCACTGTGGATCAATAGTGTGCATAAGTGCGCACCTTGGTGTTTTCCGTAAGTGTGTAAGTGGTAGAATACTAAGCCATGAACGGGAATATCCAATTCTGTTGTGAGTTGCAAGATAATAATATATGATAATTGAATTCAAGCGTAAAACAAGCTTCAGTAAATTATTATAGTTCTTGCCTTTCCTACTTAGCTCAGGAATTGCGCTACGATTTGTGTATAGGCCTACATGTGAAGCACTCCAGTTTTGGAACAGCAGCATAGAAAAATCGGGAAAAGCTGCCCTTTATAGATGCATCAAGTCGGAATTAACATTCGAAAACTATTTAGATGACCTACCTATACACTTAAGACACTCCTTTTGTAGATTTAGAACAGCTAATCACAAAATGCCAATAGAGACAGGAAGATGGAACAATGTACCTATATACGAGCGTAAATGCACTCTTTGTTATAATAACTCTGCTGTTGGAGATGAATTTCACGCCATATTCGAATGTCCAAAATTTAATCTGGAAAGGAAGAAGTACGTCGACAAAAAAATTATCTCAAGACCTAATATGTTCAAAGCTAAATTACTCTTCAATAACCAATCAGTACAATGTATTAAGTCACTGGCCATATACACTAAGAAAATACTAGATAAATATAAATGAAGATACTAAGTGGACATTATATATGCTTTATCAGTGTACTTCTTAATTATTACTTTGTCATCTGTCCCGTCATTTGTTAAAAACAGTTGTATGCCTTTATACCAGAAATGGTCTGGGCTTATTTACAAATAAACTTGTTAAACTTGTTGTTTCCTGCTGAAATGATTGTTTCAAATCATAAAGAATTCTTGTATTGTTTGAAATCATAAAGAATTCTTGTATTGTTTGAAATCATAAAGAATTCTTGTATTGTTTCAAATCATAAAAAATTCTTGTATTGTTCCAAATCATAAAGAAGTCTTGTATTGTTTCAAATCATTAAAGAATTCTTTTACAGTAATGAAGATTACATAATCCTTAATAAGGAAACGTTCTCTTTCTATGGGCATGTCAGAGAGAATGTAACCACACTGATTAGTCGAAAAATGGGAAGTTCATCACTAGAGGCTGAACAATGTGATTAGCATGGTTGCATGGGATGCGATTTTTTTTTATCAGTGTCATACTTCTTCTTTATCCCTTCTGTAGATTTTCTTTTTACTTTGTGGTATTCAGTGCTTTCAAATGGCGACAATCCTTTCCTTTCGATTTTAAAACAAAAGATGTAAGAAGATTATAAGGCTCGTAGAAGAAAATGAATTCTTCAGTTTCCTTAATGTATTCTATTCTGTTCTATTCTATTCTATTCTATTCTATTCTATTCTATTCTATTCTATTCTATTCATTACTACTTCAGAAAATCGTCACTCTGCATCAACTTTGGAGGGATAATAAACTGGGTATTTTTGAGTCATAATAACAAATCAATTTATATGGCTATAATCAAAGAGCTTTTTTTCATATTTCATCTTTTTCGCAGCATACCATTAACTGAGCGAGGGAGAGGAGGGAGAGAGAAAGAGTAAAAAAGATAGAGAGGGTAGAGAGAGAGAGTGAGAGAGAGAGCAAAAGCTGTGTAAATAGTACCAAAGTTTACAAGTAATTTACCTGTGTTGTGACGTCGTATCAGGTAATTCAATCGTTAACGGTGATGACAGTATTAAAAAGCGCTTTTAAATTATGCGGCAGTTTTTTTGGTTTGTTTTTTTTTCAATGATGGGCACAGCTACAGTTATCACTTTAGAACCTCATCTGTAAGAGTCTGTTTGCTCGAATATACTGATTTATCTAGAATCGATGTACAGTTTAATACATACTCAAGATATTTAGCAGTCCGTCGGACTATTGTCATTATTTTTCTAAGCATGAACATTGATGCTTGATGAGAGAAACATTTGCTTTAGAGAATCTGCATTACTGAAGTTTCAAAGATCCGTTATATTTTGGCTTATTTCGTTGTAGTGCTATTGCAGGGACTTTTATATTATAGACAAATGTCTAGTCGGAAATATGAGCATATTGTTTAAAGCTGTGGTAAAACTTCGTTGTTTAAAGGTTAAATACTAATACACGACTTTGAGGTCAGAACTTTTATGATGAATGAGGGACCAGATTTTCTTTTTGTAATAGCGGATGTTTCTGGAAATTAGATTTGAAATCACCATTGACCGCACTGAATGTACTCGTTAAACCACACAAGTGCGCCGATGTCGATCATCCGGAATAGGTAGACGACGTGTACCCATCACAGCAACGCAGAAACAAACCGTCACGCTCATCCCATATTCGTCTAAGTCTTTTTCGGACGATCTGAGTTGTTTATATTACTATGGTATCCATATTATACTATATCATTTTTCCCATGAAAACAAAAGTAGAGTTTTCACTCGTTATTTTATCGCTTTTTAACAAGTTCAACCACATCTTCCTCATTGTTTTGTTTTGAGCAACAGGTTGAGTTCGCTAAATTTCTCAAAATGTCAAAAAAAAAATGGCTTAGGCAAATGTGGAATGAGCGTGGCAAAAAAAAAAAAAAATTCCATGGGTAATACTGTCAAAGGAAAGAATTTTCTCTCGTCAACGAGATTTGCTTGGTAAATAATTATAAAAGAAATAACGAGGAATTCGTAAGCATAAAGGAAGACCTCACTTCATCAATTCGTATGAATCTGAGAACCGCACGCCCTCCCCCACCCACCCGTCGCTGCAATATTGTGATCCCGTCCCAAGTATGTTTCAATGAAAATTTATTCATGAACTCGGACACCTCACATTCTCGAAATTATAGACTGGTTTCAAGGAGTTATAGTATAGCTTATGGTGCCTTACTGTAGTTTGACATCAAATGCCGCTTAATCGCAAACTGGATTAATGCTTATTATTTTCCACGTAACAAAAATTCTTATTTCTTTGTTCAAGTCACTGGATACCTCCATTTTCCTTAAACGGCATTCTTTATTCCATGCTTCCCAGGGAGTTGTGATGAAGCGGAGTTGACTGTGCCCTAATAACTTTTAGGAACAAAGTTTTCCATTACACGGGACTATAGTGGACGTCAAATGAACTGAAACCGATTAATCAGAAAAACCGCTTTACCGGAAAGATCTTAGAAGTCCCATTAAATTTCGCAATTTTTATTTAAAGCAAATTTCGCCTGTTTAAGAAAAAAAAAGCTCAATGCTTTTTCACCGGAAGGTTTTTACATTTTATCATCTAAGATTTGCCACGATTCTCTCTGTTTGCGGAAACCGCTCGAGACAAACTGACTCATCATAGAGATATGATTGCAACTGTGAACGTTTTTTTCCGTAGAAAAACAGAGCAGGATGTTTGTATACCTATGTGCCTCCTTTCTCACAAGCCAATCGTGATGAGAAACAAGAACCAGTCTTTCATGCCATATTATAGACACTCACCTATAGCCTAGCCACATTCAGCTGGCTTGGTCTAGTAACATAGATTTATAGAGTAATGCGTTTCCCTGCATCGACAACCAGGGAAGGTCTGTCAGTGCATCAAAACTCTCCTCCTCCAAGTGACCATAAAACTCCTTCCCCCCTCCCCTTCCCTTTCTCCTACCGTATTTTTTCACCGATTATTAACACTGGCTATTTTAATTCTGCGTTTTCCCTACAGCAAATAAAAGTGTCAATACATTGATTTGTAAGTTTCACCCGGTAAAGTACAGATCACTTAGTACTTAGGAAAGGACATACTTTTTCCTTGTTCTGCTGTACTACTATCGTTGCACCACGCACTCCTTTTAATCCGAAATACGGTTAATCCGAAAACGTTTAACCAACTTTCACTGTATAGCGAACCTGTTATCACCATGTTACATATTCTATATCAAGGGTATAGTGAACCCTGTGATGAAGAAATTCTGGTGTCTGAGCATGAAGTTCATTATACAATGTGGAGTACAGGTAGTCTTGTGTGGCTGCTGGATGGATGATTATCTCATGTAAAGATTGCTTAAAATTAATTGTGGGTTGGTTGAGTGTATGAGTGGCTTGGTTGGCTGGTTGGTTGGTTGGTTGGTTGGTTGGTTGGCTGGCTGGCTGGTTGGATGGTTGGTTGGTTGGTTGGTTGGTTGGTTGGTTGGTTGGTTGGTTGGTTGGTTGGTTGAAACCAGTACGATGTACTTACTTTTTGGTGCCATTCTTGTGGATGCTGCCATGGTCTGATAGCCGTCTTCTTTCTTCCCTCTGGAACAGTTAACAGTAGCCTGTACTTCACCTGGCTTTCAGTCCAGTATATATGAGTGAATATCAGCGCTCTCAAACAAGTGGAGAGACGACACTTTTTAGATTGAAGACGATCCTTTATGATGAGATATCATCAGCATAATAAAATGGCCATTTATATGTTAAAACATTTCAGTTAAAAATGGCCAATTTAATTTCAGACTTTATAATACTGTAGTTTTTTGGGGTTTTTTTTTTGTGGCTTCACATCAGGAGTGACGGCTTAGACTTCGTCAGTCGTTCCGAGCACTGAGCTGCGTTACATTGAAACATAATGGGTTTTCTTGAAGCAGGTTTGTATTAATTTTCTCTGCTATTAAATGACGTTCGTCTACCACTTTCATGGAACAAGTTGATATTCATAGATGATCCAGAATTTCAAAATAGGACTTTTTTTTTTATCTTCTTGTAAGATGTAGGCATTCACTTGCAGCGTGTGGAGAAAATAACACCGTTCCAAGAGATAATGAATCTCTTATGTTGTAGTAGTTGCTGCTGCAGTTGTTGTTGCAGAAAGCCTATTACTTGAAGGCAGAAAACTTGACAAACTTCCAGACGTCCACTTTGGTCTTGTGCACCCAGAGCTTGATCATGAAAGTGAAAGATGACTTCAGCCAGTTCAAACTTTCTGCAGCTTCACTCTTAGTGTCTTGGTTGGTGATAACGGGCAAAAGATCAAACGGAGACTATTTAAACTCGGATGACAGAGACAGCTTTGAGACTTCCTCTCCTTTGAAAGACCCCACCCGCGATATTGATTCAATCTCCGGGTTATGTGGAATTATGCTCAACGTTGCCACAGACGCTCTAAGGTGGATTATTGATGGCGGCTCCAGAACGTGACGACTGGCTGGCTGGAATCAAAGAGGGCGGGGCCAAAAGACGACAAGCCGATGCCGAGAGATCTAGATGGTATGGAAAGAGACAGATAGAGATGGGGGAGTGAGACAGAGAGGGATAAGGAGAGTAAGGGAGGGAAGATATAGAAAAAGGGACGGTCTTTGCTGGCCGTGGGATGCGAGACACATATCTTGCAAACAAAAGTGGCGATCAAGCTTACTACAAAGGGTAGCATGCGCGACTGTCTACTGTCTTGTTTGCTGCGTAATGATCCGAGGAATACCATGACCCTGGAAAGCTATGATTTCTGGAATAATAAAGTAGGCATCTCTCACTTATGAAAGGGAAAGGACACCTAAAATGACACATTTAAGTCTCATGCACTTTTGGATGATATCCAGGACCGTCAGAGTCCCACTCCTAATATCCCATTATGTCAAGGATCGTAGAGTCCTGTAGTCCGAAGATGATACCAAACATGGCTGTCTTCGAATTTTTTTTTTAAATTTGTGCGATGTGGGGAGAGAGGGGAGAAAAATTGGATGGTGGCTACAACCTCGGTGCTTAATTTGTTATTGTTGCTGCTGCTGCTGTTGTTGTTGATGTTGATGTTGATGCTGTTGCTGTTTTTGTAGTTGTTGTTGCTATTAGTGCTGCTGCTGCTGCTGTTGCTGCTGCTGTCACAGCTACCGTTTGGTTCAGTTGGTGGTTTTTTTCTGGATATTTTTTTTGTTTTTGTTTTTGGCATTGGGGGAAAGAGGACAGGGAGGGATGATCGAAGATTTGAGTCATGAGAGTGAAAAATCTGTGTGCATAAATGCGTGTCTCTTGCCTTTAGGTGTTGTTGTTGTTGGTGGTGTTGTTGTTGTCGTTGTTATTTGTTGCTTGTCGCTTTAAGTGGTCTATCTTTGACGTGAACTTGAGAGGAATTAATAAAAAAAAACTCTTGTCTTCGGCTGCGGCATGGTGGCACGGATTGTCTCCCTTTCGAAAGATAATTACGATCGTGATGAAAGATGCATGTCGCAAAGTGGAGATCCTGGATCGCAAGTGATCTATGGACGATACCAGCATACCTACGGAGAATCTTTCCTAAAGACCGTGTCTTGCTAAAGTGATTTCATAGATCTTGCCGATGGACTTAGATTACTTCTCACTAAACAGTCGATAGGTCGAGTCCATATTCCCTGGAGAAGGCGCCCATTCATTTGAAAGGAAGTTATGATTTGTATATAATAACTTTGGACATAAAGAGAACAAAAAGGGACAATTCCTGCCACCATCTTTGTTTCACTACACTTGATCTGATTCTTGTTCAGTGTCTTTGATTAGAGATTTTGTCAAAAGGAGAATGCACTACAATTATTGTTTCCATTTCTAGAACACACTTCCCATGACAAGTGAAATTCCTCCTCACAATCAAAAATTCTCACAAAGATGGCGGAAGAATTCTTTTCCCAGAAGAAGTCTGTGCTTTTTTTTTTTTGGNATTTTTTTAGGGGGAGAGGGATGGAGGGGCAGGGTGCTAGTAAAAATGGATCAATAGTGTTGATTAAATAATTTTCTGGACTGTAAAATTTATTTTATTGATACGTCCTTAACGTGTATAAATGAGCCCAGATCTGTACTTAAATATTATTGTAACTGAAATTTGAGCTGATTTGGGAGCGAAATGTTTAGTGTAGACTCTTTCTGTTAAGGCCATTGGAAAGAACGTTTTCAATTCTTGAGCAAAATTTCCAGGAATTCTTTATTATTTTCTCTGATCGCTTTGCTCATATACATGTAACTGCGAGCTGGTCACCCACTTTGACAGGGAGATTAAAATTTCCCAATATACACACGCGCTGAAAAGATGAGCTTTTACAAATCTCTTGAATACTCACCGGAACTCAAGGGAGTTAATCAATTTTCAAAGCAGAATTGGTCGCTGTAGAGCAAGAGTGGACCATCCCACATCTGCTGTGTTTTTGAGAAATTGAGGGATGAAGTTTATGATGCCATTGAGTTATGAAGACTTGTAAAAGAAAAGTTGGTGTTAGAAGTCCCTACAGGCCAAGAATAGCAATTTAAACGATATTCATAGGAAGATTGAGTCAATATCTATTTACCGCCTTTACCGCCAAAATCGCAAATATCTGGGACCAATTATTCCATGCACTCGGCTTATGCCAGGGTATTATTACGTGCATCTGGCACCGACATCTACATTTTCACATTCATTAAAAGAAAAAAAAACCACAAACATCATGACACTGATTTGAAAGTGATTTTCTGATTTGAGCCCTATAAATGACACGATTAAATGCACGATAGGCTGACTATACCAAGATTATTTCTAGCTTTATGTTACTCGAAAAATTAATAACCTATCAAATCCCTAATGAATTCAATTTATATATATATAAGCTGCAGAGTGGTCTACCCTTGTATACTCACCGGAAGTTTAAGAAACAGAAGGGCAATAATTATATTTCAAAGTATACATGGACTTGGCCTATATTCCGTCCATTTCCTCCACCTAACGACCCCACATCCGCACATCCCCACACCCCACTCCGCCGAAAAAAAACATTTCCAAAATGTCTTGGGGCTCTGTGATTAAAGCCGCCCATGATTTACTACTTCGTATTTTCGTAGTGTAAATGTCCAGATACTTTGAGAAGACACTAGGATAGCAGGGAGTCCGAGAATCTTTTTTGTCTGCCCACCAGCGGTTCTCACCTCATGTCGCTCGGGGTCTTTGTGGTGGATGGGGGGTGGTGGTGGGTAGGGGTGTCCTCCCTAGCTTCGTTAGCACATTCTGAACTGTGCAGTGCCAGTGACTGAGTCTGGACATCTAGTTAGATTTGATCATGATGAATGGACTCGAATATGTTGAACTGAAGAACCGCAAGCTAGTAGTTTGTTGTTTCTTTTAATTCTTGCTTTGCTGGTTTAATTTTCTTTTCTCTTTGAGTAAGTGACATTGAGTATCATATACATGCACAAAGAACAAAGAAACTCATGAGATGAGGCCCAAACTGTAGCATAAACAAAGCCAGATACAAATCTGTTAAGATTAAAACTCTCTCTTTCTCACCACTTTCTTCCTTCCCTATGAACAGGAATAGTAAAACTTTTTAATGAAAGCGATCTGAGATAGTGCCATTAAATCTCCACCCCAATCCCAAGCCCTTCTCTGCCCTCCCACCCCCCTTCGGTACAATTGACTAGATTTTTTTTTTTGGGGGGNTAAGAAACAGAAGGGCAATAATTATATTTCAAAGTATACATGGACTTGGCCTATATTCCGTCCATTTCCTCCACCTAACGACCCCACATCCGCACATCCCCACACCCCACTCCGCCGAAAAAAAACATTTCCAAAATGTCTTGGGGCTCTGTGATTAAAGCCGCCCATGATTTACTACTTCGTATTTTCGTAGTGTAAATGTCCAGATACTTTGAGAAGACACTAGGATAGCAGGGAGTCCGAGAATCTTTTTTGTCTGCCCACCAGCGGTTCTCACCTCATGTCGCTCGGGGTCTTTGTGGTGGATGGGGGGTGGTGGTGGGTAGGGGTGTCCTCCCTAGCTTCGTTAGCACATTCTGAACTGTGCAGTGCCAGTGACTGAGTCTGGACATCTAGTTAGATTTGATCATGATGAATGGACTCGAATATGTTGAACTGAAGAACCGCAAGCTAGTAGTTTGTTGTTTCTTTTAATTCTTGCTTTGCTGGTTTAATTTTCTTTTCTCTTTGAGTAAGTGACATTGAGTATCATATACATGCACAAAGAACAAAGAAACTCATGAGATGAGGCCCAAACTGTAGCATAAACAAAGCCAGATACAAATCTGTTAAGATTAAAACTCTCTCTTTCTCACCACTTTCTTCCTTCCCTATGAACAGGAATAGTAAAACTTTTTAATGAAAGCGATCTGAGATAGTGCCATTAAATCTTCACCCCAATCCCAAGCCCTTCTCTGCCCTCCCACCCCCCTTCGGTACAATTGGCTAGATTATTTTTTTTTGGGGGGGGGGNTTTTTTTTTGGGGGGGGGGGGCAAGAAATAAAAAAACGGAGCTCAGCATTTCGGGAACAAAAATAGGGTATAATAATGCAGGGCTGCTAAATGAATAGGAAGCCAACGAATAGGTTTATTATCGCCGATTTCTCATGGTAATAATCATTGAGCTCTATCCTCTTTCCTCTCTCTTGCCCTTCTGACGATGCGTTCGAGCAGCGCATCTTGTATTTAAGCGAACTTGTCAATACAGTTTCCAGTATCATTGAGAAGTTAAAGTTTCAAGTTTAAGTCCCTTTTATACCGTTATCGCAGAGGTAGGCATGCATTTCTGGCATTTCCTGGTGTTACGATTATCATACACATTACGAACAAGACTTTGCCATTTCCGTCCGTAAGAGATCAGTGGCCATGTGCATAGTCCATACCTAAGTAAATGTGCTATGTTAGCTACACAGTACATATTTTGGAAATTTATCGTGGTTACCGCAGTGCGTTAACGAACGTAAGAATTATGCAAACGACCATTAAATTAGAAAATAAAAGCTCGCAAATAACAGCTCATGCATTGCGATGTTAGCATGGACTCACTAGAGTTACTGTCTAGCGTCTGGTGCTGGTCCCAAGAACACGAGAACCCCTGGCTTGTGTAGGTGACGATAATAATGGCAGCCGTTTTTGTTATGAGAGGTTGAGAACAAGCACAGGTGCCGACGAGTGGCGGGAAATGGCGAGAGGCCGGGGACAGGGGACATCATTGCCGGAGGGAGATTCACGGAGGACAACTACAATTTCTGACAAAATGACTATTGATCTCAACACAATATTCCGTCAGTGGGATCTCAGTGGTCATGAAGGTATCGGCTCTTGGTTTTGAGATAATCTGGAGAATGGGATAGAGAGGGAAAGGAGACAGACAGAGGGAAAGAAAGAAAGAATGAGAGAGATCGGGCTACTAAGAAGAGAAGAACGGAATCGCACGTAATCTTTTTTATTAGTATGAAGAGGCCTGAATCTTCAAAGAATTGTTATGTTTTTAATATTTTGAATTGGTAAATCTACATGATCTATGAATTCCCATACTGGCATTGAATCGGCTCAAACTTATCAACAAAATGAAAACTAAAATTTACACTAGATCTAAGTGGTGAGTACGACCTTGGTATAGCAACCTGGATGATACGAGCTTATATTGAGATACAAACGTGAGTTGCAGTGATCGTTTGATTTTAATATACACCTCAATTATTTGATCCATTTTCTGTTAGGCGATCTTTCCACTTATATTCATTTTTCGAGAGGTAACAAAGTGTCAGAATAGTGTCAAAATAATAATAATAATAATAATGATAATAATAATAATAATGATAATGAAATCGACAATATCGACTAATTCAGCATTCGGAAGTGAGTACTCGTACTGAGAGCCAGAAGTGAGGGTACTTACAATCGATACCGAGGAAGGCCCAGCCCTAGAGATAACTGAAGATGGCTCTTAAAAGGAGTTATAGTTTGGGCAATTGATAAAAGACAACTCCTCATTTCCTCTTGTTTTTTAATAGATCAACACTAAACTCCGGGTAAAACTGACAGGCCGTTTCCATCTTTTCTTGTCTTGTCAGTTATTTTTTTTTCAGATTTTCGAAAAAGGTCTTTTTTCCTTCAAGAAACACTTTCACTACCCTAGCCGATAAAAAGTGTTCCTTCTCTGCAGCATGTATTGCTTGTCTGTTGGCAGAAGACCGAGCTGTGAGACGGATTTCTTCTTTGCGAAATCGGCTTCTCAAAAATACAAAATAAACAAAACGAAAAAAAACAAGATTTCATGGCAAAAACGGATGCTTAATTGGACTGGATTCGAGTGGTAACCACTGTGACCATTAACATATCAAGATACCAAGAGTCTATACTGATCTAACTGACCTTTAATCGACTGTTCTGGTTCTACGGGATAAGGAAGGCTGTACAGACGATTCACATACAAAAGTACTAGTCACACAGCCACAAGAATATTGTTAACATTTGGGAGCTCCGTAAATTGGTAATCGGTAAACGAGAATCTTCCTCAGGGTAGAATCCTGTGTAGCGAAGTCCACAACAGCCGTAAGAGGGGACGATCCAAAGGGCACTTAGTTAAAGGGACAAGGTTAGTTATTTGCCTCGCAGTCTCATAAGTCCACATGCGTTTTTTTCATAATATTGAAACCGTGTATATTTTTCCCTTTCCCTGATAGTTTCCGAGAAAACACCGCAGGAATTTTCACCCTGCGCGCGCAGCCATTACCCCTGCTGCGTGACGTCGAAAGGCAAGATAGACTACTAGACTACTAGACCAGACGGTTTGTGCTTGCGTCTGCATCAATCTCCGTCTAGCTTTTCTAGGTTTAAAATCACGACATTCCAGTAGTGTGTTTTCAGAAATGGTGAGGAGGAAAGAAAATGTACTCGGTTTAAAGTTTTTGAAAAAAAAACAATGTTGATTTTTTAGGCTATACAGTATAATTATATCTACCCCTTTTACTTAAAACACGGATTTTCGCCATAAACTTCTCGCTTAGAGTGCGAACTCACCGCAATGGACAAGGCATGACGTGTTATATAGTGGAGTATGAAGGCCTCTGTCTGTTGAATGAATAACGGTTAAGTCGTGTCGTATTGTAGCGGACTTTGTGAAGTCAGTTTCGTCCGACTAATTTTGAGATACCTAGAGGACAAAAAATATGACGAAGTGACATAAGGTTTGGGATCTGGTGGATTCGCACTCTCAGATTCACACTACATCAGAAAGGAGTTGATTCACTGTTTGTTGCTGAATTTAACATGAATGAAATTTACAAAAAACAAACAAACAAACCAACAAAAACTGCTCTGTATTGACATACTGACAAGAGGCCTGGGAATTCATAGATAAACTCTCTATTTCTCCAATAACTTCTTTCTTTCTTTCTTTCTTTCGCTCTGTCTTTCGCAAATGCACCACCTCTCAACTCTATGTCTTTATTTTTTTCGCAAATATCCCACCTCTTGGAACGCAAAGAAAATCTGTAACAAAGCTAAGCTCTCTCAAAGGTGCTTTTGCAACTTCCTGGTCATATCAGTTCTATAGGATATTGTCGTATGCCACCAAAGAAAAATATACGGTTTATTCTTCTCATTCTCAAAATCTTCTAGCTACTACATTACAAACATGTATTGCCGGACCCATAGCTGGCTGGCATAGCCATTGCGGAGTGGCGGCTGAGAAATCGATGGTGGCTCCATTGGGGGGTGGAGCAAGCCCACGAGACGTCTGGCCACGCCCACAAAACATCGGAGGTGAGTGGCGTTATGAATTAAATGAGGACGGGGTGAGAGCTAACCTAGAAAAGACAGAGGAAGGCAGTCGAGGGGTCGGAGCCGGCTCTGTTGTCACGATTCGGTCATGAAGTTTGTTGATTACAACACTGTGGATTGTTCTTGAATGGAGCTGACGAGAGTGTCACTGTCAGTGGTGATGGTGATATGAAGGAGATGATGGAGTGTGTGTGTGTGTGTGTGTGTGTGTGTGTGTGTGTGTGTGTGTGTGTGTGTGTGAATGAGTATGTATGTGTGTGTGTATGTGTGCGTGCGTGCGTATAAGTGTATCTCCCCGTGTGCGTGCATGTACTGGGTAGAACAGATTCATATGGCGAGAAACCCTGGAAAAAGAACACAAAACCGCAATACCTCTCCAAGACTNGGGGGGGGGGGGGGGGGTGAGGAGGCAAAAGTCTTTGAGGTATGTAAGGCCCTCCAGTCCTTGAAAGGCATAGGATCTTATGGATCTTAACTGTCTCCATGTGTGTGTGTTTGGTTGGGGGGGGGGGATGGAAGAGGGACTTGATATAGGTTGTGAAGAAGGAAGGGTTAGAAGGACGATGTCAACAAAGGTGACAAGAATGACTGATGGGATTAGAAACAAAACTAATGGTGATGACGAAGCTTATAAAAGGAAGCTCAGCTGCAATATTTGATATTTGTAATAATGTGTTTTATAATTTCTGATAATGGATACTTTCGATGCTTAGAATTCCTAATCAGTACCGAAAGGCAAGCCCTAGAAAACACAAAATAATTCGCTACATTCAATGTAGACGATGACAGTTGTTTTTTTTTAACTCCTAACATACTTTATTCCCATTTCGTGGATGAAGTATCCTTTTTCATGCCTGTCTCACCTAATGCGGTTAGTCTACAACGATCCAGAGTAAAAAGCATCAAAAATAATTTTAAACCTCATCCGATCATCAGTGATAGCCCATAAAATGTTTGACCAAAGTACCTGTAGTGACAAAGTGGGTACTGGAATCGGAATCGAAATCAGTTTCGATCTTTTTTCTCAGCCTTTGCGCTAAACTAGTTACTGGTTTCCTCGGGGCAGTACCTGGCAGTATAACAAGACATCGAAAGTAACAAAATGAATCTCGGTCCTTTTCCGATCCTAGGTACCAAACTAACTATCAGTGTCCTCAGAACAAACCCTAGTGATATCAAAAGATAACGAAATCAAATTTCGATGCTTTCCCAATATTCAGTATGATATTAGCCACGTCTCCCTACTTAGCCTGTATCAAAAGGTATCGAAATTATCGAAATTAACTTCTATCCTATACAATCCTCGATATTAATGTAGTCACTAAACCCTCACGGTATCAAAATGTACAGGGAGTATCAGAGTATCGGGAGTATTGGAGGCATTGCAAGTATCAAAAGTATCGAACAAGTATCCAAAGTGTCGAAATGATATTACTGTAGTATTACTAAAGAAACAGAATCGATATTTTCGACACTTAGAAGATGAATGTTGGGTATCGTGATACTTTAATAAAAACGATCAATATTGGTCCACCACTAAGTATTTAGGGCTAGGGCACTTCCTACCATGACCAAACTCAACATACGGTGGAACATCACAAAATCGACTTTCATGTACAGTACTTGGAAATCCTACGTTCTCGTTGTAATGTGGCAGCGTGACTTAATAACTGCGGCACTGGACCTAAGATCTAAAGGTCGTGGGTTCGATTCCCAAGCACGCGCGTTGTTGTAAGTGCCTTGATAAAGCATTTCATTCACATTTTCCTCATTCCACTTGTCTGTAAAATGGGTTACTGGCTATAGGCAGTGAAAGACATTGTCAGA
>JAWQUT010000085.1:1378155-1389158 GCA_033807755.1 Ellobium chinense | reverse complement strand
GTGTGTGTGTGTGTGTGTGTGTGTGTGTGTGTGTGTGTGTGTGTGTGTGTGTGTGTGTGTGTGTGTGTGTGTGTGTGTGTGTGTGTGTGTGTGTGTGCGTGAGTATTTATGTGTGCATGTATGTGTGCGTGCGTGCGTGCGTATAATTGTATCTGCGCGTGTAGTGGGTAGGACAGATTATTATGGTGAGGAACCCTGGGAAAAAAAAATACCCCTCGAAGACTGGAGGGAGGGAGGGGAGAAGGAGGCAAAAGTCTCTGAGGTATGTAAGGCCCCTCCAGTCCTTTGAAAGGCATAGGTTGTGAAAGAGGGACTTGATACAGGTTGTGGAGAGGGAAGGGTTAGAAGGACGATGTCAACAAAGGTGACAAGAATGATTGATGGGATTAGAAACAAACACGATGGTGATGTCGAAGCTTATAAAAGGAAGCTTAGCTGCAGTATTTGTAATGATGGGTTTTAGCATTTCTGATTGTGGATACTTTCGATGCTTATAAGTTCTAATCAGTATCGAAAGTCAAGCCCTAGAAAACACAAAATAATTCGCTACTCTCAGTGTAGACGATGACAGGGTTTTTTTTTTTCTAACCCCAAATAGACTTTATTCCCCATTTCGTGGATGAAATATCCCTTTTCATGGCTGTCTCACCTAATGCGGTTAGTCTACAACGATCCAATGTAAAAAGCTTCAAAAATAATCAGTGACAGCCCATAAAAATGTTTGACCAAAGTACCTGTAGTGACAAAGTGGGTACAGGAATCGGAATCGAAATCAATTTCGATCTTTTTTCTCAACTTTGCGCTAAACTTGTTACTGGTTTCCTCGGGGCAGTGCCTGGCAATATAACAAGACATCGAAAGTAACAAATTGAATCTCGGTCCTATTCCGATTCTAGGTACCAAACTAACTATCAGTGTCCTCAGAACAAACTCTAGTGATATCAAAAGATATTGAAAATAAATTTCGATTCTTTCCCAATTTCCAGTATGAAATTAGCCCTCCTCCCTACTTAGCCTGTATCTAAAGATATCGAAATTATCGAAATTAACTTCTGTCCTATACAATCCTCGATATTAATCTAGTCACTAAACCCTCACGGTATCAAAATGTACAGGGAGTATCAGAGTATCGGGAGTATTGTAGGCATTGCAAGTATCAAAAGTATCGAACAAGTATCCAAAGTGTCGAAATGATATTACTGTAGTATTACTAAAGAAACAGAATCGATATTTTCGACATTTAGAAGATGAATGTTGGGTATCGTGATCAATATTGGTCCACCACTAAGTATTTAGGGCTAGGGCACTTCCTACCATGACCAAACTTAACATACAGTGGAACATCACAAAATCGACTTTCATGTACCTGGAAATTCTACATTCTCGTTGTAATGTGGCGGCGTGACTTAATGGCTGCGGCACTGGACTTAAGATCTAAAGGTCGTGGGTTCGATTCCCAAGCACGCGTGTTGTTGTAAGTGCCTTGATAAAGCATTTCATTCACATTTTCCTCATTCCACTTGTCTGTAAAATGGGTTTCTGGCTATAGGCAGTGAAAGACATTGTCAGAATGGTAGTGATTAGCGCCTGTAAATCACAGCGGCACTGTTTACTCCCTAGGGAGTTTAGAAAGTTTTAGAGTGATCTGACCTGTTAAGGTAATAATAGTGTGAAGTCGCGTGAGCAGGCATCAGCCTGGATACGAGACTTATAAACAGCATTATTATTACTATTATTATTATTCCTATTATTATTGTTATTGCTTTGGTCCCATATTCAGAATCAAATTTACTTCACGAACTAGAATCCCTCACAGTCTTGAACTTAGTATGGTCTGGTCTATCTTTATGAATAAAAAATCCGAGTAGAATTCGAAATTTTGATCTGAAGTGAGTTTATGCATGAATTCTTCCCAAGTTATGCCTTTTTAAAATGCACCTCTGGTGGTTCAGATCTGCTTCGTTCTCTAGCAGTGAAACAATTTTCCCCTTTTAAAGAATATTCATTACGCCCACTCATAATCATTGCAATAACAGAGAATTATATTTCCTCCTGAAAAGTGGCCACTTCGAAAGAAGTTTCACCAAACCCATCGACAGCTTATCCGATAACCTTGTTTAACCAACAAACAAACGAAAGAAAGAAAAGCCTTTGTTCAATTTTGCTTCGGCAGCTTTCACTTTTTAGCTAAAATACAAAATATGGCTGTGTCATATTTTCGCGGATAGCCTAGGTAAGAAGTCCCGGTTTCACACCCCTCGAACGATGTTGTTTTATGCAAGAACAGTCACCTTAACAGAGAGGCGCAGCGGTCATCAGTGTTGCCACTCGTCGGAATTTTCCCCTTCGGTGGGGGTACAAAGAAAAAAAATAAAAACGCAGCATAGGCGTGTGGTTTATGAGTCGTATTCAGAAACTGAAGACTGTCAAGTTAAAAGTTTGTGTGTTTGACTCGCAAGCCGGACAGTTTATGTTGAAATGTCCTAGGGAAAGACACTTCACTCCCATTTCCCCACTCGAGTCAGGTGTAAATGAGTATACAGTACTTGGCTTTTTGAGGGCAACCAGGGCGCTGCACCGCTGGCGACCAGCAATAACTTCGTTATGTAATTTCATTTTGTAATACTATGTATTTACAGGTATGCTGTATTGTTGTATATGACTGTATTAGGAATGGATGTATAACATTGTATAACATCGTAGATGATTTCCCTGCGGGGTAAATTAAAGTCGTATTTTCATATTATCTTTTTTTTTTGTTAATTTCTTTTTTTTAAATTACGAAAAGTCAGTGTCTCCTACATAGGGGAAAATTGCTCTACGTAAATTGTTGATGAAATTCATGAAATCTAGAATAACGCAGGTAAAATTCTGGCTTTCCTCTTCTTGACAGTAAAACTGTAGAAATTTTTCCGCCAACAAATTTACTTCAACATTGTGCATAGGGAAGTGTAAGGAAAAGAAAATCACTCTGACTGAATGGGGAAGACCACATAACTAAAGTGGCAACACCGCCGGCCGTTGACCATTGTTTCAACCACTTGCCGGTGAGGCCGCATTAACCACACGTCGTGAGTTTCGATTCCATTAGCGGAACTGGCGGAGGCCGGTGGTCGCTACGCCCCATTCTACTCGGTCTGATACACTTGTCTGAAAGAAGAACATCGGCCTCTCTATCGGTGTTTATTCTGACGTTGAACTCAACAATGGGCTTGAAATGCCGCACTCTGGGGTTAATGACAAATTCACTTTTTGTTTCTGTTTCCCTGTATTATCCTCCGGTGCTCCATCGCCCAGAAAACGCGCGAACGACATCCTACACGTCCTGGCGAGGATGAATATTGGCCTTTCCTAATACGTCAATATTTAGTGAGGGTGGTCGCCCCTGGCGCGGCTTAATATCCGTGGATATCTCGCATAAGTCCAATATTTGATACCCATTCCCATGTCTCGTTAAAAACCAATATTTGACCGTAAATTCTCTGTGTTTTGTGAAAATTCAGAAGGCCACAAGTCGATGCCATGCGTGTGTTGAAGTCTTACTTCTTCTGCGGTCTCTTGTGTTGTCCAGCACGTGCGTTCATTGTCATTCTAAGAGCTCGGGTTCATTGTTTGTTCGTTATCACGATACAGTGATCGGCTTTGTCAATACAAAAATTCAGACTGCATTCATACCCGGTTATAAAATGATATTATTTGGGTTCCTAGGGTATTTAATTGCCAGCGCCGTTAATACCCCGGGTTGATCCTTCAACAAAATTTGTCCCAAACTTACACGTTTGGAAATCAGTTAGAAAATACCAAATGGCGGTCACAAGATACCAGATCGGGCATAGACATTAAAATTTAAAGAATATCAATAATTACCATAACTATAAAATGGAAAAGTAATGTAGGTCATGTGCACTATAGAGCAAGAAGAAATTGTGGAGGAGCGTGGCCGAACGGTTAAGGCATTAGACTCAAGATCTAAAGGTCGTGGATTCGATTCCTAAGCACGGCGTTATTGTAAGTGCTTTGATAAAGCATTTCATTCACATTTTCCTCGTTTCACTTGTCTATAAAATAGGTTTCTGGTTATAGGCAGTGAAAGACATTGCAGAATGGTAGTGATCAGCACCTGTAGAATTAGCGGCATTGTATGCTGTCCAGGGAGCTGAGAAAGTCCTCGCGTGAGCGAGCATTGGCCTGGAAACGAGACTTATAAACCTCATTATTATCATTTTTAATTATGGATTTTCTAATGGCTTTCATGTGAGAAAGATTTCGCTGGGCTATTTGGAAGTTTCTAAATGGGACATTGGTTATAGAGGACTCTTAATGCCGTCGAAACAACCAACTAGTTCGTAACATTATACACCGAAACTCACGCATAGAAATATGCGACTTAGTAGGCCTATTGGTATAGTGATCATAAGTGTAAATGATTAAACTGAATAATGAAGAGACCATTTTATTGTTCTCATTACCTAGAAATCAAGGTGTAAATTTATGGTCATTTTTGAGGGCTCTTTGTAGCATTATTTTTATCAATTCGAAGTGGAGACTGATCGCACGGAAAAAACTTTGATCGAGAGAAAGTGTATGTAAGAATGGACGAATTTCACGTCTTGTTTTTAATGAAAAGTGCAATGTATAGAGGAAGGGATGACTAGAGAAGTATGTGAAGATATATCCGATACATAAAAAAAAAATATTAATCGTAACATTGCAAAATTTGTTAAAACCATAATCTATTCAAGAAACATCCTCTATTTAGTAAAATATTATGTTGACATGATATATGAGTTCCAGTGTGAATGCTCCAAATCATTGTTACCACAATCAGTTTTTTCCGCAACGATTTCTAATGTACGTTTTTGATCCCTTTATGCTTTGATATTTCTCCATCTAGTATATCGATGAATCTATCCGTTTGTCTGATTGTCTGATTGTCTGACTGTCTGTTTATTTGTCTGGTTGCCTGTCCATTTGTCTGCTAATGTGTCCTGTGGTAGTATTTTATTCATTTTTTGTAATATTTGTTACGATAATAAATAAAGATCTGAATCTGAACTAAATACCAAGACTACTCTCGATTTTGCCAGGTTTAAGCACCTCGGCTATTTTTTTTCTGTATCAGACCGATTGAAGTTAGAAATCGCTTTGCATTTTCTGTTTTCTTTTGCATACCTTCCATCAGCCCTCTGTAAAAACACCGCATTTCAAACAGCACCAAGAAAAAAAGAAAAAACGTGTTGAGGGGAGGGAGAAGAGACCCTCGGGGCCATCTCCGTGTTTACAAGATATATACAAAATGTATGCATATTATCGTATTTTCAGGGAATCGCGGTGCAGTGTGTCATTGGGGCGATATTTTTTGAAAGAATGCCTTTTGCAGCGTTTCCCGAAAACAATGTCGTGTGCATGCCACTGAAATATCTAACGAAGAAGCTCTCATTCAACGTATGAGTAGGGTCAGATAATTCATTAACTGTCTTTCATTCATGCGACCCTCGGCAGTTTATGGCAATAGACGGATTCGATGTTTGTTAAACAGAAAAAGAAAAGTCTTGCCATGTATGTCAATGGCAATTTCCGAGTTCAAAGGTATGACACATTAATGGGTAAATTACCCATGCTTCTCGTGTCCATATTTCTGTGACAGAGAGTAATAGAATCGAAGGTATATAATAAGATCGATCTCCGGGAGTGAACTGCTCGCGTTATCAAATAACTACTACCTATTAGACTGGAGGTATGAATGATAATATTATTGAGACTCTTGTGCCAATACCTCACCATGATTCAGATGAATAGGAAGAAATAAATATGAGGGGTGAAGAAAATATTTCAAACACCGTTTCGATTTTCCGACCGATTGTCACAGGCTAAAAAGCTCTTTATGCAATCATTTAGCGCTGGAAGGGGCAAATTAGCGCGATTGCTTGACAATATGTGCCCAATTAAAGCGCGTATTAATGGCCATCTAATGAGACCCCGACAAACAGATCGGTTCTTAGAGGATTGTGAACACAGTGCGATCGTCACTCTAACGGTGTCCTGAAGGTGTAGATTAGCCACGTTGTTCAAACTGATCATTGGTTGACAGAAATAGCTCTTCTCAGACTACAAGACCACGGTAAACTCACAGGCATTTCGTTAGTAATGGCCAATCGCACCTGATTCCACCTTTTTAGTTTTCTCTATCTCTCTCCCAGTATCCCACAAGATCTGCTAATCAAATCCTCTCTAACGGGTTATCGTCAATGTTTACAAGGCTCTATTGACACAACACAAAAAACCGCGATGTCTTTCAGCATCACTTTCTGAAAATTTGAACGCTGTCACTGACGCTCTTGAAAAGTGAATCCAACTCCCTGATTTTAATCGGGAAAACAAACGGAACGAAAAGAAAAAGACATGAGCGCTTCATTACGGAGTGATTCATTAGGTAGGGTAAACACCATTACTCCGGATATTAGCATTAATTTCTGTACTTTATAATTTCCCCCATCGATTTGGAGAATTAATTATGGGCTTTGAACGTTTTCATTAGTTGACATACTAAAGGGTTATGAGCTGTTGTACTAAAGGTTTTGCTGTTTGACGACAGTTAGAGCGTTAAGCCCTGCCAACACATGGTGTCAATATTTCTTCTTTTTAAACCTAGTTTTTTCATGTTTTGTTTTTAAGTGTAGACTTTCGTAAAGTGGTATGATCATAAGGGGGAGAATTTTAGTATTAATTATATTCAGTCCAGCTTAAGAATGTGTTTTGGAAAACAATCTTATAATTTGAGATTAAATTGATTGGTAATGCTCTTTCTCCCCAGGCAGAAGGTGAGAACGTTTAGAAGTATGTGAAAATACATTTTCAACTATGGTACAGCAGAATACAATCTTCCTTGCACGCAAAAAAATTCTCAGGACCGCAGTATCAGATGTAAAAAGTCATGAACTAGAGTGGGTTAGACGACTGATAATGTTAAACAAGGAGGCACATCTTTTAACCAGTTTAGGTAAAATTCCAAACCATACATCCATGAATAGTTACAGACGCCCGAACCAAGTTCGAGTAGTGGAGGGACATCATTATGACGCAAAATTGTCACCAAGGACAACTTAATAAGCAGTGAACATATCAAATAATTAATGGAAAAAAAATTAAATGACTGTAACAAAGAATCGCGAACAACGAAAGTCATAGGTTAAGAGATTGAACCACGAAGCTCTCAAACGAGAACTCTGTGCTAAAACCATCACCACATTCATCATCACAAATCTGGTCAAAGACAGAATACGAAAAGGATTTTTTTCTGAAGTTTGGATATCTTATGGACCATTATAGCAGGAGACACGAATGAGCATAATTAACACAACATTTTCCAGTGTTACGATCATATTGCATGTTACAAATTAGAATTAGATGTGAATTTCACATCTTGTTCGTAACATGTAATCTGGTCGTGAGACCAGGAAATGCTACATGATCGTGCCTTGTCCGTCATAACTGTTCAAAAGAGATCCGAACTTGAAAACAGAAGCGCTCTCATAAATCTAGACGAATCACCAAAAGCAGACCCGTTATCAAATAATCATCATCATGGTAACTCTTTTCTTAGCAGTCATCATTGTCATTATCACTAAACGTCATAAATATAGCTTGCAGAATCATGGTCTTTCAATCACTGTCGTATTTCTTAATGGCATTAGGGTCAGCAGTCTTTGGAATGTGAGATTTTACGTATCAGCCTCGCAGCTCGAAGTCTATGAGCAAACATATGTTTGTCGACCAAACTGAATACTCAAAAAGGGTGTTATGCTTAATTTGTTATGGGAAGTTACAATAAAATGCGTTTTACTGAAATGTAGATATCTAATGCGACGGAGAAATTTTCATTTCTATTACTTAGACTTGATCCCACAGTGGCGAAATGTATTAGGGTTCATTCTACTGATACGAGTAATTGAGCTTAGAAATGCCGCGAGTATGATTATGAGGACAATTATCAGCATGGAAAATAAAATTCATTAAATTTCAGACCGACATTGTTCTTTTTCTGTTGTTTTTTTTTAAATTGTGGGTGTAATAGTGTAAAAGTTCTATCACATTCTTCATGCTTTAGAATGGAAGTTATCTGTCCGTAACAGACCGGAAGGAGACTTGAGCATGTTTTTACCACAAGCCAATGACTGCCCTCTCAAAAGTCAAAAAGTGCACTGCTAGAAATAAACGAAACAGAAACGAACAACAATTATCATACAACTAAACTGAACTACACTGTTGCGACTCAAGCTCATGACCTATTTTAAAGATAATTACTTACTAATTTGAAAAAGCTTCTTTGCATTCTTTCTAACTGATGTTCGCCCTGTTAAATTCCACTTTATTTCTTTTTGATGGGTGCATGTCTTTAGTAATGTTCATTCCCATTTTACGTTTTTAAAACTAATTCTTTCTCCATAGCACTTTCTTGTGCCTTTACTTTCTTTCATTAATTATTGTCCTCGCAATTTAAAAAAAAAAAATTAAGCTATCTTTCAGCAGCATTGAGAAAAATAATTCAAAAGCAGTTATTAATTTTCTCAACAAATACGGCGCATGCCCCGGCATCAATACACCGTAACAATTAAAACAAAGGAGTCGCGCGACTCAGGCAAAGAATTGAAAGCGTCCAGTGTTTACTTTGTGTCAAGGCATGAAGCTGAAGATACCCTAGGCTGAATTGGTCGACAACCACAAACAGAACACAGAGAGACAGCGATCGGAGGGAGGAATTGTTTTCATCACTGCTGCACTTCGGACAAAGAAGCGTTTTTCTTTTTTGATTCTCCCTTCCTCGAGCACTTTCTCCTGGTGTGCTGTCGTCAATAGAGCTGGCTTTTATCTCTCATCAATGAAAACGGAACACTGGAGGTTCAAAATCAATCATTTGCGTTCTTTTAAAGATGGATAAAACTGTCCTGTAAACTGTAGATCTACATGTATGTACTGTCAGAAAATTAAAATTTTGTTGAGCTCATTTCATATTCCAAAATCTTTTAAATGTTTTGCGCACCCAAAAACTAGAGTTGGATCTCTAGCTAACGGCATTGCAAACAAAACTACAATGAACAACTCAAAAAAGAAAGATAATAAAATAAAATTCCGAAGTGAATAATTTTGACATTCGCGGTGTCGGCAGATTGAAAAACAATTATTGGCTCAGTGTCCCAGCTTTGTCCCTTCCCAGCCACGTAACATTTGGACTCAACCGTGAAAACTAAAGGCAATGGAAACTCTATCAAACAAAAGAGTGACATTTGTTTAATAACATCATACTCGTTTCCCTTGCTTCTTTTTCACTTCGCTATTTCATTTGAAAAAGAAAAGACGATTGTGATATTTGTCTTTGGCGACAAAATTCCCCTCCATGGCATACAGTCGCAAAGCTGCAAGCAAGATATTGAGTAAAATATATCGGATATGCTTCTATTCTATTCTATTCTATTCTATTCTATTCTATTCTATTCTATTCTATTCTATTTTACTGCGTCATGCAAAACGGTTCACTTGTCAATAATAACTTGTTAATTAAATTTCGGGATATAGAACGAACAATAATTACAAGCGTATAATGGATATCCCTATACAGAATAAGGATTATGAGTTATGACAAATCTCATTTTCATTTGAAACAAAGATTTGGGACATGGTAAGGGGATAATATAGAGACACTGTCATTTGCCTAACTAATTATAATGAACCAGTTTGAATCAGTCTTACCTTCTTATAGACGTCTATATTTTTTTCTCTTGCATGCACTGTTGCAAATAGGAAAGAAATATTTCACAATACTCTGTAGTCGAAAGGATCGCAAACTTCAGCCTGAGAAAGTCAAGGACAGAGAATATGGCAGGAAAAAGAAGACAAAATCTTAAACACTCACGGAATTTAACAGTAGAGGAATTAGGCAGAAAGTTGGGTCTTCCATTCTTGAGATTTCCTTGTGAGGAGGGAAAAGGAGAGATAAAGTTATAATGAGTACCTGTTTAGGCTGATATTAATCCGATGAGGTCTGTATGAAACTGCGATTTGCACCGGATCTTGCACAATCAGTCGCGTCATTAGTTATAAACACATTATTCCTTCTGCAGGATGCCGTTTTTGGTTGTGTCGGTCGTACTGTTGCGGACTACAAGAATTAGCTCCGTCCGATTAGTAATCTAAAAAAAGCAACGACGTGGAGTGATGTTCCAGATCTCCTCTCTCTCTGTTATCAAATGGTTATAGTAAGGCGTTGAACTCAATATTAAAAGGTCGTGGGTTCGATTCTTGGCCATGATCATGTTGTAAGTGCCTTAGAAAAACAATTCATACACATTTTCCTCATTCCACTCGTCTGTAAAAATATGGGTACCTGGCTGTGGGCAGTGGATAATATTATCAGAATGCTTGTGATCAGCCCTTGTTAATGGCAGTGGCACTGTATGCTTCCCAAAATTTTGAGAAGACCCAGAGTAATCACTGATCAGACATGCTGAGGTAATAACAATGTAAAATCGCGTGAGCAAGCATTAGGCTATGCACGAAACTAATAAACGACCTCATTATTATTATTATTGTTGTTATTATCATCATTATTATTATCTATGGGAGTCAATGCATCCTAAAACAGTAAAGAAGGAGGAAGAGAAGAAGACGAAAGATGATAATTACTTGTCTTGTACATTATTGGAACTCACTTTTAGGATCAGGGTTAGGCTGGAAAGACATAAATAAAATAATGCTGTTAGTCGAGAGTGGTAGCCATAGTGGGACAGACACCATAACGATTTGAGACTGTCTAGACCAAGTATTGAGAGGTGAATAGGCGAAGTTACAGGCGAACATGCGTTATGTAAGTGAATTGAATGTGTCCAAACCTTAACTTTGGGGCCAGAAGACAAGCGTCTTGAAGATAAAAGTGTTATAATTATAACAAATGAAGTCCAGAGGCGTTATGCTGTGTCACGTGATTAGGTGTTTGCGGATGATGGTGG
>JAWQUT010000085.1:1343748-1378150 GCA_033807755.1 Ellobium chinense | reverse complement strand
GGAGGAACTGGCAGTTTATACGCATGATATTAGATTCATAAGGATCCAGGTCATTATTATTCTTTTGTGTTGGAAGTGTAGTGTTGAGTTAACTCGCTACAGACCTCGCAGCTGATCGGCACAAACTCTCAGGAGAGAGAGTCACAATTCATTTATGGGCCAGCAATTAATGTTTCATGTAAGTCAAAAATCATACAATCGTTCTTTCTATGTGTGTGTGTGTGGAAGGATAGGTGTGTTATTTTGCTTTAGTCGTCCAGATTTTTCTTTCTTTCTTTCTTTCTTTCTTTCTTTTCTTTCTTTCTTTCTTTCTTTCTTTCTTTCTTTCTTTCTTTCTTTCTTTCTTTCCGCTCCCTCTTATATGTCATCATATATCATGATTAGAAAGAAATGGCACCAGAGCAGAGTTTGAACATTATACTGTTACAATGCAAGTTGCATGCTATTTGTACCGATGGACCCAAAATGTACTGCTTAGCTGGAAAGAGGTGCACATGAGGGGGCAAAAATGGTTGGATGAAAGATCTGCTAAAAAAAAAAAAAAAAAAAAAGAAGAGGAAGAGGGTGGGGGAGAATTCATACCTTAATGTTGCATAAAGAAAACAGGAATGGGGCTCAGGGGTGAGTTGGAAAGGGTTGGTGGGACGGGCAGATATTTTTTTAGGCCCCCCCCCCCCCNCTAACATTCCAGGTTCCAATGGTTCTGTATGACATTGGCATTATGTACTTCAATTTACCTAGGTTCCCCCCTCTTCGCTTTCCCTCTCGAACACACGTTAGTCCCAACACACACCTTTTCTCGGCTATGTCTAAAATATACATTGGAGGTGGCCTGTAACTGGAGATTAATTTATTACAATTCAAGAACGTTTTTCCAGAACTCCGTATGAGGTCTCTGAATATTTTTGAAATAAATAAAAATAACATTAGGGTAATTGCTCTTCTTTTAATTTACAATTAAATGACGTTAAATTTGAAAGGGTGCAATTTTGAGCTCATTTAGGTTTTGAATGAATTGACACAGAAATGCATGTTTGAATACACTATCAATTCATTTTTCAACGAAAGTGCATTTACTAAGTTTTGGAAAAACGCTCTTCATTTTCTAGTGAAGTCAAATGAATGAGTAACTAACTTAGAGTTGTGGATTCCTCTGCAGACTTTATGGTAGAGGACTTCTGTGACTGACTGGATCTATTCTAATGAATAATGGAAACCATTAGCATTTTGGCTTTTGAATTGTGACAAGTGGCAGAGAGTGATCCTGTAGGTCAGACACTTAATTCTTTATTGCATTTCTAGTTAATTCACTCTATCTCTCTCTCCTTCTTCCTTTCAAGCGATAAGTATTACACACTGCATTATTTAGCGTTCTTTTCTAATTTTTTTCCCTAAAATATGTGTTGCATCAATTATATTCTATCATACCAATTTCTATCATTTCTCTCACTTGCTTCTTTCTTTCTTTCTTTCTTTCTTTCTTTCTTTCTTTCTTGCTTTCTTTCCGTAATTCAACGTGCAATCTTATTCATATAGGAATAAGAAGAACCAAAAGCTTGTTTAAAGTCAAAGTATAAATGTTCACCGGAGTGGAAAAATATCTCAGTCGACTTCCTTACCTGATCACCGCCTATTGATAAATTATATTTTCGAATATTTTAAAATATTATTGCGAAATCAGGAATGAAATAATTGTGACTGCTAGCGATAATATTCATTAAGGATGATTTAAACATAGATGATCTCTCAGTAAGTGTTTTTTGAAGATTCGACTGTAGCTATTAAAATAGCTCTACTCGTCGTTGCCTACAGAAACAAATATGGCAGCCATCTACTGAATATGGACTACAATCCGTGTCGCAGAGAGTTATTTTACCGGCGTTTTATGTAAATGCTCATTGAAAGGAAGCAGTGAATGCTTTGGAATAACATATAAAATAGTTACCATCTAAATCTATCACTCCTACCAAGGTTCTGGTTTATGCCCGACCCCGACGTCGACGACGAAATGGCGGGCAAGAAAGGAAAGAAAGGAAAGAAGGGAAAGAAGGGCAAGAAAGGAGGAAAAGCGAAAGAGCCACAGATGACTGCACAAGAAGCAATCCTAGCTTATCAGTGAGTACTAAATAACTTTTTTCTATTTAGTAGCATGATTTTAAATTTTAAAAAATTGTGTTTTGTGAGACCCTGCCACACCCAGTCAGGAATAATATATGCACAATGAATATGCAAGTGATACATCTATAGTCTTTTATATAGACTGTACATAATAAATCTGCCGAATAATCCTTTAAATCCAGATCTGGATTTTTGCTTTTCTTTTACATGTCATGCGATCATCTTGGTTTCATTTCTAAAAAACAATAATAATCAAGTAGATTAATTTACATATCTTTTTATAATCTATTCTCATGACATGAGCACTGAAGCTCACAAAAGAAACAAGCTGCACAAGTGTTTGTTGCTTAATACATATATCATACAATTTTAACTCCATACTTGATACTTGTCATTTGTCTCTCACTAAAGAATCAATGTCGTGGAAAAGAAACTGGAAGATGTCACCTATGAAATCCGAGGCTGGGAGGAGAAAAATCGAAGAAATGTTGAAAGGGTGAGTAATTCTGATTATATTACTTGCTTCACCTGGTCCATGGAAGACTTTAGTACTTTACAGTCATTTTGGCCATATCATGGCATAATTTAATATCTCATCATATTTAGTCAGAATCATGAGTGATGAGTCTTGTTACATGAGTAGTGTTTTTAACACAGACAGCATTTATTTGCATTAGGGCATGATGGTCAGTATAATGTATATTTCTCTTAATATTCTCATGACAGGTACCTGCAAATGATTGTTCTGAGTCACATATGATTCATTTTGCAGTGTACTAACTTGTTATGAACTGCAACAATTTTTCTCTCATTGTGTCACATCTTCCTTTTGTACTTATAAATGAGTCTGATTTTTACAATATAATTCATAATTATCCAGTATTAAATATATATGTATTTTTATATTTTTTAACTTTATTCAATGAAACTGCCAACGTTTTTGGGTATAATCAGTAAAGGTTCCTAGCATCTTGGCAAAATAATAGATGTACTGAAGTTTGAATGCCAGATTCAGGAGATATTCTCACAACTGCTTTGTGCAAGAAGTTACATAGGTCCAAAATGGCAAGATACAATTTCTTGCTGGAATACTCTGTTTCTAGTGATTCATAATGATTCATTGTACCTGAGAGTTAAATATCTGAAGCAATTTATCACAAGAGCATGTTAGTCATAATAAGCTACATAGTCTGAATTTGGTTGGATGTTTTATTTCAGAATGAGAAACTGAAGCAGGAACAAGAGTTGCTATTAAAGCATCTGCTGAAAACTAACCGTGATGTGTCTAAAGTATTGGAAAGGGAAGGTGTGAAGACCAGGGATGATGTCACAGAGTCCATGAAGGACAAATGGAAGAGGCAGCGAGAGAGAGAAAAAGAATTAGAAGGTTAGAAGCAACAGTTATTTGTGAGAAATGCCAACACATTTTTAAAAAGTATTGTGTGATTTGTGTTATATTTTATAAAATCTGCAGACATTTTTTATCTATTGAATTAGCATCTCTGAATGGTAAAAGTTGCAGGCATTGGTATTGAAAGTGGATGATGGAACCTGACATTTATTCAAACATGTTTTAAAGACAGCAAGAGGAGATCATTGATTCTAGGAAACAATAATATCAAAATGTTGTTATATTATTACAATTTTAACTGAGGCTTAGATTTGTCAGGAAAATTGTTATTAGAAACAGCAATGCATTCTGGAATGCTCAACCATCTCAGTTTTGCCAGAACTGAGACTGTCTGAAATTTTTGAAAACTTGTCTTTATTCAGCATATTTGTTTTATCTACTGTAACAGTGCCAATACTAATCCAAAATTATCTGTTCATGAACACACAATGGCAGAATTGAAGAGCCGAATAGCAATGAAAGAAGTGGAGATTGAGAAAGTGGCAAGGGAAGTAACCTGGTGGAAGTCCTTCAGAGACTCTGGCCAGCACAAACAACAGATGCAGATCAAACTATTGGAGCAGGAACTCAAAGACATGGAGGCCAGCTTTGTGGATATGGCAGGTCAGTTTTCAATATTTACTTTGGTAGAATGCAATAATGATTCAATGTGTAAGGTGATTGCAGCCATTTATAATCACAGTCATTAGCGTGTTTGTAAAAGTGCAAAATTATCTTTGAAAGATTCCAAAATTGCACAGAAAAAAGAGGGAACCATCTTTGTTATCACAATTTTCACACAGTGTGAATGGTGAAAAATTGGATCAAAGATATTTTCACAGGTTATGACTTCGATGTCATAATAAACTCAAATATGCTTACTTAATGAAATTCACAGGACACTCTAAGACATTTCTTATTGAGCATATTCTGTAATTTCCATATGACTTATTAAAGCCAGTTAATACTTAAGAACTTTAAAAGAAAATGTTCTGGAATAGTGCTAGTGTAATACTGAGCACTTTTGTAATAAGCTTCTTCTAGTGTTGTTTTTTTTTTGTTTTTTTTTTTTTGCTATTATTTATGGTAAGGGAGGAAAATCTCCTTTATAGCATTTCATAAAGAGGTATCTTCCTCATAACCTTCAAAGTAGCTACAGATACCTCTTTATGTTATCATAGCAGCCATGCAGCCCAGTGGAATCATAATGTATCCTTTTTGTTCAGACATAGCTTACTTCAAGCTCCACAGATGTGTGGGTTTCAGAAAATGATTTTATTTTTCAGCCTCAACATTGTGTTTAACTACTACACAACACCAAAAATCTGAACACTTAGCATTATACCTATTTAAATTAAACAAAATTGTGATGTAAACATATCAAAAGTGATTTCAGGTTGTAAAGAACAGTTACTTTTCTACTGTAACAATTGCTATATGCGATTATGAATACAGACTTGTAGGTTTGCTTCTTCGAAAAGATATTCACTGGTGATAAAAGAAAGTGTGTTGTGATTGCAAGGAGTGAGAATATTAGCATCTGAAAATGAATGATGAATTATAATGTATGTCTAACAGCACATCTAACCAGGGACAAAAACCAAGCCATTAGTGAAATTGAGAGGTATACAGAAGAGACTCTCTCACAGCAGAAGGACAAGGCCTCAGAAGTAGGTCATCTTCCTGTTATTTTCTTTTCCATGCTCGGTTGTCTGTTTCACAACAGAAGAGTAATTAAGAGTTTAGACATCTTTCCATTTGCGTCATTCACAGTTGCCCTGTCTTTCATTTCTTCTCACAGCAGAAATATGTTGAATTAAAAAAAGTGGGACACTTGTCTTTACATCACTTATCCAAGTCAGTTTTCACCCTCACTGCCAACAGAAAAAGGTTTTACTGCCAGGCTAAAGTAACAATTGCCTGCCTATCTTTGTCTCTGTATAGGGACAAAGTTTCAGGGGTGGGCATCCAACTTAATAACGTCTCCTTGCCAATGAAAAGCAGAAAAAGGCCAGCCTTGGAGCTGGAGAATCAGTTCTTTTATTCATTTATCAGCTCTTCCAAGTCTTGCATATTCTGGTTCATTCTTCCTGACTGGTGGTATCTGCAACATGCTTCATCAGTTTTATCTTTACTTCTCTGACTTCAGAAAGCCATGGCACAGCTGGACAAGAAAGACAGGCAGGAGGTGTTGGACAATGACTGGTTGAAGAGAGAAGTACAGCCTCTGTTTTTAATCCTTTAGGATTACTGAAGGAAAATGATCTTGCTGAACTTTGAGATTAGATGTCTTTCAGTCATGCTCATTTACAGCTCTCATGAGCATAAAAGAAGTTGTGATAACAAAGGGTTGAACATCCACTGGCGTTTGTAATTAAAAAGAAAAGTATTCTGGTCTCCAAAAATCATTGAAATAAAGCAAAAGTTGAAATAATTTTGATTGCATTTAAGTAGGACCATTTATATTATGACATGTGGATGAAGCATTTCTGCTCACTTGAAAGTACACATCTTGATTAAAATATAAGGGTTTTTTTGTTTTTTTCTTTTTTCTTTTTTTTTAAAATGAAATGCAACTGGCCTGATATAGATTTTTCAGTACTGTGGTATTTGTCCTTAAACAGTAAAATGTAGATCACTCTTCATTAAGTTTGAAAAAAGTGATGGCATCTAATAAGACAGCAGTTTCTGGCTTGTTATGTAGTTTAAGGGAATCATATATTTCATACTTTAAAGAAATCAGAAAAATCTGTCCAACATATTTTTGTTTCATACGCTGAAAATGAACCCCCAATAATTTAATGGTGTCTAGCTACTATCTCCTAAGCAACTATCAAAATATGCAAAGGTATTCTTTATTATTGTAATATGTATAATCTAACAATGTTGCATTCTCAACACAGGTTGCTATCCATCGTGTGGAGACAGAGAAAAGCAGAGAATCTGTGGAAGAACTGGAGAAAGAAAACCTAGAGTTGATGAGTGAACTTTTTGAATGCTCAGTTGAAGATCTGAAGGTGTCCAGGTAATATCTCTGTGGCTTACACATGAAACTACAAATAACACGGGAGTCAGTCACTGACACTCCATCTTAAGGTTGCAGGAGCCTAATTGGCTAAAACTGTGTCGACTATCCGAGTCGATAAGAGCAGATTTGGACAGATTGTGTAGAAATAATTGTAGAACATAAAATTACACCACAAAAGTTGTGAGATACATGGTGAATTTGTTAAGTAAAGATTTTTGGCAGGCAGCTCTTTTCAAGGGTCTAAGCGGATTCCGTTTCTGCGAGCAGCTGGTCTGCAAAAGAATGCCAAATTTTGGACCCCCTTTTCATGTAAACTGGAATTGCGAAAAATTTTTCCAAAGGACCCCTACTGAAAACAGTATAGAATTTTACTACAGTGGTGGCTCCAGACTTACAGACTAGTCCTTGCCTTTTCGGAACATTCATGTCGTCTGAGGAGAATATTTTTTGAAATGCCCCAAAGAGGCATTCCCAATTAGGCTCCTGCAACCTTAACACTTGGCGGTCAAAAGTGCTGCTATATTTGCTGTTTTCACTAATCCAAGTGCCATTCTCTCATCCTCATTTATTCTCTCTCTCTCTCTCTCTCTCTCTTTCTTGCCCTACACTAAGTGGTGATCTAGCTTACATAGAAAAAGTCACGTGTTAATCAGGTATGTTATTTTTATTCCATTTGCCTACTGAAAGTATTTACTCATACTGTAGGAAAATCTAATTATATTGCATTACTTTCTCAAGACTTTCTGTCTTAAATTAGGTTATATATAATTTATATTTAGTCAAGTTTTTGTAAAAATAAACATGCGTATACTGAAATCTCACGTAATGTACATTCTGTTTCAGGAGTTTCTATCTGACCCAGTTTGCAGATTCAGAAAACTTAGACTCTACCGGCATCTTGGAAATGGACCTCGCACAGATAAATGTCCCGTCAGAGGAACAGATTGAAGAGCAAGTATCCAACCCTATTAATGGTGAGTGCAGTGATCAAAATTCATTGATACTGGTATGGTGCTTTCTACTGAGAGGTTTTTAAATGTTTATAATGAAGCAGCATGAACATTGAATATATACAGGTGTGGCAACTGTTGCAGTTATTTCACACTGTGCTCATTCCCATTCTGCTCTGCAACAGTTCAAAAATGGAAGATTATAGGTTGTGAAACTGCATAAAACCATGATGTTTTACTTTTACACATTCAACTACAATAAATATTGTATCTTTGCTGCCTGTTTATCATAGAGATAAGATGCTCATTTAGATTTGCATAATGGGTTGTGACCTCCAAGGGTTGCAGGGTTATTATTGTGAGCAATATTTTTTTTTCACAAAAGAAGGATAGGGAGAAAATTTGATGCTTGAAAATATATTATAATAGAGGTTTTGTTAAATCTGTAGCCCTTATAGGCACTGTAGAACCATACGGTCTCGAATTCTAGAGGACTGACCTGAAAAATTTTAGATTGTGGGGTATACAAGATGGTGAGATAAATTTCTGTGGTGGTCCAAGAGAATCCCTGTCACAACCATTAAATTTTCAACATTTAGATATTATTGTATCTATATTCTTCAGTCATTCTTAAACTGTATGCATTTTATTTCAAGTTTTTATGATGATTAAAAGCTGAGATAAGCATGTTTAAGTTCAAGATGTGATGAATATTAAAATTGAGAAAATGGCTTTAAAGCAGCAAAATAACATCACAAATGCATATAGATACACTTGGAAAATACTTAACTAAATGCATTTATATGCAGAATTACAAAGTCAAAAGTCTAGAGGAGGTGAATAGAATGTTGATTAATGTGAAAGTGAAAAGTATTCAATTTTGACCGTGAATGCAAAAATCACTTTGAATTGCACCTAATGCAAAAACTTGGTCTGTGACTTCCGATGGATTTTCATGGACTGCCACACATTAAGTATAGAAATACAGAATAAGGGTTGGAGCTCGGTAGTGCGTTTGCAAGGAATTCAGAATCATTATTATAAGTACTCCTGTTGATGCAATTCTGTCTTCCAGAGAGACCAAAGAGTGCCACCCAGAAAGCAGTGGAGGACAAGGTATTTTCTCTTGTGTCCTTCAGGACATCTCTGGATGAAACCAAAGAGGAATCTGATGGAGGTTAGTTCATGATTTTATCTTTTTCTTTGCAATCCAAGTCATAAAGTTGAACCAGTGTAAGTCAGAAACTCGCAAGACAGATACAGATACACCTCCCTGTCTTATAGATAGAAGGTTTGGTCCCTTTCCTGTGGCCAGTGTATATCTCAAGGTGTCTTGTAGAGAGAACCCTCCAAAGAGACAAGCTTTTGCCACTAAACAGGGACAATATTTTTTCATCCCTTTGGTGATTAAATGCTTATCAAAAATGTTTTTAACTGGTCATCAGATTTTTGTAATGTAACAGTTTATCATTCTGTGCCATTTGTGACCGAGGCAAGGTCTGCTCATGTGTCTTCATATCATTTTAACTATTATCCCAGCAGAGCAAATCACTGAATTATTATCATGACCTTTTAAGTAGCTCTGCCTACAGAGGGTCATTATGTTGCGCATGTTATCCATGGGACAAATATCAATGTGTGCAGTTAGTACCAGTACATCAAATGCTTATTAATGTGGTTTTTGAAAAGTGTAGTTTTTGTAGGTAGCTTAACCAAAATGTTTGATTTTAATCTCCACAATAATTTTACTCCAAACACCTTTATCATTATCTTGTTGCAATACTTTGGAGTGGTTGTAATCAGAGTTAGATGATGTAACCCTTTGCACTCAAAAGTTTTGGTTGCTTGAAGCAGTTGGCACCCACCTGGGCTGCATCAGTTTCATCCTTAACATATTGAAATGTGATTTNGGGGGGGGGGGGGGGGGGGGAGGGGGCAGGAAAGCATCTCACTGTAGTGCTACTGATTTCATTTTTTCTGGGTCTTTAATTGTTCCTTTTTATGTCTACAGAAGGTTCTGCACAAGATTCAGATGATGGACTTTATGAGAACTATTTCTTTGAAGAGGAAGATTTTGAGGTGAGTGAGACATAATCTTAGATCATTGCCAAGGTCTGTGCCTGGTTCTTGAAATTGTGTTTTTCATGATTATCTACCCTTGCATACTGTTGTAGCAGTAATGGTAGAGAGTGGATGGTGGCACAATAGTGCATGGAGCTAGGAATTGCAGTTCAGTGAGGAATAAGAAAATGAATTTTTCTGGCAAATTACTTTATCTGATAACGCTTTGAAGAATGTCTGAATAAATCCTGTCTATCTGTTTTAAAGAGTGAAAGCTAGAAAGTGAGTATGAAGAAGTTGGAAGGAAAGTTAAACATTACGAACAAACTTGAGAGTAGTAAGTTAGAGCCTTTCCAATTCCCAGTGAAAAACTTTGTAAAAGTTTTAATTTACCTGTGATATGTGTAGCCACCCAGCAAAATGAAGCCATTTTGGGCATTATCGAAATCTGTAAGAATGATCAAATTTATCAAATTCGAGTTTTGAATGTTGAAAAGTCTGATCTATTTACTGTCCATATTTCAGATTAAACATGTTCAAAAAGGGAAAAGGCCTTTAAATTTGACTTTGAATCGAGTCATCATGGATGATTTTGACAAAAATGAAGCTTATCAAGTCAGATGATACATATGCAGTTTTCATGGATATATACATTTTGTATGAATTCACTGCAGTTGACGATAATAATGCCATTTTTTTCATGGAGATAAGACTAGTCTTTCTGAAAAAATGTATTACATCAATATATTACCCTGGCTGCTAGGCAGTTTTGGCCTATATCTGAGCTGAAACTTGAACAGTGTTTTTCTCAGAACAGTGGTTGTGTTACTTTCTTCATGGAAAGACCATATGTTTTCTAATAATAAAGTTAAAGCACTAATTTTTTTACCAAAAGAGAGGGCTTTGGTCAGCCTGTATGATGATACCAATATCTGGTATGACCTTATTGTGAGATGTATCTCATTTTCGGAANGGGGGGGGGGGAGCAGTTACATACATAAGACATTCACTAAAGAGCAAAGTTTGGACAAAAATTAAAAATACAACAATTTAACCTGAACTTCATTACTCTGACAAGTTATTTTTTATTGGAGGACAGTAGAGGAGAAGGAATTTCCTTGGTTTGAGTAATTTAATTAAGAAGGCTGAAGTTGATTTCCTGTGCATACCTCACCAGGATTACCTCAAACTTGGCCCTCTGGAACTGAAGCTTCTAAGCATCACAGGTCAGCAAATGCCCATCCATGAAACAGAGCCACCCTCAGAGGAAGAGGTACAGGCCAAGCAGTGGAACCCTGACGAATGGCCAGTCACTCAGCCCATGCTCAAAGGTCCTTTTGTTCCGGAAATTTCATCATAGGCAGGAGTATATTATAGTGATCCTGGAGTGCAAATGATCTTTTTCCATTTTCAGTTCGGGAATAATCCACATACACTGCAGATAAACATGGTCTGGCAACTGCATCCAGAAGGCAGCTACCAGCTGACATGTCAGGAATTTGGGGATGACTATTCATTTTTATTTTTATTTTGACCATCATATCACATCCACTCGTGTAAGAGGAATGTGACTGATCTTTCATCATGTCCCAGATATTGTATTAAAAAGGAAAACACTCTATAAGACAACTGCCAGTGCATGAATTTGAGATTCTGTAAAGACTGTTCAAAAATTTGCTGTCCAATTTACTTGCTGGACCACCTTCACTTGTCAAGCCTGTGACCGAGTTAGATCAACCTAGGAACCCACAGGTGCAAAGCTTGTCTTCAGCTTTCTGTATAGATAAATTAATTCATATTTGGAAATCCTCTGTCCAGAGCGATTACTTTTATAAGAATGAGAGGTACTTGCGATCTACACATTTGACTGCATTGTAAACTGGTAAGGTTCTTTGGCAACTCAATTTCACTTTTAAATCATAGGTGAACTTAAATCATTTGTGCTTCAGGATTGTATATGTAATCTCCTTAGTGCAAGGTTTCAGGAACCACCTGAAGGAATCCAGGGGTTTGCTGAAGTTTGTGCTAAGGGGAGTATTTATGGGCTATGTATTTTTGCACACTAAGTTTGTTTTGTTTCTTCCCAAACTCAGTGGCCATGTGCAGTGCATATATGAGGGCGAGAAAGTGTGACAGGTGGAATGAGGACTAGTGATGATTATATTGTGAATGTTAGTGAGAAAAAAGAAATAGCCTGGGTTGTGCTTGTGAGAAAGCAAAAGAGGGAAAAGAGAAAGGGACAGAGAGGGAGAAAGAGGGAGAGAGACAAAATCAGCTGAGAAGAAGTGATCTGCACTATTCATAAATTTTAATAAGCTGTGATTCCTGATGATTGTGAAATCCTCCTTTGATTTTTAACCCTTGTGACAGTAAATTTCTGAAGCCCATAATGAAAGAGCATAAACACTTTTTATTTTGTTGTATGAGTATTCCCCTCAGTGAGGGTTAAAATGTGTCAATTTGGCTTTCTTGCACACTTTTCAAATGAAAAAAAAAAATAATATATATATATATACAAAATCTATAATGATCTGATTTTTAAAAATCTGACATTCATACCCTGTTTTATTCCTTTTACACGTGTTTTTGACAAAGTTCATATGAGTATTTTGTTCATTTGTAACAGAAGCCGTCTATATGTCTTAAGGATATAAAATTTCAAAGGTTACTTAAGTTTCAAGATTCACCCTGAAACTTCAGTGGCACAGAATATTATTGAAGTAGGCATTACTAAGTAGCAGTGGCACAAAGTTGCACACCAGTATTTAGCTTTGTCAGTTTATTTTACTGTCGTTGCAGTATTTATGAGAAATGTTGACTTGCATTAATGTTATCTCACATTATCCTTTGGTCCAGGGCAGCAAACATATAAACACCTGTATTTCAAGATGTTTGTTAAAGTTTACTTAAGGGAATAAAAGTCAAGAAAACTTTTGAGACTACAGTACTTGGTTTCTCTTTCTTGATACATTTCAACAGTTTAATCAGACTGAAAACTCTCACAGCCAAGTAAGCTTCCAATCAAAATTCTAAGATCTTTAGATTCCTCAAAAGCAGTAACAAAATATGTCAGTATTTGTGAAAATCTCAAATGTAGAAAGATGAACAAAAGTAGTGCTGAGAAAGTATTCTTCAGGTAAGCAATGAATATTTGTATGTTTTTGTTTTTTACTGTTTAAAATTTTAATAATAATGCTCATTCCTTTCGTGTATATATATGCTATATGATATATGCTAGTGAAAGTTATAAACCTACATGATTGTCATGTGAGTTTTTTGTAATTGGTGTAGTTGTTGTTTTAGTTTCATTCTAGATGTTGTAAGGGATTCTGTTATTTAAATGGAATGTAAAGATACAGCAGGGGAAGAAGAAGAGGAAGAAGAAAAGAAAAGAATAAGATGTGAATACAAAGGATGGAGAGAAGAAGAGGAGGATGAAGAAAGAGAAAAAGAGGAGGAAGGAAAAAGAGAAGAGGGGGAAGAAGAAAAAGAGGAGAAAGAAGAAAGAGAAGAAAAGTTGAAGACATTGAAAAAAGAAAGTAACATCAACACCTATTTTGACATTATATCTGGTGAAATATGAATACAGATCTGTGGTTTCAATCAACACCATACTGCAAACTCCTGTAACTGGCATTTGCAAAATTTCACACAAAAATTGATTTTAAATATTGGCATTTTACAGCAAACTGTAATAATTTTTTAACAGGAATGTTGCCAGGTTTACATTTTTATCCTCTTTGTATGACAACTTCTTCCTGCAGAATGCCCGCTTTAAAGCTGATTGAGACACAGTGCATTCATTGTGTGTGGCTTGTTGCTAACCCTTTTACACATTTGCAATGCACCACTCCCATCAGGCCATCTTGTGGTTTCATAATACAAATGTTTTGATTTGTGTGTTTGTAATAGGCTCTAGACGTGTAACATTTTGTTTAATATCCATTTTTATACCATTTTCAGTTAATTTTAATTACAAAAGATTAATAGACGCCATTAGTTTCATATCTAAGACTAGTTATAAAACAACAACATGCAGTAGGATGACAAGAGAGTGATCTGTGGATGAAGAGGTACTCAACAGAATTTGCACAGAAGGATTGAGTGATGTGCAAAAACTGTTTCTCTGTCTTCTATACTGAATAGAATTCCTACTAATACTAAATATAACACTGTGACTTTTAGGATGGCTTTTGTATAAAGTTTTAAAAATACCCTAAAACTCTGCACACCTTGGGAAAGAATAATGTGGAGTAAGAGGCACGAGCATGAAGGAAGGCAACAGCCATGATCAGTGGAATGTGATAAGGTTAACTGAAATTTTAACTCAGGATAGAAAAGATGAAGAAATTTATAAAACAGTAAGGTTGCATTAAGGTGTCAAAATCATGACTGCAATTCAATCAAATAAAAAAATAACCCGCAAAAAAATGGAAGAATAAAACGAACAAAATTCAGTCTGGCTGAAGCTGGCAACATCTCTTTAATATTGTAATAGGTTATAAATTTAACAGTATGGAAGTGGCATGGAGCAACATAACATTCATGATTAAACACTGTTCTTGAGATCCATTCATAACCATCACAAGGTACAGCATATCTCTTAAATGCATGATGCAGCTGCACGCTTGAAGATGAATCTGGGCACCAGGATGAGAGATGCCCTGCTTGGCTACCATAAGAATTCATTGAATGTACTCGGTTACAGTTGACTCCAGTCAATCAATACCCACAAATCCCATTTAATTGCAACATCTTTCCAATACCAGAATGCTGTATTTCCCAAACAAAAGTCACAGGATTATCATAACATCTTTCAATCACCCCTATTTCCATGCCTTTCAGAAATTATGATTTAATGGAATCAACTTTTCTTATTCCCTATACTATGGCTTCACAACCCTCATCATATTTGACACACAGGCAATGTCACACAGTAGTTCAGAAAAGTTCAGAAAATTGAATAAATGAAAACTGGACTCTAATTCAATTTTCTAAACTTTTCTTTTTGATGGGTTTCGGAGAGCAAGTACATTCCCCTTACGACCAACTGCATTAACATGATATATTGTTCGTCCCTGGGCAAAAAATGCTTAAGCGATGCCCTATAGATGTAGTGGCCTATATTGCCACTGGATGCAACCCATCTCCTATGTTAAAGTAGTTAAAATCAGTCAACAGTCCTGTGTCTGTGCACAATCTGTGTTTGCGCAACTGGGGAATTTCTCTGTCAATAGTCCTTATTTAAATTTTTTTTTTTTGCTGATCTAGGAAAAAGCATTTATTCTGACTTCATCTTCAAAATACAGATTCTGGGAGACTTGCGGAAAGCTTAGGCTAAATTGTGCAGACACTGATCATAGCATTATACAGTATAAGGATTTACATCAGATCTACATGTATTGCAAAATATTAAAGGGCTGAATGTTAAAACCATCATAATTAGACAGACAAATTTTATGAGTTTCTCTGGAAGAGGCTTCTTACCTACTCATTGCTCTGATGACAGAGAAATCAGATAACGATTTTTTTTTTGTCATTTTAATCCCCTGGCAAAACAGCATTTCTTATTGATTGGACATGACGGAGAAAAGTGTATGTTTATCTTAAAATTTCCCTGCATATTGTTATCCCTCCAGTCTACTGCCTCTATCTATACATTTTGAATTCCAATGAAAGCGTCTCAGATTTTGTAAGCAGTCAAAGAGATGTCATTAAACTATTGTAAAACCACTAAAAGTAGTAAAAGTTCAGAAAATTCAATAGAAGAGAACTTGTTGACACAAGGAACTCTTCCATCACTTCCACAATGCTAGTGAACACAAAATGGTTTTGCATCCCATACAAATCTACAGATCTCCATTCTCAGGGAAACAAACCAAGACTTCAGTCATTATATTCTATAATTATCTAGCACTGGTACATTCCCAAGAGGAACTGGCAAGCACAGTATAATGAGAGCACAAGATATTGACATCGTTAACTAAGTTAGATCCAACTAAACATTATCTGACTCTTTGACTCTTTTTTTTTTTTTCTTTTCTTTGATAAATGGGTTTGTTCAATTACCTAGCGTTACCATTATACCAAAACTTGGATCTTTTTTTACTTAAATACAGCTTTCAGTCTTCTCCCATAACAGTAATGTCATACTAGGATGAAACTTGGATAATGTGCATGTGTTATACATTGGCAAAATGTGTATTTTAGTTATCAGACCAAATGTGGCTGGCAAAAGAATACATACATATACACAGCTTAAAAAAAACCAATATCTTCATAATATATGATAGTTTTACATTGGAAATGTTTTGCAAACCCCAGTATGAAAGGTAATCATGATAAGTTGGATGACACATATCAACATCAGGAAATGATACTGTTAATAGGTCCTTAAAGTCATTTAAGGACTTATGACAGTATTATTTGCAGGCAGCGATATAAATGTTGTGAAATATACCTAACATAAAACAACCTAGAGCATCCCCTGCATTTTGCAAAAGTGTGTTCAAGTGCACTGGCATTTACCGTCAATGCAAAAAAAATACAAAAAGGTGGCCAGCATGCTTCATTAGTCTAACACAAGGGAAAACTTAATGTGAAATAGTAATATTGAGTGAGCAGAACAATGATGCAAAGTTTCTGTCACATGCCATGTTCCGTAAGTTATGAACAATATAATTATGAGATGTGCTAGCCTGGGGATCAATTCTCCAATGATGTGAAGAATATGAAAAGAGATGCACACCAACAAAAAAAGTGAGTGCCAAATCCTGTGAACAGCAGCAGGAGACTCATTCTTTCATTCTCTCCAAGCTAGACCAGTATACAGTCAACACCACTTAATGGACCACTTGTTTATCTGAGGCTTCCATTAGTTGCAATAGTTCTCAGCTAACAGAATTTTCTGTAAGACATAATTTAGTTTTGCTGCAAACTGACCTTGTGACTCTCTAATTTCTGTATAATTCAAAGAGTAGCCACATAAAATGTGTCATCTCTCTAATTTATATAAAAATAGGGTCTTTGCACAAGCATTCCTCAAGTGTTTCTCAGCTAAAAGTAATCCAGTGACACAGTAGGTTAAAAGTTTTTATGCAGTCACACACCAGAACTGTAAACAGGAAGGAAGACATTTGGGTATGTAATATAACATCCTGACAAACACTACTATTTTCTGCTGGTACAACAGTTTGCAACAAAATAATAAATACATATGATGCAGTTGGATGCTGTTTGTATTAAAAACCCAGATGATGATAAAGTACTTACAGCTTTCTTCCGTCAAACACAACAAAAGAAATTTTAAAAGCTAGTTACACCGCAAACAGGTACTTGTTGTGAGATTCAAGTTTATTAAACACTCTATCTGTACTTGTAAATATCCACACTGGTCAAAAATGAGAATTCATATGAGTATATTAATTTCATCAAATTAGAGTGTGATCAGTAATAAAAATGTTGATTTGCTCATTTACATGTAAGAGAACTCCATTAGCAAAATGTAGAGTAGAGCTCATTATGAAATTCCAGTGAAGTGGAGGATACTGAAATACAAATCCTGAGTTCTTACTTTCCCCATTGCGTGAAATCTGAATAAAAAGGTTAATCAAACAAAAAAATTTTAACTGCCCATGGCATCAGAACAAAACAGCAAATAATAAAGATAGTTTAGCAGCTGCTGGTCTCTTAAGGTACAAGAGTTGAATAAATACCATGATGGCATTTGTCAAAACCTTCTACCAACTGGACAAAGGCAAAAGGTCCTGACATCTTAAAGATACAGTTTGTATCTGAAAGAAACTTCTAAAACATTGTTACAAGTCCTGGAACATGATATTAAAAGTAATCTTGATACCACATGCTGAGGGTACTCTAGTATCTAAAAAGTGGCTCTTTCTTTGTGTATCACATTAGGTTGTCAGCATGCACTGGTGTTGCAGCTGTTGCTGTGATTTCTAGAATCTATGGTAAACAAAGCAGTAATAATAAAAAAAAAAAAGACATGAAAGATTTTGCTACTTTTAAAGGGTCCACAGTCAAATCCAGGATGAAATCCTATTTTATGAAAATTATAGAACTGAATGGAAAAGTTATCGCACTGCAATTCAGGTTCTTTTAAAATTATTTCATTTTTTAATTTGCAGGGCTTTCTAAAAATCTGAAAATAAGAAAACAACATATTTCCAGCTGAATACTTTAGTCTCCTGCTTTCTTAGGACTTCATGGTCAGGAACACAGCATTTTCCTCAAGACCTGGAGCGGCTGCCACTCTCTCAGGAAATCCTTTCTTATTACCCTGTAATGTCAGCCTCTCTTTCCTAAAATTTCAACAAGATCAGTATGACTTCAACTGCTTTTCCCCATCTCCAGAAGCTCAACTTGCAATGGTGAAGTCATTATTTATTAGCTGATTGGAAGTTGAGATTGCAAATGATTCTATTATGTGCATGTCCCATATCTTCACCTAAACACATAATACCCTAATATATTCAGTGAAAATATGTTTTCACTATGGACGAGCTGTGAGCTGGAAATACTTAAAACTCACAAATTAAGATGATACTTAAGAAGCAAATTATTAACATATAAGAAGCTGTAAATAAAGCAACAATTAAACAGCAGCAAGCAAAGGACCATGGTGACTGTGGTATACATACATTTATTGACATTTCTGAAAAATAGCTTACAAAATAAGTCCCACATTAAATGATTCTTGCAATATTCATTACTGCTGAGTAACTTGGCGAAGTCAACTACACAGATTTTTTTTTTGTGTGTCCATTCCTGCACACTTTATGATGGATTCGCTTCAGTCAAAAATCTTTTATGCCAAGATTAAGGAGTCCTAGGTAAACATTATGCTTTGGCCATTTATTACTCACTGATAAATTTTAACCTTCTATCTTCATTCAACGAGCAAATTCTCTGATCTTACAAAATGTTTTTGATAATGTGCATTTTTTTCCCTGCACTTTGTACACATGATCCCCTTTTTGCTTTGCTCCACTTATGACTGAAACAGATGAAAGATGTGACATTTTACAGATACGCAAATCGGCAATGAGTATGAAGGGCTGAACATTAGCACTGTGCCACTCTCAAACAAATTCCTTCAACAGTCCAGACAAAGCCTTTTGGGCACTGTTGCTTAAAGTGATGCCATACAGTGCCACCAATTTCATTTGAGAGCTCTGCAATTTCCAAGTTGATGGTATTTCTGAAAGTAGAATATGCAGTTTCATGGAAGAAGCTAACTTTTGTCCACTGCTTGTTAAAAATAGATGTGCGCACTGAATGCTCAGGATGTAAATATAACACAGAATACAATACAAGAAATCATATTATCAGCAAGGGCCACAATATCCAGGCAGAAAAAAAACTGCAATGGTCTATCAATGAAGGGACAGCACCAAAATTAAAAGGAAAAAAAAAGGAAAGACAGTGAAGAGAAAAAGCAGAAAATTGAGGGAAGACCTACACTTAACACTGCAAACCTGCAACAAAGTGAATGATGGAAGCTAAAATGAGATTTAAATAAATTGATCAAACTTCTTATAATAATAACAAAAGCGATACATAACTAAATGATTAGGCTTGTATGTGAAGCAAACAATATTCAAACACTTATGAGCAAGAAACTTGTATGTCTCTTGCAAGTATTTGACCTACATCCCCTAGTTAACCCAGAACATGCACGAGTCACAACACTGTTGGCTGACATTACAAATATATTAACATACAAAGTGTCTTAAAGCAATGAACCTGCGGCTTCAAGCTACAACTTCTACAACTTTAAGACCCTTTTAATTACAAAAGAATATGGAGATACATCTCTCTTCAGGACAGAGCTGCTGACAGCCATTTTCTCTTTGGACTGAACAGAATGATGGGCTAATCCATATTCTGAGTGAAGATATTGGTTTAGTTCAGTGATCAGTTGTTACCGATGGCATTACTCAGCTGCAGGGCCCACACTCAAATTTTGCATAACCATGCTTTACAAATCAAATTCTGAAAGCCATCTGTAAGATGGACTGAATGCATGACGTAACAAGGATATTTCAAGTTTGTCATAATAATTAATAGGCCTATATTGTGCCTTCCTGGTGTGAGCTTAACTGAACCATTTGATGAATTTGATCAGTTGTTCTGAAACTGGTACTAAGTTTATGGTAACATTCATATACTCCAGCATCAGTGTTATTAGTTGTGGCGGGACTGAGGAAGAAGTGATTTTGGGGGGGTTAAATCCCATGTGCATGAAATGTGTCTTATCAGTCTGGCAAGCACTATTGTCATAAGAACTGGCAGGGTAATGGCAAGAATTTAACACAAGCTTAACTTAAGTCAACAGAAACATATTTCACCATGGCACGAAAGGCAGAATTGACAAGATTCTTTTTCCTAGTCATGCCTGTTTTAAACTATCATGGGCTGTCAGTCAGTCAAGTCAAGGGACCCCAGAAACTGTCTCCTATCAACAGTTATCAGGCAGTTAAATCAAAACCATCCTCACAATGCTTGCTCTATCACCAGGAATGATCGTGACATCTGACATTTAGTTGGGTTCTTACTGAAACAAATCATTAACCCTAATGTAAAGATTTTCCTGGTTCGGTAGTAAATGTGTCACCTTAAAACAGAAAAGATAATTCAATAGGCTCTTTTGAAAAGCCAACAATGATACATTTAATAACATCATTGTTTCACCTCTTGAGAGGTGTAGTTAATCACTATATAATGCATTCTGACAATTCAACATCATAATGTTGCGTGGCAGTTTACTTAAAAACTTGAATCAAAATAATGTTGTTGAATGTTGGTCATCATGTTTGCTCATTCTCAAGGACTTAATAGTTCCTGCTGATGTTTTAAAAAGCATAAAAGTGTGCCAAAAATCTTCAATTTTCAACGCAAGGACTTCACAAACTTCCAAGAAAATTCAAATTGTAAATGGTGACATATTCACTACGGAATTGTTTTTATAAAAGAAGAATGAGCTGGTACCTCACTGGATCTATAACATAATGAATATTGAAAAGTTTCCCTGTAGCATTTGTACAAGTAAAAGTAGGAGAATACACTCACCGGTCACTATAACACCATATATCAGTTATTATCTGTGAGTGCTTTGCACTATTCAGTTATGGAGGTTTAATTAACTACCCACTGACTGAACACTTCAGATTACTTAAAACATAACTGAATCTCTGATAATGCATACACCTTTGCTATGGCTTCCAAACCTAATTTTGATAAGAAGTATTTACTTGACTTTTGTCTGTGAGGCTATCTTTACAAAAGCATATTTATCCTATGCATGCCCTGAGTGATTGATATATTTTATTCCATGTGAATATCTGAGGGAGATTGGTCAGTCAGATATGAATAAGATAAAAATGACACAGAGATTAGTAGCCCTTAAATGTAGTAAAGGACATACTCAAATTGCCTTTATAGGGATTATAATCCAATATAACAACAATATTTGCATCAACCTTATTTTCAATCCTTTCTTTTTAGATTAAAGTTACTGTTTTAAAAATAACTAAACAAAAGCCCCATTTCTGACTTTCAAGTTTGAAATATGTGGTTCCATTTCTTGCCTATGTTTCCTTCTTGACATTTTTATCTCTAAGATTTTATCATTGAATAGGACCACCTTGCCTTAGGGCACAAAAAAAAATCAAATCTACTACTACTATTACTAGCCTCTAAATTTATTTCATATTCAGTTCAACTTTTATTTAATTTGAAGTGTGAAAATACTTTCCCAACATATGTCTATCCTTCTTTTTATCACCTCAGCCATCTGGGTCACCCTATTCTTTAGCCCTTGGTGTTTATAAAATATACAAACACCATGATCTGTTGGCTAGAGGCAAACTGGCTGGCACCAAAGAAAATCTCAGAATAAACATGTCACTGTTTGCATCATATCATTCAAAAAATTAATTTTCAATAAGTTATGACTGACAACTCAGCTGGGCAATCTCACTTTTACAAGGTTTGGAACACAACTGGTTGTTGAACAGACTCCTATGAGGAGAAAGACATGATGAAGTTGCATGCTGCTTATCACAGGCATGAAAAACAGGCAGACAAAATTATGGCAAACAACAACAAAAATATTTCTCATGCATTCACTCCACCTTTTTGTCACAGTAGAACTTGTCTCCAGATCAACTGCACCAAGAGACAATAAATAAACCTAATAACCATCCATAGCCTTAAAAGTAACAAGTGCATACTTTACCTTTACATAGGCTTGTAGCGTGCACATACACAAAAAGGTAAAAGTTGGCTTGATGAATTGAGTATCTTCTCCTTCTCTTCCTTTCTTTTCATCTCTCTCTCATCATTTTCATTTATCTCCAAAACATTTTCCATTTATGGAGCATTCAAGTGTCAGCTGCCTATACACCTCCCTTGCACAATGAAGCATAGCACACACAAAAACTAAAAACTAGCACTACAACAAATTTGTCTCCCAAATGCTGCCCTGATGTCAGGTTTGGATGAAGACAATATACTACCAGAACATTTGTCACTAGCCACATTTTGCACCCCTCTAGAAAATAGAACACACACAAAACAGAGCAAATTTTAATAGTTGCTCGGAGTATATGTGTCGAATTTTGTTACTTGAAGACTGACAAATGAATTTTTCCAAGTCTGCAATTTTAAAATATTTAAAATAACATATTAAGACTAGATGCATGACTTTACGTATCCACAGTCATTATTTTTGTCTCACTGATTTCAACAGAGAATAAATCTTCAAATAATGATTTCCTTAATAATTTCCAACAGAGTTGAGAGAGGCCAGTTTATATATCAACTCTCTTTTGCAACAAAAGTTTCAAAAGCAGCTGTTATACAATTGAAAGCAGGTACATCAATATCAAGCATCTCTGACAACCATATGCTTTGTGTATAAAGTATAGAACCAAGTGGATGACATCAAAAGGCAGTTTAACTGCTAAGAGGCTACAAACCCATGTTATATTCTCACTTTATATATATATATATACATTCTTATAACTAATAAAGCTATCATGCACTGAGACCCTAAAATAAAATTCTAAAGTAATGATCATTAAACAGATGTTATTCAGGCTAAGACCCGCTAATAAGCAAACTTGTCAAAGCCACATGTATTCACAATGCAGCTGCACTCACTTGACTATTGTACTGACTAGCAGCATATCACTCAAAATAAATTAAGTATACCATCAACTCCACTCAACTGTAATCTACTTGTTGGCAAATTCTGCTTAAGCACAACAGTCTCCAGACAGCAGAAGACAGTATTCTTTGCACAAAAGTTACCATAGTATCACGAGTCCTGCCAATCACAACTTTTATCACACTCCTGTGGATGTGAGTTAGAGGGGTCTACTGTGTCTCACAAGATGCTGAGTGTTAATTGGCATAGCTCCTCATACTACATTATGGATCTGCACATAAAAGTTCATATATCTTTTGTTTTCGCTGACAGAACGTCACGTATGAATGTAACCAAAACAGACTTTGTGTTAAAATAGGACACAACTCCTATGTATGGTTATCTCCAGCAAGTTTTCACTGCGTGAATGTGGAACACTTTTGACCTGCTGTTTTCATCTCATAATCAAGTCATGAGATTAGCACAGTCAACTGACATCAAAAGTATCAAAACATTCAGAAAAAAAGGGTTGCAGCTGGTTGCATAAGCATTGAGCAGCAGACAGTGGTGACATCCACCACACATTTGAGTGCTTTTATTTTTAATTAAGGATCTCTCACAGACCGTTAAGAGAAAGGTAGAAATGTGCACATGGCATTTAAAGGTGTCAGGATCATATTGCATGTTATCAACCAAATGTAAATTTCACAACTAGCTTGTAACATGTAGTATAATTTCAGGTACCTCTGCCAAAACAATGCATGAGAGATCCAAACTTGAAAATAAAAGCTATTTATCAAAGAACAATGTCCATGTTGATGCATAAAATCACATTCCACAAATAAGGTTGCAGACATATTATGCATTATTATCAGAATAGCTTAAAATTAGCTTTCCTCTTGTCAATAAGAAGATTGCGCAATATAAGATCCCATTTTCATCTAAACCTCATTTTCACAGAACATGACAATGTATGTCAATATGGATGATATCTCATCTATCCTTAGCACAACATCAATATCCATCTCATATTAAATAATTAATATGCCTCACCTGTGCTAACATATACACAAACAAATTTCCCAATATATTTTAAAGGGATCACTCACTCACACTCTCTTTCTTGCCTCCCTCAGTCACTCATGAAAGATGAATGGTGTGCGTAGAATACTCTCTCTCTAAATGCATGAATCAATAAAAGCATTACACACCAATATGGGTGAAGGTTTGGAAGGCAAGTGACTCAATAAGCAAGAGAATCAAAAACAGTACTCACTCAAGCCTCCTATGAACTTGAGTCCCAGCACTCCAGTAAGACAGCTTTTCAGACCTACCTTTCACCCTCCCTCTTCCCAAACCACATCCATCCCCTTTCACTCTTAATATTTAGATAAGAGACATGTGACAGAGATTCTAGAATGAAGGTCAAGGATGCCCAATGTCCACCATAAAGTGAGTGAACAACTTCTCTGTGTGTGTAAACATCAGCTTGTACTGGACATTGTTTAGACCTTCCATCTTGCTCCGTCTTGCAGCTGACCGCAACAGTTTCATTCTGTGGGATAATACAGGAAACTATATCAGTAAGCTAAAAGGTAAAACTTACTGACTGATATCAGGATTCCAACTCCACATTGCTCTGTAGAATTATCCATCTCACACGAAGCCTATTTTAAAGGAGATTTCTTATGATTCTGAAGTCAAGCCATGTTGTGCTTCTGTAATGAACTACATCTACATTCATATACACCTTAATTACACAAGAAACTTGAAAACTCTTCTCGTGAAAGCAGTGTTATTTCAAAATGTTTGCAACTACCAAAGCATTAATTGGGTCAGATAAGTCTCATGGTTACTACAAAACTTGCTCTGAACAAAAGGAATTTTCCCTGGGCATTTCGTAATATATGCGTCTGAATATACCCAGATTATCAGCCACCTCACTTTCAAAACAGATGTTAGTCAGACCACCAAGGTCCTGAAATCCATTTTTAACAGCTGCTGGTGTGGCGCCATCAATAACAACACATCAGGGAGGAGAGGGAGGGGAGGTGGGATGCTGCTGCTGATATGTTCTTTACAGGACATTGAGATATTTGACTCCTTACTAGGGAAACTCTTTGAGCAAGGAAGTCCTCCTGGATTTGGACCTCCGATACCACCTGAGGTTTTAATGTTGGTGAATGGTATTTTCAAAATCATCCTCAATGTTTTTGCCTTTGTGGCCCTCTCATGTGTCCTTTTACTTCATTTTTTAGCACTTTCCCTATCCTTTCCTGTTTCTTCATTCTTTCTTCCCCATCCATTCCTCCACACCTCTTGTTTTCTTCAGCTAGTCTTTCATCTTGCTCCCACCTCCCACTCCTTGTCCCCACCTACAAACTTCAAACACAGTTAAGTCAAATCATGGTTCCCTCTCGCAAACCTTTCAGATCCCATTTTATTTCTCCATATCAGTGCTTCACATGTTTCTTGAAATTTGGCAAACTCAAAACAAGATGAGATGGTCCAAAAGAATTTGAGTTAGGCATGCTCAGTGGTGTTTGTTAGCGTTCAAGCCCCATTTTAATTTAGATTATTTCTGTGGTTTTGGTTTTTTTTATCCTTTTATTTTTTTTTGTCCTTTTTTTTTTTGTTTTTGTTTTATGTAATTGTGATGTGCGTTTGCCCATGGTGTGTATTAAGGAACAGTGTAATTATTTTGTGGTCAGTTTTTAAGAAGGACTGTTAGGTTTGAAATTTACCTTATGCACAATTGCCTAATAGTGATGATACAATGCCTAACTGAGAGTGTATTTCTAGATATTCAAATGAGGATGAAGATGCTGAGCTATATAACCCACGAAACCCAATCAGTTCCTACCTGACTGCAACTTCAGATGTCTTCCTCCCTTCATGTTTTACCATCTTGTACCTAGCAATGTTGCTAGGTGGCCGATATATCCGCAGGCCTCGATGCAGTATTCGGGTGGTCATGTCATCATCTTCTGCTCCCCATCCCCAGTACATGTTGGAATAGCCATTGACCAGCTGGAAGTGCTCAGTTTTGAACATCAGGACTCCTCCAACTAGGCCCTGATAGGGAAGTCTGTGGAAATGATAAGATTATTTTAATTTACAGTGTGATAAGATAATTTTTTGCTGTGAAGTGCAGCTTTGAGCTGAGTGGTCCTATTTCAGCAAAGCAGGATATGTGAGACAAGTAGTTTGTTTGTTGTTTTTTTTAATTTTAGCATAAATTTGTGTGTGTATTTCAGGAAAAAAAAACAGAGGGTGGGGGGCAGGTGCCAGAGATAGTAAGGCTAGATTATCCCTGCACAAGTAATACTATTATCCTATAGGTGTCAGTTTTGATTGGCTTTCAAAGTTAAAAAAAAAAAGACATAATTAGGCTAGAAGATCAAGAGGATCATGATGAGAAAACTGTTCCTGGTTTTATGGACTGTAATGATGATGGTGATGATGAAGGTCAAAATGTTGATGATGTTGATGGAGATGGCGATAATGGTTTTGGTCATTAGGGAAATGATCTTAATGATGTTTAGAGGTCATATCAACAGAAAGAAGGTTTAACAATTTGATAATTGCGTACAAACAAAATGTAAATGTATCAGGTGAAAAAGTCTGAGAATGTGATGATGATGTTTCAAGAAGACAACCTCACAATCATCCTAATTTTAGCTTCATATGATAAAAGATGTTAGTGGCATTTGAATGTTTCAAAGGCACATAACTAATCATAGAGGAAGAGACATGAGCAAAACAAAGGTAAGTCATAGTGATACTTACGTATATTGAAATTTGTCAATGCTTATTGACATATGTTTGGGCTGCTCTGTGCATGAATACATGTTTCTGTCATCCTCTGGTACCAAATCAACATCGTGAAATGTTACACACTGGAAATCAAACAGCTTAAGGGCTTCTCGGAATGCTGCATTCATAATGCGACCCTTGTTGAAGGTTTCATTGCCATACTGAAATGAAAGAGAAGACAAACAGTCAATGACAAGAATGATCGAGAGGCTTTCTAAGTTCTATATATTCTCTCAAATCCTTGATCTGGTAGGAAAACTTAAAGGATTTTAGCCTCAAAATCAGTAGGCAGTGGACATGGGTGGGTTGTAAGCCTGTTTAAATGAGTGAATTTACTAGAAAAATTGCGAAGTGATGCAAACATCTCTGATGTATCCTTGACACTACAAGTATCAGGCTGGAATAGAATATCATGCAGTTTGCAAATACAGTATATCTTGTATTTTTGTTTCTCAATTTCTTTTTTTGGGGGGGAGGGTGGAGGGGGGGGGGCTTTTGCTTAGTGTGTTTGCTTCCGGCAGTAAGTGATTAAAACGATCTTTCACTCATTGATTTCACTGCAAGTACTCGCCAATGTTAGGGTTGTTTACTGCACTATTTCATACTGATGTAACGATCGCTAGTACAAAAGGGTTAAGTACCACTGCCTTTTCCCCGGCAGGGGATGAAATATTCATGGCGACGACGTGATTACTCCAGTGTTAAGGCGCGTGCAGCGCCTCCGAGGGGAATCAAAGAGGGCGCGCTGGGCGCTTAATTATACTACTCATTCCTGCCTTTCCCCATCTATCACTTGAACATGGCAATGCTCTGGCAGTGTCTGCTGGTGGTACAGGGGCGTGCTGAGAAAGGAAGAGAGGAAGGCTTCCACTTTAAAGGAAGTGGAATAGGATTTTGCTTCCCAAAAAAGGAATTTTTGCCCGGTAATTTCCTCCCATGATTGCAGCAGTATTACGTAAGGTTTTGCCGCTTCCTCATTTTTCTTGTGCTACTGACTTTATACCAAATACACGGAAACATTCAATGAAAACTTTGTGGATCAAATGCGATGAATTTAGGAACACAGGGAGATTTCACACCAAATATAATGTGTAATCGCTGAAAAGACACTTAGCAGATCAGCCGTGAGAGATTTAAGGACAGAGAAAGATTTACACCAAATACACGTAATCAATATACTTGGCAAGTCAGCAGTGAAATATTTAGGGACAGAGAACGATGTAAGCCAAAAACATAGAATTACTGTTATAAAAAGTTTACAGATCATCTTTGAGGAATTCAGGGACAAAAATATACACCAAATGCATACAAATACATGTAGCTATTGAAGAGGATCTTTGCAGATTAGCTGTGAAGAATTTAAGGACAGAGGGTCGGGTGGATCAAGGGAATCCTGATAACCTGGAGCTCTGACAGAAGTAAGGAACTACAAAAGGAATATTCGTTGGCCAACATGGATTTTTTAATCTGTTCTTGTTTAAGATGGAGATGAAAATAACGAAATTTCTTTCCATGGCAGTGGACGCTCTGGGACAGAGATAGCCTACAGGGAAACAGGCAGAGCTTGGAGCGAAGGAAAAGGAGGAACAGGGAGCAATGGTCGCAGGAGGAATGGCAAGTGGGGAGGAGACTAGCCCAAACGCTGCCTCCAAGACAAAGAGATTTCAAAACAACCCAAATATAAATATCAAATTGTATAGAGAAACCTATATTTCAAGTGCTAACCTTATTATTAAGTATGAATTTCACATGCACTGGTTTATTATTATTTTGTCATTTTGGATTGACCTCGACAAGACAAAGAGAAAAAAAAAAGGAAACAAATATAATAATAAGCTGGCTCTTTACGCTCCTGCGCCGTGTATGTCACTCTCAGACAGGTGGTAGCACCAACAGTTTTCAAAAGCAAAAGTAGAAAATACACCATTATGGAATCGATACTACATTTTTGTGCCAGCCACGAAATTATGGAGATTTGCTGTTCCCACTAGTAAAGTATCGATCTTTCCTATTTACACTGCCGATGCTTAGCCTCACTCGGTGCAGTCGTGACGCCATTGCCAAGAGGCCCCTCTTCCCCTCCTCCGCCTTCCCATTCCCCTCTCTCACCCATTTTTACTTTTTAAAAAAAAATCATTATCTTCTTACCCTTCATCTCATATCATCACGTTTGAAAAAAGCATGAAACTGCTGTACTGTACTCATACCATGCTCTGTAACTTTATTCTCTCATAATGACATTACCTATTATAATAATTATGTTTGTACCGCCATCCATACAGTATTATATGGATAACTAAGGGCGACGCTCTGGCGGATGGCATATATGTAATGACGCTAAATGTCCAGAGGTTATCAAAATTTTACTGTGTGTGCCAAAGCATCCAACTTCCAACTTTCCCATAAATTATATCTCATGCAATTCGTGCGTCCAAAGTTATCTACGGTGAACTCTTCCAGACACTGTCATCGATATTTTCACGGTTTTCTTTTATTGTTATAACATTTTCTTAAAAAACATGAAATATCAAATCACTGGTAGTTTATGTATTCTCCAAGTTTCTTCTTAGCAACACAATGATACCACTGGTTTTGTTCCACATGAGCAAACAACACAAATAAACGAGCAGTACGTTTTTTATCAGCCTCCGGAGAATTCGATACTGAGGGTACCTATCCTACCCATTTCCTAAAATAAAAACAAAAAAAAGTGATGATTTCATAGGAGATATTCATGAAGAAGAAAAAGGCCATACTTTTTAGATAGATAAGAAAACGGCCATACTTTTTACATAGTCAGATAAGAAAAAGGCCATACTTTTTACATAGTCCTTTATCGACACTTTTTTCATAGGGAACCCGTGGATAGTCTTATACACCACACTTTTAGATAATAATAAAGAGGATGTGGATAATTTAATGCCCCATAAAAGCCTCCAAAGGCAGCCAGTAAAGGTTCTCTCTGACCAGCCGACCCATGCGGCTATAATTGGGCGGACTTTGGTTCGCTCCAATTTGGAAACTTATTATTATACTTGGGGGACGTTGGTTCGCTCCAATTTGGGAACTTAATAGGACCTTGAACCGAACTTAGCAAGCAACATGTTTATTCGTATGCTGCTGGGGAACCGAAAAACATTTATCTTTTCTACCCTTTTTCATTCAATTTCTGACCCGTTTTCAATCAACTTTTAGACCAATGGCTCAAAACTTCAACAAAGACCCTATGTTTTGAACCGCACAGATTTCTCTAATATCAGTAGATGATGGAAACTTATAAAGAAGGTTTCGTCATTCTGATGACTCTTGAGAGTAACTAGTTACAGGGAAAGCACTTTACTAGCGTAAAGAGGAAAATGGCAATAGTCTTTCGGAACCAAAGAACAAAGCATTATTCTGTAACACGGCAACAATTCAGGATGAGGGACTATGTCTGGGTCTGCGGGATACCATTTTTATTTTTAGATTCGAAAGAAAAAGAGGCGTGAAGAGGGTGGAAAGACAATGTCAATAATTTTTGGGAAGAGTTTTTGTGTTCATCTGATACTCGTAAGTATAAAGGCTTCGCAAGAAGTCTGCTCCAGGCCCTAAGGTACCTTTTAAGATAGCCACATAAGGGGGAAAACCTGCTATAATAACAGGTTTTTAACTAAAATATTCGTCCAATCCCTCCCAAAGTCTTCATCTCTCTTTCTCTCTAGCGCTTTCTTTCTCTCTCTGTCTGTCTGTCTGTCTGTCTGTCTGTCTGTCTCTCTCTCTCTCTCTCGCTCTCTCTCGCTCTCTCTCTCTCTCTCTCTCTCTCTCAATCTCATTTTCTCTTCACGTTCGGCCCTTGCCTAAATTCCCGCCCCCCTCTCCCTCCTCCCTACCCGTAATGGGACAAGGCTATACAACTTTGTTGGCAAAAACAATCGCGCCACAAAGGCAAAGGAAAACAATATAAATGAACATACATGAACGAGGTCAGCGACCTGATCTTTCGAACTGGACCTAAGCTTTGCAGGACAATAAAGAAAAGAAATCCCAAATGATGAGCGCGGTCGCGATTTGATGGTTAATCACAGAAAGCCTCCGGTCAAGCGCTGTCTTTTATGATGGCTCTACTGGATTAGTTTTCTCCACCTTCTCCAGTTAAGATTTTAAACGAAATCATGGAAATCAGCAAATAAAAAGAGGGAGAAGGGGACGGGGGAAGGGAGAGAAGGGAATCAGTATTCTATAAACATCTACTCGTCATGAGGACATACTTTTGCTGCCCCGAAAGCGCTTAAAGTTGCGCCTTCCAATCGTTACCGTTAGACAACAAGCCCACTTCAAAATAGCCTGGACACTATCTTGACTCAGATGGCCTTGGTGTCTTATTCTAAATACTAGACTTTTTTTTTCTTTAAATCACATTTTTTTTTACCACACTATTCGGACAGATAATAAACTAGCGATCTGCAAGGTTTCTATGCCATATCAATTGTTTCACTCTTGAAATTAACCCTCGTGATGCGGTGATAGAATTTATAATACTACCGTCCGCTAGCTTCGATTGAGTGAGGCACTAGAAATCAATGTACGCATCTCCTGGCCGACCTCTGAGCGCAGTAATAGAGTTCAAGTTCAAAATCTTTATTAGGCATACGCCAAACACTTTGTTTCACACTTACCACAGTGATAATCATTACAGAGTAACTTTTCTAAGAATACACAATAAGTAGTAATAGAATTTTACACTCCGGTGTCACCTGACCGGCCAGCAGATACTAAGTGCAACACAGTGACCACGCAGTCAGCTGGAGGCTGGACCTGAGTAGCCTTGCGCCACGAGAGTTAAAGAAATTAACAAAAAACAAGCCCTCCAGTGTGAAGCGTGTGCTTGAATTCAAATTCGTGAAGTCTCCCATCATATCTATTCTCTCCTTTTACACCCCAGGCGGGTCTTTAATGTAGGGTAATCTTATACTCATCTGTGAGGATATTGTTCTTCATCTAATGAAATTATTTTTGGCTTTTTGCAAGTCTCCGTCGAGGGTAATCCTCTAGGGGACTCTAAATATCCCCATAAATCAACGAACCTATCGCGCGGTAATCCCGGGATGCTATTAGCTAATGCTCTTGTTCTTGTAAAATATTGTTGTTTTGTTGTGTTTTTTTTTTAAAGTTTAAATGCATCAAGAGATTGGCAATTCAGAAAGGAAAAGAGTATCAGATGCATTCAACAATTTTAGCAAAATGAAAAAAAAAACAATGGCCGCTACAGTTTTTGATGAGTTTGACACTGCGTTGCGATTGGAAGTTGTTGCGTTACTGTCGACCGCTTCTGGCAGTGCAAGTATATGGTGCATTATTGTGCTTTCTACATGTTAATTAAAATATTCTAGAGGGCCAGTTTCATAATTTAGATGAATTTTACCATGAAACGAGGCGTTTAAGAGCAAATATTATTCAGTATACGAGAATGTCCAATTTCGTCTCAAATGGCGGACATTTCATTAATTTTTGTCCTATTTGTAAGACGCTGAGCAACCCCCATTTATATATATATTATACACACACACTAAAATACCATGAAATAAAAACCCATAAATGTCTAATATCTATGGATGCACAGATTTAATATCCCGAAAAACAATGTAAAGAAATGATGTACTCAATGTTGCACAGAAGAGACGAACGACAGAACGACAGAATAGCCAATGCTTAATCTTCGTGTCCTAATCCCATCCCACCGATCACCAATACAACCTCTCTCTCTCTCTCTCTCTCTCTCTCTCTCTCTCTCTCTCNTCTCTCTCTCTCTCTCTCTCTCTCTCTCTCTCTCTCTCTCTCGTCTTTTATCTCTCTGTCGCTATCTCACAAAAAGCCATCCTTCGACCACGCGGATAAATGGACCAAAACGGTGCTGGGAAGACAGCCCTGTATCCCGCGCATCTACCGTAATTCCATTAGCTGAGTCTACAAAGTTATGTGTGGAGAAAGGTCCTGGGAATTAATGCTGAGGCACGCGCGCGCGCGCGCACATTCACGCGCCGGGACTTGTCTTCATTTCCTGCTTTACCTCGTCAATCGCCATCCCAGCAGCCCTCCTCTCACCCGCCCCTTCCCCACCTTGACGACATTGTGAATTGCTTTGGATGGGGAGGGAGATGGCGAGGAAGTAGATTATAACATGTTAAGAGTCTATACTACATCATCTATAGACTCGAATCCGGTCTAGTGACCACCTATATAGCGCAAGCACCTATGACCGGTTTCATGGTAGATCATTACCAATTCCTATAATATAGTTGACCTCCATATGTAGATCACCTACATAACGTCACGCAACAATAGCACCTTTTCTCATATCCCAAGTAATATTAAACAAAATATATGGACAAACACTTTGTATCTTTGTATGGCGAGCGCCGCCAGCTGGATACTCTGAGCCTTCCTGCTAAGCTCTTTTCAATCGTTTTGAGGCCAATCTTTGTGTTTTAGGAAAGTTTTTTTTTTCTAGTCTGAATTTTTTTTTTGAGGTGCTTGACGGCAGCCACAAGCCAGCATCTCAAGTAGACTATATATCAGCTTTAAAAATCACAAAAGGAACTTGATCAAAAAAAAAATAGAAAACCCAATCTGCGTACAGCAACCAGAGAGTCGAACCAACTGTTTTCCTAAGGAACTCACGGTGGTCGCCATGATCAGCCAGGTTCTGGGAGCAGGAAGTGGGAGACGAGGTAGGTAGACCCAAGGACGGATTGACATAGTGCAAGCCCTTAGCAGTAAATATGGCGGGACCTCTCTATCACGGAAAAACATGTCACGGACCCCACAAGTCCTTGATAGGTGTGAAATTCTCTAGTCTGGATTCTGCAAAAGTCAAAGGCGAAGGACCTTGATGCAATTTCCACATCTGCCCCATGTTTAACCCGTCCTGAATAGGCCCACATCTCCGGCTTTGATCCTTTGCAGGATGCACATAACCCCCATTTCTGGTTCAAGTTCAAAGATTTTAAATTTCGTTTCTCAGTATGTACAGTCTAGGTATGTCTACAAAGACTAGATCTCAATTTGTTTTCTCTCCTTCTCCCTCTCTTTTCCCAATGCCGAATCTCAGACATTTCACAAAAAAAAAAACCCGAAGAATCATCAGCAGCACCAAGAAATATGTGAATATAAGAAAACTGTACAATTGGTTATAATATCATTTTTTTTAAATGAAGAAGCTCGCAGTAAGTAGGAATGAGATAAAGTAGAAATTTAGATTAGATGAGGAGACACCCAACTCCCAGATAAGTACCTATCTTCAAGGTTCTCTCTCCCACTGAAGCAAGCGATCAAAGACCAAACGTTAAGACTTAATTCTTTCTAATAATTCTGTGATGACCGTACGCGCTTTTATGGTTCGTTAAGGTGATCTGATAAGTGGCTACTCCAATTTATATTATCATTATTATCATTAACTCCAGAGACCATATTCTACTTCAAAGAGAGTAATTTGATATCGCGGCCAAGCACGTCGGTACTGACTGTTCAGGATTGCCATTGGACTAGAGTATAAAACATACACACTTTTAATTGATTTCAACAGCTATATTCATTTGCGAAGTCAACTGAATCCAACACTGACATGAGACTCAGAGACTGCGTGAGAAGGCAAACGATCTGATAATTATATTGCTAGGCAAACATGGAGATTCGTGACACAAAACGACACCTGTAATACTGTCTGTCTGTGTCTGATCTGGGTCCTCTTCAGCTTGCGCAACTAAGTGAGAACGAATCTCCATTCTGGCCTATCATAGTTAATGCGATGACTCTTTCTTCTTTGGATCTTTTTCTTCTTCTCCACATATCAGAATTTGGAAGGGGGGAGAGGGTGAAAGAGATGGGAGGGT
>JAWQUT010000085.1:1319697-1341879 GCA_033807755.1 Ellobium chinense | reverse complement strand
TCCGTGGGCTATAATGGGTTTCTTCCCCCGACCCCTTCCTTTTGCTTTCTCTCCGTAAGCCAGTGGCCGGACAAAAGTAGACATCTTGCTTCCAATAGCTCAATAAAATTTGGAGTCCCTTTCCCCTCTCCTCCTTCCCCCTCCCCTCCCCATAGACATACAGTATTTCGTGTCGGCCCTGCCTCTCCATATCTTCACAAAAAAATGAAAGTCAAAACAGTTCCAGATTAGACAACACAACTTACAGCATCATCTCACCTCCTCTCTCTCTCTCTCTCTCTCTCTNCTCTCTCTCTCTCTCTCTCTCTCTCTCTCTCTCTCTCTCTCTGTCTCTCTCCCTCTCTCTCTCTAAAAATTTTCGGCGCTTCCTCACCCTCTGCCCTTCCTGATTCGTCCCGCTACTGACCAAACCACACATCCTGGGGCCCTCCGACCCACTGCCCCTGCCCTCCTTTTTTCTCACACCTCTTTTCTTCCACCATCACTTCTCTTCTATTTTTTCACGAAACAGTTCACATCTAATTTCCTTTCTTACACTACAGTATTTACTCTCCTCCTCACCTCACATTCTGAGTTCTGATATCTTCTCAACCGTCAACCCGTCCCTTTCACGCAACACTTTATGTAATTCACTTTTTCTCCCTCAATCTCATTTCTTTCTCCATCCCTATTTCACGTTCATCTCTCCATGTGGACCTTCTTTCTTTCTCTCTCTATCTTTTTCTCTCTCTCTCTCTCTCTCTCTCTCATCTCGCTCTCCGCCTCTCGTTTTCCCTTCTCTGATATTCCAGTCTTTGTCAAAGCTCTGTCCTATTATTTTTCAAGCTCCCAAGACGCAAACATACCTCTCTATAGCTCTCCTTAATACTCACACTGGCATTCTCGACCCTCTCCATCTTTAACCAACCATCTCCAAACTCCTTAAGACCTTACCTTCTTCCTAGCTAAGCTTCCACTCCCCCTCCCCCCNCCCCCGCACCCCTCGCTTCTTTCACTTCTGTTTTCTCCAACACACACATTCAAACTGTAACACCCTTGCACAATGAGACAACGCGTCCATCGATCCGAAACTTTTCACCAGCAGCTTCAGCCAAAAGTGGGGACAGCACGACGGACCTTATCTTCTTCGATTTCTCTCTCTCGCTCTTTCTCTCGCTCTCTCTTTTTACACATACACACACACAGACATTCACACAGACACACAGACACACAGACAGACACACAGACACACACACACACACACACATACACACACACACACACACACACACACACACACACACACACACACACACACACCGAATCCCACTGTTTTTTGGGTTGTTTTTTTTTTGGCTGCAAAACAAAAGTTTTTAAGAAAATGGAGAAGACATGTAAACAGAGTAGAGCGAAAACCAAGTTCCAGATATTGTGAGAATCCAGTTGAACTGCACGACGTTTAGACCTAAAGTCTTATAATTACAGAGAGAGGAACCTTGATTATAAGTATTCATTAAGTATGGATTTCACATGGTGAATTATCATAATTTAATCCTTTAATTATTGAGGTGGACTTCAGTATTAAAGTACAGTATACCTCAAAAATACTTTATATCGAGATTCTGCTGCATTAAGGTGAGGGACCAGCTCTGAGAAAAGCAGATTTCAGTCTCTTATAGATAGCAAATAAATGTTAAAAAAAAAAAACAACTGAACAACTCGCATCTCTCTTTTGTTTTTCTAGTGCCATCTTCTCACGAGATATCTGCCTCATGCTGCTCTATCAGAGCGTCAGAGCTCATTTGATACACAAAAAATTAGATAAGGAAACTCTCACTGTGGAGAGCGAAACACATTTGATACACAAAATATTAGATAAGGAAACTCTCACTGTGGAGAGCGAAACACATTTGATACACAAAAAATTAGATAAGGAAACTCTCACTGTGGAGAGCGAAACAATAGGTCATCAGAGGAAAAGTCCACTTCACACAAAAGTCAGTGTTTTGGGCCTTGAGTATTTCCTGAGACAAGAAGAAAACCAGACCTCATCTAGATCATGATTCCGGACACCCCTCTGTTGTCTCTTAGCTTATTTGGAGGGATTCTTGGAGGCTTCGAACCAAAAGTCTTCGTAGGTTTGTCTCGCAGTTTCGGCAGGAATCGAAGTGTCACCTCTCACCACAGCGGCAACTGCAAACTTTCTATGTAATTCTCCTATCGTTCATTTCACTTGACCCGCCGCCGACTGGATGCTTTCTCAGTATGCTCTCTACAGAAACACCAACGAGGTCCCTTGTTCCCACTTCCACAACCACAACCAAGACTCTGTCATCTCTGTCAGACTTAACTCCTGGGCAAGATCGTAACAGATGAGGCTTACGTCTTTTTGCCAGTGTGCGCTAAAAACACTAACATCTTTGGCAATACAAGGCACATCTGCCTTACGTCTCTTTGTCACAGACCTCTCGAACTGTCACTTAGCGGGATGCGGTGTCAACAGCAGCTTAACCTTTTCTCCTACTCCTCCTACAGTTAAAAGAGTCGCTGACGTCTAATTCTACCCCACTGGAGTTGACAAGGTGTTGTTGTTGTTGATGTTAATGCTGTTCTTGTGGCTGATGAGCACTTTCTTGCAATTCGATTGGCCGTCATTGTTTTAGTTGTTGTTACGGTGCTGCTGTTGTTACGGATTTATTTGAAGCCATGTTGTTGTTGTTGTTGTTGATGATGACGTTGTTGTTGTTGTTGTTGTTGTTGTTGTTGTTGTTGTTGTTGTTGTTGAAACAGATGTTGTTGTTGCTGCTGCTCTTATAGGCGATGAATACCGTCCCTTACAGTGATATTGGCTGTAGTTAATGTTGTTGTTGTAAAATGAGAACTATTTATTATGAAAACTGACTCATGCAGTAGTTTAATAATGGATACAATTATAGTTAATGACTTGTCGCTGTTGTTGTTGTTGTTGTTGTTGTTGTTGTTGTTGTTGTTGTTGTTGTTGTTGAAACAGATGTTGTTGTTGTTGCTGCTGCTCTTATAGGCGATGAATAATGTTCCTTACAGTAGTATTGGCTGTAGTTAATGTTGTTGTTGTAAAATGAAAACTATTTATTATGAAAACTGACTCATGCAGTAGTTTAATAATGGATACAATTATAGTTAAACAATTATAGTTAATGACTTGTCACTGTTGTCATGTTGTTGTTGTTCTTGTTGTTGTTCTTGTTGTTGTTGTTGTTGTTGTTGTTGCTGTTATCAAAAGAGATGTAACTGTTGCTGTTGTCATGACTGATGATCACTGTTTCTCGTGGTAGTGATGGCGGGTTAGTTATTGTTGGTAAGTGGTTGTTGCTGCTCTGCTGCTGCAGTAACAGTTATTGTGGTGGAGTTGGTGGTGTCATTGTTGTTTCTGTTCACCAGATGTCAATGTTAGTTGGAAAAATGTCTTCGTCGCCAGAGGCTCGCGAATACGATAAATGAATATCAGAAATCTGATATCAAACAAACACTCATTAAAGATCCTCTATATGCAAACAGTTTTTGCCCTGTCACTGCAATGTATTATCCTGATACTGCAGTGATATTTTATTATCTCCAATTACATTCCCCTTTCACGCCCACGGCTATGCAACACAATACAAGGTAAACTGTAATCTTAACAAAAAGAGACTTGACGCACTTTGTTACGCATAGAAACTCAATTCATCAACTAATTTTCACCAAAACAAGCACCGTTGGAAGCCTCTCTGCTTTCGGTCTGTGACGTTAGTGGTGATAATAACATCCTTTGACACAACAAGAAGCGGAGACGAAAAGGGGATTCAACAGGAGCGGTTCCAGCCACACGTGACGACTGTAGGTATGTACCGATAGAGGGGGCGCTCGGCGGTAGTAAGCTGGAAAGGGTTAACTTTACACAGATTTATGGGTAGAAGATTTTATATGCGACCAAAACATGTTTAAGGATAAGGAGATGTTTGAGTGTGAGAAAACAAAATAATGTTTTGCTTAGACAGTAAAATACATCAAAACTGTGTTACAATATTTCAGTAAAGGTACAAATCTACCGAGTAACTAGTGGAAAAAAGACCAAGTGTAAGGAGTGAATGATTATTAGTGTAAGTGAGTGGTCCACATTACATACCAAATGTCAAATGTACACGTACACTGAACAGTTCATGGTGTGGATTCAGATGTCATGATGCCTTACATGTTCCTGTACTGTACATTGGTAAACTGTTCGCCCAAATACCCCAGCTGAGGTCTGGGCTCATATCTATAAACTTGTTAAACTTGTTATTGTGGCTGATAAAAGCTGAAGGGGTAATTATTATCTAGGCTGTTCCTGCCACTGCTATTTGAAACAAGATTAAATTATCCTGTTTTTGAAGGAGAATTAAACGCAAAATAATCATGTTGTTGTCACCGCTTCACATCTGCCATTCTGGCCATTGAATGTTGAAGCGACCGCTAGGTAATTGATGTTGTCGTTGTTTTGGTTAATCTTTCATGGGTAGCGTTATTTTTGCGCTACCTAAGTTTATCACTGCAATCTCTAACATCTTCTTTCTTGCTGCTGTTACAAGTTTACAACAGTAAATTGCTGCAGGTGTGTTTTCTTTCTTTTTTTTTTTTGTCCTTTATGTTCGCTTCTACATGGTTGTTGTTGTTGTTGCTGCTATTCTTCTTCTTCTTATTGGAAAAGATGTGTTTGCTGATGTATATTTTAGCAGCACAGGCAGATGTAAGGGATGTAATGATGGTAGCATTTATTACTATCAACAGTAACAGTTACAGTCGATCCCGTTTAATCGCAATCTCCTTAATCGCGACAATATCTGCTGGGAGAACGCTGTATTTTCCGGTTAAAACTCTGTAAAATTACCCACCATTTCAAACTGCAACATTTTCCTCGTTCCCTAGGAGTTGTTGTTAAGCGAAATTGACTATTATCCTGCATGTAAACATTGAAAGAAAAAGAAATGGACGCGAGACATGTTTAAAAAAGCAAATATTGTTGAATTGCTCGCAGCTGAGGACCCACAGACATTTAATTAGAGAGGAGAGGGAAGCGCACACAAAAATAGCCCTACTCCAAGGATAACTGAATTTTCCTGGGCGGAGAGCATTTCCTGCTGAGCCTTAATGCACAGAGTCGTGGCACAAATGGAGCTAATGATCAACGTTTCACGGCAGGGGCGTCTTCATAAGTGAGTTGGTAGGGCTTGGGAGGTGGTGGGGGGGAGTAGGTCGTATTTTTTATTGTGTAGCACTGAGTGAATCACTGGATCTTCATGTATACTAACGTATGAAAAAGAAGCAACTTCCCACTATATTGATGTGTGGAGCAAAGGTAGTCAAATTCTCTCTTGAACTCTCGTCAAATGGAGCTAGCATTCAAGAAATCACATTATTTTATAAATTCATAGGTCAGAACAACTGCTTTATCAGCTCCTTATAGATAATATTATTATGTTTAATTAGATGTATACAAATGTTTTTTTGCAAGGATTTTTCGTTGTTCCTTTAGTTTATGTATCCTTTCTAATGAGGACATGTTGTTGTTGTTGCTGTTGTTGTTGCTGTCAGTATAATTTACATAACGCAATCTACCAGTTGTTTCCTTCACCCCTACACTCAGCCCACCCTACCTTGCGTTTGACTATCCGCAAGTCTTAGTCCGCTGCTTTTGCGAAACTACAGCGCCACCTATGCAAAGCCACCTTAAAACACCTGACAGCAACAAGACACAAGAGCTAAAACATGTCGTTTCTTCATTTTCATTTTTGGTTTCTATTTGCTACTGTAATGTTTCTTTCTTTCAATACTAGACTACATATTGATAGGTTGTATGTATCTCCTGCTGTCCAACGTTATCACCGTACAAACTGGGTAACACTGCTGGGTCGGATTGTGTTTCTTATTTCTCATTTAGTGTACATGCAGTTATGTTGTTTTGTCTGTTTATGTATTTACTATGGATACTGATGTTTGACTGTCCATATGAAGCGCTTCTGTAACCTGGGTTAAAAAAAAAAAAATCGAAATTGAAATTTAGCTGACACTGAACTGGGAAATGCACTATTCACACATTCACGCACAAAGATAAAGAAGAGAAGGTGTGAATAAGACGATGATTTGCAGGACTCGATCAAAATCCACTGTTACTTCCTCCTTTACACTTTCATCATTGGCAGCTGTCAATTTTAACCCTTTCAATGGACTCGCAATCACTACACCACACCTTCAGAAATATAGGAAGGAGATGCATCTTTCACGAGAACCCCTCCCACCACCTACCCCTCCCCCACCCCCCGGAGTTTTTAGGACAATATGCCAAGTTAAAATCGATGCCATACGGATGCTCTGATAAATATATGTTGAAGGGGAATCGTCTTGCAAGTTTAATTAGATGGGCTTATGATGAGATCGGTACGGTCTTTTATGGATATACTATTGTTGTACGGCAGGTGTTTATCCTATGTCTCTTACCCAAACACAAGACAAGTATGGAAACAAAGGCGAATTATGAGACATGGATCCGAAAGACACAGAAACATGGAACAAGTTTTAGGAGGGTCCGCGCGTTTAAAAGTCCCGCGCCGGATAACGCAAAAATTTTATGGAAAGAAAACGATAACAATGAATGAAAAAAAAGAAAGAGGGGACGGTAGGACTGGGGAGAAGGGGCAGAGATCGGACGGACAACTGGTTTATCTTTCGAGTTTTAAACCTGTTGCTATGATAAATTTTGTCCCAAACATGACCGTATTATGGTATCGCACAGCCCTGGGCAAATTATCTTCCTGCAGGGTCCCCATAAATACAGACGTGAATCGAATATCACTCACTCACACTCACACACACACACACACACACACACACACACACACACACACACACACACACACAAACTTTCGAAACTATTATTGATATTCTCTTCCAGCATCCCTCCGACCCAGGACCCCGAGGATCCTAAATTCGCTTTTACTTAGAAATCAAGGAGGGATGGCAAACCACTCCGCGGCACATGCATAGAAGGAAAAACAGAAGTAACACTAATCTCAACCCCTCACACCCCCAGCGTGCAAGAATGATTTCCATATAAATGTATTTTTATAATTTCCTGTCCGGTGGACCATGCTTGGCCTTTACAAAAAATCTGTCGGCTTTGCTCGATTTTCGGAGATTGTACACGTTTCTCTAGACATCAGAATGATGAGCCAGGGGTGCTGGGATCCTGTACGGGACAAAAATGCCACCCTTAAAACCCCCCATTGAGATACTCACGTTAGTTCAAGTCTGATGCGTATGCATGCATAATGCAAGAGAGGACGGTTTGGAGCTGGTAATTCTGGCATTTAGGTGGCATTTCTGTCCTGTCTGTTGGACTTTGTTAAGAGGATGCATAGACACGCTATCGGTCATTAAGTGCCTGGAAGGAAATAAGACGATATACTCATGCCAAAGAGGAGAGTGATTTAAAAAAAAAAAGGAGTTGTTTACATTTGGGGTTTGTCCTGTTCGCAAGGGAACCAGTGAGTCTATGCCACAAGAAGATTACACAGAAAAAGACTTATGGTTTGTAGTTGGCCTGTGTGTTATGAGAACAGTATGTCTAAATCTATGCTAAGTGACCGAATGAAACAAAAANAAGTGACCGAATGAAAAAAAAAAAAAAAAAAAGGAAGGCATAGTCTATTGGCTGGTAAAGTGAAAGAGTTTTGCCAGCAAGATGAAATTTGCTTGTATCAACAGGAACATGACTGTACGAAGTTAACAATAAGTAAGTACAGCATTGCAGATTTTTAAGGAAGAGGCTCATCGTTCATGGTTGTCCCGCCTGCTAGGAGAACAGTAGATCTATATTAAAAGGCAGATTGAAATAAAAGAATGACGGTACATAATTCTGGGAAGAGCAGGGTCTAGCTAGCAAGAGGAGAGATGCAAAAACGTGTTTAAGTCAAAAGAAACAAAGACTTTAACGCTGGCGATTCAGCTGCCTTGCAAGAGAAACAGCGGACCAAAGCCAAAAGGAAGATTGTATAGAAAGAGACCCATCATTTGTGATTATCCTGCATACCAGGAGAACAGTAGATCAATGCTAAAAGGTAGATTGGAAAAAAAAAAGGGGGAAGTACATATTTCTGGAAAAGTGAACGGATCTAGCCTGCGAGAAAATGAAAAACGGATTTTGTTAAAGGGAACAAAGAAAAAGGATATTCCTCAGTCGTGATCGTGCTGCCCTGCATAAGAAACTGAGAGGCCAAAATCAAAAGGAAGATTATATGGGGTTGCTGCACCCGCTTCCAACGCAGTGGCTCAATGCTAAAAGAAAGACTGAACAGAAGGCGGTTCAAATTTGTAAACTGTTTTGGGTGGGCGGACAGTTTGTCTTTCAAGATCTACCTTAATGACTGGCAGCCGCAATTTTCGTTAAACTACAGCATTCCTCCTGTCCTGTGTTCGGGGTTTACTGTGCTACATTCCAGTCTGTATCACAGCCGGGAGAATGATCAGATCAGTGGCCATATGCCTAATCCTTGCGTTAGTTGAGGAAAACTCCCAAAACATTAGTAGAGTTCACCATGGTTAATGCAGTACGTTAATTAACATAAAGATTATGCATACGGCCACAGGAATGACAGCAAAGGACGGGAATTTTTTTCTGACACAGGTCAAAAACAGAAATTATTCTGGCATTTTATCTATTTGCTGTTTATTAACTATGAAGGTGTAGAGTACACTTTTACTTTAAAAACTGTGATTTTCTCCTTTCACAAAATTTTGTACATTCTGCCTACCTTGATCAGATGTAAACAGTTTACACGTTTGTATTTCGTTGCACAGCACAGCTCCTTCGGGCAAGATCTCCAGCCTCCACACGTTTAACTACATGGTAGCAAGTTGGCATTCAAAATTCCCCCATCCAGCATGCTTTCAGTTTGTTTCATAATTATTGATGTAAAATACCCAGAGCCTGATTACTGACTATCAAGTTTCCCTTGCCTATTGCATTTGCCTACATAATCGACATTCTAGACATTAAGAGCTATTAGCGTGCAAGGATTCCATAAAGTGCATTTTAGATGCTTTACAGACGACGGATAATGAGTCCATAACATAGGCACAGATCTATTTTAAGAGCTCTTCCCTGCAGGGCGATATGGTCCATCTAAAGGGCTAAAGATACCAACATTTAAAAACAAAATCTACTCTGAATATTATTTTGAAGAATTATCTCCGTCATTTGCCTAAAATGCCGTCATTGCATGAAATTCAATCAACGACAACCTCATGATGGCAAAATGTTCATGGACGGTCTCGATTCCTGATGGTAAAAGATGAGTTTGAAAGTTGTTAATCAGAGTATCAGAGTAAGTGAATATTTGGCTCGCCCATGGTTTTCTGATCAACCACTAAATAACAAACATCATAACTAGATCGCAAAGTGGCAGGGCGAGATATCGATTTGTTGTTGTGATGGTGCTGCACCAGAGAAACGTCCCATAGAGACAGAGGCACTTGTCTGGCCACTGAAGCCAGTCGATGAACTCAAGGGTTTTCCAGTGCTTGATAAAACCCACCTTTTTATTTAAATCTGAATGGGATTGGTGGTTTTTTTGTTGTTTTTTTTTTTTGGGGNGGGGGGTGGAGTAGAGGATTGAGAAATCCATTAGTAAAATTATTTGTTCGAAAGGAATAATTATTTTATTACAAAGGATTTTTTTTTTCTTAGAGTGGGATGGGGGCGATATTTTCCGTCTCATTTTCTTCATTCATGGAGGCAGCGAGGCCGTGCGGTTTGTCAGTCGTACTTAGAAAATGAAGACTGTCAAATCTAAGGATTGTATGTTCGACTCTCGGGCCGGACGGTTTAAGTTCTTATGTCTTTGGCAAGGACATTTCACTCCCCTTTCCTCATTCGACTCTGGTGTAATGAGTACCTCGCTTTTAAGTTTGAAAACGGGAGGGGGGAGGGGGAGGAGGGGTTGGGGAACTAGGGCGATGCACCGCGGCGACTAGCAATGATTTTGTGTTTCATTTGTAATAGTACGTGTTTCCATGTATGAAAAGTACCTTTCTCAGTAACGATTATGAATGAGATATCTAACACTGTATGGCACTGGAAACCGATTTCCCTAAGGGGTAATTAAAAGTGCTTTTTTTTGTCTCTCCATTTTTCATTCATTCATCGGTTCGCATCATTAACAGAGTCGAAAACAATGAAAAGCTATCAATTCCTTTAACCATGCATGACACATTACATGTTCAATCTGCAAAAATGTAACTACGTGTTTTCTGTTCTGTGCATTATGTTGAAAGGGTTTTTTTGTGGGGGGTGGGGGGAGGGGGAGAGTTTGCTAGGGTTTTCTTTTATGGGTGGAAAGAACCGGGTAATGCACCCAACCACACACGACACGACACGAAAAGCCAGATCAATACACCGTTCAAACTATATCATAAAATGAAACACTTTCTTTTATCCGGATAAGCCATTGTATAACTTTTCGTGCTCAGAAATTAACGCCACGTTTCACAACTGAGACTTCAATATGTGTTTTCCCAAGTGGAAACTGTATTCACAGCTAACGCCACTTTTGATTCCGACTATTCGAACTGATTATTCCTTCGCCGAATTCGCCCATTCCTCCTTTCGCTGGTCTCATGCTATAGTTTGCTCTAACATGAGGTAAGTCTGCTCTGGGCGTGATGTGGCTCTAACTAATCACTAATGGCAAGACCGACCAAACAAAAAAAAAAGTAGGGGACAAACATGCTTGGGGATACAGACCTAGTTTGTCACAACACGTGAGCTGTGCCAGACAACAGTGGAGATAGACAAATGCTGAGTGACTCATGGGACACACCATAGTAATATGTCTTTCCAGGTTCCCAAAGTCTCAAGAAGAGCTGACTCACGAAACACACTGCACATCTTTTTCACGGGTTATCAAACTTTCCAAAGGAGATGACTTAGATGAGATGTCTTTATTATGGGTTCCCAGCATGACATAGACGAGATGTCTTTATCACAGGTTCCCAAACTCTCAAAAGGAGATGACTTAGACGACATATCTTTATCACGGGTTCCCAAAATGACTCAGATGAAATTTCGTTATCACGGTTCCCAAAATGACTTAGACGAGATGACTTTATCATGGGGTTCCTAAACTTTCAGAAGGAGGTGACTCAGAGGAGATGGCGTTATCACGGATTCCCAAACTTTCTCAAAGAAGATGACCTAGACGTGATGTCGATATCACCGGTTCCCAAATTCTAAAAATGAGATGACTTAGACGAGATGTCGTTATCACAGGATCTCAAACTCTCAAAAGAAGATGATTTACATGTTATCACGGGTCCCTAACGTCTCATGAAAAAATGACTCACTGGAGACACTGCGTGTCTTACTTACAGGTTCTCAAATTCATAAGTAGTAGAACAAGATGGAGCAGAGCTTTCAAATTCACAAGATTAGATGCCATAGATAAATTCTTTATCACGAATTCCAAAAATCTCGAGATGAAATGACTCACAGACCACTGCATGTCTTTTTCCACAGGTTCCAAACCTCTCAAGAGGAGATGATTCAAAGGGGGGTCCAAAACTCTAGAGATGAAAGGATTAATGAAGCACACTGGTCTTTTTCACCAGTTCCGAAACACTTAACAAGAGGTGACTTACACCCAAGACACGATGACTCGTGCGGATATACGATATGCCTTTCTCACAGGTTCTCAAAATTGTCAATAGGAGATGTTTCAAGAGGCACACTGCATGTCTTCTTCACACGTTCCCAACTCTGAAGACCTGCAAACCCCCCTTCTCACTCCCCAGGCCCAGAATGGTCGACAGCAGGCCAGTAAATACTACTCAGTTGCCTTTGCCCAGTAACTCTCCCTAGGGACGACGCATACCAGCGCTTGTCTGATACTGAGTATGGCTTTGGGCGCGTGATATCATAATAGATGAGAAAGTGGTAAATGAGTGGTAATAGTGTGCATGAGGAAGACGGTATATTATATGTCTTTGCAGTGGATTGTATTCACGTAATATTGTATTGTACTATATTATGTTGGCCTACTTGAACTTTATTCACAAAACGGACATATGAGCTCTTCAATAGTTCATTAGTTTATTTCATCAGTAATAGACCATAGGCCTCTAATAACAAGGAACAGTGATATAATCATAATAGCTAAATAACAAATGATATGTAGCATGAAACAAAATTTGTGAGAATTGAACATATATGGACATAACATCCAAGCATGACATGAACATTAAGTTCCAATCTACACTTCATCTTATATTAATCTATGTTGCATCTTTATTTTGTTTGCTTAGGCGGTCTTCACGAATTCTAAACACTCCATTTAAAAAATATAGCAACACTTTGTATTACCGCTTCACGTCTATAATATGTGCTTTTGGGTGAGTAAACAATTGACGACAAACATGGCAGCAGACGATATAGGTCATCGTGATGAGAGGTAATTTTCACCAACGTGGACAAAACAGTTGGATACTATAACGGCCAGCCCTCTCCCATATACATACGCACATAGACCTTTGATAAAGACCAGACCCAGCCGGATGTGCACTGCGCGTATTCTCACATTATGATAACACTGGCCTATTTCATGAGGCATTTCTTATCTTTTCTTCGTAGTTTCTCCAAGTGGCTATCCATATAGCCAAAGAGGTAATCAGTCCACAATTCGAGAACCTCTAATCCGTTCGACATTCAGAATAACCGCATGACACTTCCATATCAAAATGGCGTTAAAGGACATCGAGTGTGAGAAACGAAACAAAAAACACACAAAGAAAAGGAAATTGTTTCTGACACACGAAGCAGAGATGAAACAAAAAAAAACAACACACAAAAATAGCAAATTGTATTTGACACACAATCCGAACGCAGTACTGACACGTCCCTGCTCAAATGTCATGAACAATAATTATCTCATGTCCTGATAAAGGTTTGCGTGCGAGTGTGGTCTCATCTACTGCGTCGTGATTGCTGCGCTGTTTTTTTATTAGGTTATTCTACCGTGTATCAGATGACAAAACGCATGCAACTATTCGAATCGAATGTTCGAATATCATGAAAAGATGCAGTTCATGATCTCAGTGTATTGATTAGTTGACTTTGGTTCGAAGAGTAGGATTTAGAATATCACACGGCAAAACATAGGTTCAGTCATTCGGTTCAGATTCGATCGTGAAACAAATATAATCCCACCGAATAAAAAAAAAAGCCCCAAAATATACAGTATCTAAATAACCTTTTAAAGTGAAAGCTAACAGAAATGAAAGACGAAGCTGAGGTGAGGTCAGTTCTATCTCTCTGAGCCTACAACAAATTGTACTTCTAGGCTAGATTCCGGTGGTTCAAGCCCATGTTATGACATGTGAATCTTCGGATAGTTGGTAACAGATATTCGAATCTTCACAAATATTCGAAATCTCGCTTCAAGCTCACTGACACTCAACAACGATGCGGCGACCTATTTTCTGGCAGGTCACAATAGTCTTATACATATTAACAGAGTGGCAGGACGAAGTGGTGGGGGGGGGGGGGGCGGCGTGAGGAGAAGGCTGGGCCTGCATGATACGGTGAGGTCGTCTTGATAGCCCCCAAGGGAAAAGGTCATTAAAGACCTTCACTTTCAGCCTGGTCTCTCTCATTCTTTGGCCCTACACACATATAACTGCTCGCAGCCAGTCTAAAATATTTATTTGCGCTGTTACTTGAAAGGGTCTGCAGAGAGACGAAAGAGAGTAGATAGGCGTGTGATAAGGCTTTGCAAAATCTTCACTCATGTGATATTTGTTTACAGCTATGATAACATAAAGACAGAGAACAAACAGCGCAATTTTGTTTACCCAAATATTTTTATGTCTACATAACAAATTAATGACGAGCAAAATTTATCGTAAAGCTCGAAATTTAAATAAACATATCAGATAGAAAACCATGTCCGTCATTACGTTATGACTGAAAGAGATAAGTCAGCGATTTATTCGCGGATCAGTTTTGGACGACAAGTCTCTATGAATCTTCTCGTAGGGGCGAGTTCGCACGGTGTCTCAACATAAACCAAACTACTGTTTACTACTTTGTACGCCGAGCAGAACAAAATGTTGGGAGTCGTTGCATGCAAGACTTCGAGGTGGCGAGTGCAAATTTCAAGATGAGGGATGAACTGCGGCAAACCACTCTGAATGTCGTGGGTGAGCATTCAGAGTACGTCCGCCGTGAGGAACCAACACTGTCGAAAGTCCATAAGGTATGAAGATGCCAATTGCACCTGGCATAAAAATATGCAATTTTAAATAGTCCCTATAAAATCAGAAAACTGGCAATCGGGAGAGGGGAAAGGGGTTGGATTTGAATTTCAAAGGCTTAGACAGGTGCAAATACATATGTAGACTCAGAAAAGGTGAGGTTTAGCCACATAAGTGTAAACTTAGTGGTTGTTGCTAGGTGGGTAAGGTTACCCTATTTACTGAGTAAAAAGGCCTAAACTACTAGGTAACCTCCTTCCCTGCCTAAGTTCTCAAAATCTAATTAGTTTAGGGGCATATTTTTTGTGTCAAAATTTGGAAGAAGAGCTAAGCAACATGTTTGGAAAGTATTTTGGCCTTGGACCCCTGGATAAGTTAATGAGAGGAGTAAAACCTAATAATTATAGCCAATTTTGGCATCTTCATACCTGGAAGTCATTTATGGCCTTACGAAAGTATTAAACCATGGCGGTGGTGTGATCAACAGGAAGTTACAAACCAGACTACAACATGTGTCACGAGTCAACATATCAACAAGAAGTGAAGCCTCTCCAGTAACAATGAAGGACATGGAAGGGGCCCCTGCTGAACGTTATTCCGAGTCATAGATTTTCATCGATGAAGCCGGGATCGTTCAAGGACCTAACTTAACAACGACCTTCGCAGTCACCATGACCAGGAGCTTGAACCATCACCATCATCAGCTTTCTGAAGGTGGCATGACGGCACACAGGTTCAGTGCCTTCTTGGATCAGAATTCAGTTCCTGTGAATGCTGCCTCTTTTACCACTGATAACGCACCCGCTCAAAGGCAGGCAATAAACGCGCCACTGCCAGATACCTTATCTGTCAAGTATCTGACTCCCTATTCTCCATGTTTAAATATTTGTGAAAAAAACTCATTTTTTTGCTGTAGAAGACATCTGTTAAGGACAAACTGGCTGTATCTCAGCAAAACTAAGAGTTCACGGCTACCCTGACCCAGACTGCTGAGCATTTAGACGCATGCAAGCCGCTATACATGACTGCTTTACAATGGACAATATTTTCGGGTAATTAATTCCGCGTCGACAGTCTAAATTCACTTATGTTAATTCAACGCATTTTTCAAATTCTGATCTTGCTATTTTCGTTGCGGAGTTTATATTTCAACATATTGTATACTCCATTTAAGTTCTGTTCTCTTCATCAGATACTATTAACATTTGAATTTGATGCATGGTATATATGATTTTGTATTATACTGTATATAAACTTTCAATGTTTACAATTTGATCTTGCTGTAATGCAAATATGAGCATTCTATGTTTGTATTTGAAGTTGTATTATTACATTTGACTCGACAATGTGTTATTTGATCTGTTTATGTTGCCTATGGCTAGTCTATGTTTAAATCTGAGCCGAGTAAATAAAGATCCTATTTTCATTTTTCACTTTCATCTTCATCCATACATATGCACACACAAGCACGCACGAACACCCAAACGCACGCACGAACACACACCCACCCAAGCGCGCGAACACACCTACACGTATACACACACACACACACACACACACACACACACACACACACACACACACTCTCACACACTCATTTGCAACTAAAACCAAAAATGATCAGGTATCGAAGTCCCAGGTGACATATTCGCTCAAAAAAAAACAAAACAGGAATGCAGACGACCGTTATTTTTTTCTGCATCGGCCAAATATCTAATTAGCAAAACTCTTTTAGCTTCAAGTCATGAAATCATTCTGCATGCAAGACAACAATCATTTTTTATTTTTTCCCAGACAGACTGCACTTTGGGAGGAAGTGAGAGACTGAGATTGTGAATGCACTTGTCACGTGGTTTGCATTTTGCCTTTTTTTGTTTGTTTATTTTCACCGTGTCTCATTTAGACGAATGTCATTACCGAGGCCACCCGGCAGCACACAGTTGGCAAACAAAACATCATGGCGAGCTTTTGAAATCAAAGTTTACAAAACAGGGATTATTCCTTTGTAAAACGACACTTCAAATCGGAACATAATTTCCACTCATTCGAAATATTCTTGCAGACTTCTTTGCCAGAGAGACATTAGTACACGGTTGACATAACCTTTAGGCTGGCGATACGCTGCAGACTAAAGAGGTATCAAAATAATTATATAATATTCGTTCCCATTCAACCATCATGTCATGAAAATGTCGCTTATTTCCCCGACAAAGGGACTGGGTGAACTTCCTTTCTCATATTCTCTTATGTTTCCTGCTTTCCTCCGCGATTTTGATAGATAGCCGCTAAAGAGACAATTACTTAGATTTTTATTCTAACCGACTCAATGAAAAAAATTTAAGATTTCACTTATGAAATCGTTAGGCTCATTCCACATTCATCTAGGTCATTTTTTTTTTTTTTAGATGATTTGTGTTATTTATATTACTATGATTTTTCCATTTATCTTCTTTTCCCTAATAAAACAAATGTAGATTTTGATTCGTTATTAATTATATTCTAACCTTACAAGCTAAAACATATCTTCCTCACTATTCTGCTTTCAGCAATAGATTGAGAGTGCGAATATTTCTCCAAATCTAAAGAAAAAAAACCAAAACAACAACTTAGATGAGAGTGGAATTAGCGTGACGAATTGGTGCACAAGCACTGACGACAAGTCAGTTGTGCAGAAAGTTGCTCACCAGGCTAAGTCTAGAGATACGTCAAAGGCATGAGGGTGCCGTGTCTTTCTAAAATCACGGAGATGAAAATAAACGAACTCGACATAAACCTTTACATTAAAAAAACAAAAACAAAAAAACAAAAAGACCCGAAACTTCTTCATTTTCAAAAGAAAACTTCAAAACTTGTAACAAATTACATGCAAATACAGTATAAATACTTATGCGGCAAACGGCGATCTGGGTCCCGTCTACTATTTTCCCCTAGCCTATTACTCGTACAGTACTATAATTACCCTATTTGTCAATTACCGAATGAGTAATCGTCCTCTAAACTCTGTCGACTTAATATTGCCACAGTGAGTACTCCTAAATCAGCATATTATGCTTAAGGTAAGTAAATTTCATTGCGTAGTCCTGTTTTGTTTTCTTGTGCTTCAATCTTTTTTTTTCCCCTAAATTCGCTTCTATTAATTGGACAGACATGGGTCAGAGGCCCATCCAATGTCTGTCCTCACAATAACATTCGCAAAACTCGGGCGTGACTAGGGACGTATGTTCATGAGGTTTCACCACCCTTACAGTCATGATACTCAGAGTGATATCCATAGACTAATACTAGCCTTGATTATCAGATTATATAATGATGCACGTAAATTATCTTTGCAGTCTGAAATAATTCATCCATAAGACAAAGACGAATAATAAAGTATCTGCAGGCCTATCTAGGATATTAGCTGCAGGCCTAACCAGATACTACAAGCAGGCCTATCTAAGGATATTGAATGCCATATGTTCAGATCGTATAGGGGAATTCTGATAAACAATTTATCTCATTTTTGGTTCGAAAATATAGAAGTTTTTTTGGTTTTTTTTTTATCCTGGCAACATCAAGCCGTTTTAAATTCGAAACGTGAGACATAATTTGTCTATATAAATGCTGCTGTACAATTTTAAGATTAATAAAACTATGTATTCCATATAATTATGTTGCATACCCTCATCTACTAATAACAATAACAATAAATATAAGTTTATTAAGCTCAGAGAACAGTCTGTTGTGAATGAGCAAACAATAACAATATTTTTAACAAGCAATTCATATTCTACCCTTTCTCTCTGTCTCTCTCTCTGTCTCTCTCTGTCTCTCTNTCTCTCTCTCTCTCTCTCTCTCTCTCTCTCTCTCTCTCTCTCTCTCTCTCTCTCTCTCTCTCTCTCTCTCTCTCTCTCTCAACTTCACATTCACATTCACATTAATGAAATTTCGGATTTAGAATCTTTATACCACTGTGTCACTCTTGTGGGAGTGCGCTGTTCTCGACACGAAAGAAGCTGTGCTGCGCATGTCTACCTCTACCACAACCACAACGGCCCGTATGAGATGCGAACTCCAAAATGAAAGCTCCCTATCTAGTGTAAAATATATTATGGCTGGTAGATATGAAAAAAAAAAAAGGCGAGAAACAGCGCAGTTGGTAGGGTCAGTGTAACATAGACATCAGGGCTGGACATGTTCAAACACGTTCAGTTCGTTATGGGAAAAGAAGCTCTAAGATCAAGTTTAGCTCAGTTCAGAAACACTGAGTAGTTTTGGGACCAGATCAGTTCCTCTTGGTTGGGAAAGCGGCATTCGGTCCTGATTTTCGAGGTCGATGTCATTGTGAACTGAACTGAAAGTTAGAGGAAAACTAAAGTTCAGATCAAGCACCCAAAACAGCTACGATTCAGATCCAGATAAGTTCCTCCAAAAGAGAAATTAAGCTCGGAGCAAGTTCACCCGAACTGAATTTCAGTTCACGAACTGCGTTCATATGATGTCGATAGACACCCAAGGGAAATGCTCGGCAGCATTAACACGGTCTGTAAAGCCTGACTAAACTAATGGCTCTCACAGAACTCCTCTGAGGGTATCACTTCATTAATACTGTATGTGCCTCTGTCTCACTAATGAAATACAAAATCGTTGTTTACAAAGTCTGGTAATTGGGCGATTCATCCTGTTTGAAGTGAAAGCGAACAGGGTAGCAAAATAGTTACGGTATTGGACTCAAGATGTGACTGTCCTTGTGTCGATTACCGAACACTGTCGAGACGTTAGTGCCTTAAGAAAGCATTTCATTCACATTTTCTCAATTCATTCTAATATCTAATATAGGCAATGAATGATACTGTCAAAATGCTGATATTCAGCGCTGTAAATGGCAGCTGCACTGTATTCTTCTAGGGACTGGAGAAAGACCGTGAGTAATGAGGTCGAATGAGGGCGCATAAGCCTGGATACAAAACGTATTAACCGCATTACTACTATTATTATAATAATAATAACTATTATTATTTCATTTACTATTGTTATCAGTGTTGTATCAGGAAGCAATGCTCTCCAACAAAATAATATGGGACTTTCTCAATACCTCAAGCTCTCGCCCCACCTACACATCTGGCTTTAAACAGTGACTTTCTGGTATGTGGATGGAAATTGCGGCCAAGCTGTGGTACGGTCATTATGAAAACTTTCTCTTTTGACCTTCTTAGCGCCGTTAACAGGAAAACAAAGTCCGTATTCTACTGTAGTAAAACGCCACACCCATTCTACATTTGCCTCAGTCAGTTTTTTTAAGGTTTTGAGAATCTTAGCGCTCTTAACCTGTTGCCCAAAGCAAAACGAGACAGATGTGGTTAACATGTAAAAAAGGGTTATGATACCGAGTTATAATCCTACAACTGTTTTAAAAGGAAAAAGAAGATAACTGGAAGACTATAGTAATATAAACGACTCAAATCATCTAAATAAAAAGGCTCAGGCGAATGTGGAATGAGCAATGACGAAATTATTTGCGAAAGATATTCATTGATTCGCTCTTCACTGGTAAAACGGCGACAAGAATAACAGCAACAATAAGCTCTGAGAAATTTGTCATCCACACTGATAGGTCTTGCCCTTGTGAAGAAAATAAGAAAGCAACGACAGCAACAATAACAATAAATACATCTATAGCAAAGAAAAAAAATAAAGAGAGGGCATTTCGAGTGCAATGTAAACTAGTTTCAAACACGTTTTAAGTGATGTTCAGTAAGGACATGTCATAGGTTCATATCTTATACGGAAATTCTGAAAAACAGTATATCTCGTATGTATTCAAGAAGGATTGCATTAGTGGCGCTGTGTACTGGATGAGTGTGTATTAGCTACAGTTATTATTGTAATATTTGTGTGTGTGAATGTTTCTGTTAGTGTGCACATCTGTAAAGCGTATGGAGCCAACAGTTCTTTGGGGATAAGCACTTTATAAATTAATTTTATCATTATTATTAGAATTAATATCGTTGTAATTATTATTATTATCATCATTATGATTATTAGCATTATTATTATTAATATATATTATTGACGTTGTTGTTGTTGTTGTTTTTAGCGTATTTTTGGTTCGAAACTATAGATTTTTCTTCGGTCCGGACAACATCAAGCCAATATCGTGAACGATTAATGATCCATATCGTAACACTAACTAATCGTGCGGACAACATTTCGCATTCCAACAGGCCAAGAAAATACAACCTTAGCGTCCTTGGCATGCGCTGCACGCATGCGTACAGGACGGAGGCGCCATCCAATCATGGCCGTCGCAGTTACTTTTGCTTGGAGACATAATCCAATTTCCAAACCACATTTGCGAGGGTAATTTTGGGGGGTGGATAGAGTAGGAAAATTCTCCGTTCACTTTCCCTTCCTGTTGCCCAAATTTCCCGTTTCCCTGTCTGGTTATGAGCTGACCCGAGGGGGATGAGGGTTAATTTAAGTCTTTCACGTCAGTTCCTTCCCTTCCACGGCAAAAGATTGAATAATCTCCCCCTATTATGATGTTACGTCACTCATATATGTGGTCATGTGGCCAGGATGGTGACCTGACTCTTTCTGTTCCTTTCCCTGGCACAGCGCCGAACACGCTCATTGAAGTATGACTACATTTTGCAGGCCTAGTTGAATAGTTCTACATTTTGCTATTTTCAGAATTTTGCGACCAGAAATAAAAGGGCTGCCCTTAGGCATCAAGTCGTTTAAATTTAAGCTACTTTATTGGTATTATTTTGAGTTTCAAGTCAAATATTAAGTGAAATTCTACCCAAGCATCGCATTTAAATTCTTAGACAGAAGATAAAGAAACTACAGCAGTTATATCCATGGACACAGCCGAGAACCTAATAAGAAACGGCACTGAAAAAGCTAATACCATATATGGAAAACAAAAACGAATGCCTACCTAAGCATAAAACTGAAGATACGTTAATATGATCGTCACAACAGCATTGGTTGAGGAGCACAATGGTTTGGCAGGGATATACTAAATAATACATTTATTTACAAGCTCACTGGCAATTAATACCACCATAATTTTACCAAGCAGCCCTGATCAAAAACTCCAAGAGATATGACGAGCCACTGAAGTCAAAAACTAATTGTTGCTCTGTCTTCTTATGTGTCAAAAAGAAAATCTCTCTATCCTTCCCCCACCCCCTCCCGCCCTACCCAACACAAAATGGATAGGGAAAGGGTGAAACAAAGACTGACACAAAAGAGCAGAGGGAACGAGCGCATCAATCGAAAGTCCATGAGCACCCGACTTATCGATGCGCGTGCATCCCCGCATACAATAATCCCAAAAGAAGGGAGCTTCGGGAATGAAAAATGGGAGAGGTCAACAGCCGAACAAGAAGGTCAAACACTGCATCACAAACAGGGCCGTAATAGCATTCGATGTGGGGAGTGCTAGGAAGCAGTCCCTGCGACCCGCAGGCATTTTAATAAGACTCCCATCCCGTTCCTTGTCCGGATAGTACTTAGGGAAATATGGATTATATCGACTGTAGAACACTGCTTAGTGCTACCGTCTAGTGATAAAGGGGCTCATCTTTGCTTTCAATCCTCGATGTCAATGTTCATCACCCCGTAACATATTTTGGCGATACTACTATAGCCCTACATGGAAAAGAAATTAAGACAAGAGGCCTAGTTTCATTGTAGCAAAAGCTACAGAAAAGTTCAACTTTCTCAAAAACAGTTTTGGCAAAGATAAGCCCTTTTGTCGCGAGAGGTTAGATATGTCTTTGTGCGAGAGGGCTTTCTGATGTTTTCTAAATCAGCCGGTTGGGCAGGGAGGAAATAGGGGACGGGATAACACTGCATCTCCTTTGTGATACTTGATTTTTGCCCGTACCCTCAATGTGCGAAAAGAAAAGATGGGGG
>JAWQUT010000085.1:1290527-1301964 GCA_033807755.1 Ellobium chinense | reverse complement strand
CCCCACCCCCACCCAACCTCCGGAAAAAAGAACGCAGCCTTCTTAAACTCATTCTGCTTTGCGATGGTTGGTTGTTGGATGCTTTTTCTTTTCGTCTCTCCACTGTCAAAACTTACCGAAAGAATAAAAAGTTACTGCTGTTTCTCAGTGACGATAAACGTATTGCATGCAAAAACTTATACTCCTCGTCTCTCCACTGTCAAAACTTACCGAAAGAATAACAAGTTACTGTTGTTTCTACATGAAGATTAACCTATTTCATGCAAAAACTTTTACTCCTCGTCACTCCATTGTCAAAACCTACCGAAAGAATAACGTTACTGTTGTTTCTCAATGAAGATTAACCTATTTCATGCAAAAACTTTTACTCCTCGTCTCTCCATTGTCAAAACCTACCGAAAGAATAACGAAGTTACTGCTGTTTCTTAGTAAAGATTAACCTATTTCAATGGAAAACTGCTGGAAAACTGCTGTGAAGATCAAGTCCACGACATAATCTGCTTTCACTGTTTGAGCCCTGGCCGGTAGAAGACGCTGGTATATTAAAGAAGCTTTTGAGAATTTACTTCGTGTACTTCCAGTATCATTTCGGCATTGTCATTGAAGATGAGATGATAATAAAATTCTGTCTATAAATTCATAAAAGTCTCGAGGGAGAAAGTAGACAGGATATAAGAAAAATAAAAAATGCTGGTAAGTTGATCAAACACGGGCTGGGGCAAATGCTACAGTTCACAAAATACATGTACCTATCATTTTACAAGCACTTCTCTCTCCCCAATCTTTCCCCAAAATCCCAAATACCTTTCTCAAGAACGAACGAACGAACAAACCCCTCCTCCCCCCCCCCCCCCNNNNCCACACACACACACACACATACACACACACACTAATCAGCCTTCATCCTATGCACCCCAAAACAGTTCCTATATTTCCCTATACAAATTCTCTATGCATCCTGGATGCTTTGAGAGGCACGGAGAGTGGAACCACTTATTGTCCAGCTGTCCCACGGTTGATTCGTCTCTTAGTGTGTCTATACGTATTTATTCCTGGACTCTTCATCCCATAATATTCTGCCATGCAATATTATATTACCCTTCCCTGAAAATAACCTTTTGGACCTGCGAGAGACAGCAGTGAGAAATGAATTTTGTTTTTCCGTTTATTTGGAAGGGGGTAAGAAAAAGGGGAGAGTAATCAAGGAGGCCCCAAACTCTGAAGTCTTCCTCCTTCTAACATGGTCATCAGTGCTCGTTCTTACATTTGCCCAAGCGTCAATCACGCTCAGATAATTTATTTTTTTTTGAGGAGGGGGAGGGTGAAGGGAAGGGGGGTGACAAACGAGGAGAAATAGAGCACGGAAGAAAATTTCACAGTGGAGATAGAAAGGGGGCGAAAAAAAAATCATGAAAGCAAATGGACAACACTAAAATGAAGAATCGATACCCCTTTCCACCCTTGCTACACTACCCTTATCGACTCAAAAATATTTGGTCTGTGCATGGATGGAGGGAGCTGAGAGGGCTATAAGCTTTCAGTATATTATCATCATCTGCCCCGATATGAATGATCAGAGGGAGCGTCGCCTGCCATAAAAAGAAAAAAAATTGCCATTTCTCCATTACTCTGTGTGTATGTGTGAGTGTGTAAGAGAAATAGAGGGAGAGAGTGTGTATGGGTGTGGGTGTGGGCGCGTGTGTAAGTGGATGTATGTGGGTGGGTGTGGGTATGCGGGTGTGGTTGTGTGAGAGAAAAAAAAGAGAGCAAGAGTATGAATGTGTGTGTGTGTGTGTGTGTGTGTGTGTGTGTGTGTGTGTCTGTGAGTGGGTGGGTAAATTCGGGTTTGCGGACAGCATCACGAGTTTGTCCGGAATTCCACGCGGAGGCTGCGGTCTCTGGGGATGTCGCAGCGCTGAGAATGAAAACCGTGAGGTAAAAATGCCATGTATGTGTATCAGTTGAAGTTTGTAGGAGATTGTGATGCTCTCAGGAGCTTTGAATACGTATATTCATGTAGGTTATTAGATTCGTCTGAGATATATGAATTGACGCGTGCGCGCACGCGTTTGTGTGTGTGTGTATGTGTGTGTGTATATGTGTGTGTGTGTGTGTGTGTGTCTGTCTGTCTGTCTGTCTGTCTGTCTGTCTGTCTGTCTGTCTGTCTGTCTGTGCATGCGTGTTGTTGTTGTTTTTCTTCTTCTTCGTCTTCTTCATCTTTGATTTTATGTTGATATTAGGGTTAGGGTTACATTGTGGATTATAGAACTAGAGAGTTACACGGACGAATAACGTCTGAGTTGTTCTCGCGTACCAGTTTCTTCAATTTGAAATCACAGGTCTTCTGCTGAAAGAGAGAACAGTAAATTTTCTTCTATACCAGGTGCAAGTGATTCTTTGAGGTCGCATCCTGACCACCAAGTATTCAAGTGTCTGACTCTGTGAGAGGAATGGACAGCGAGCAAGACACAGAGAAAATAGGGCAGTATGATGAGCATTAGTGTACATAGCAAACCGTGTTTTGTATGTGTGTGTGGAAGAGGAGGGGGGGGTGAACCGGAAGTCGAGAATCTTTAACTATAGGTCAGTTTCATATGACACTCAATCAGTTCTCACTATTAATGAGACTTGAGATCTCCTTGATTTATATTCAAATGTGACACAGCCAGGCAAAACCTATCTATATCAACAACACATCAATCAGAACTACAGCCCTGCCTCTCTTCCAAATGAAAAATATCCACTGAGATTATTTGTATATTATATAATTTTAAAATTCAGCTAAAAAAATGGAATTCAGCCATTTAATCTCTTTACACAAAAAAAGCTCCTTTCCCCCAAACGACAATTTTATTTTTTTTTTTAAACCAACCAAGAATCATTTGGCCTGGCTACATTACCCTACAAAACATTCTTTTACTAGATCGAACACGCAATTCATACTTGATGAAACTTACCCAGCGAATCTGGCTCCTTCGGACAGACGTCAAGGGAAGACCCACTATTTGCCTTGAGCAGCCCCTCGTCAAAGTACAACTCTGATCCATCTTTAAATTGTTTCTTTACATGATCGTACTCGTCCTCGTAAGCTCTGGACACATTCTCTTCCCCAAAGTTCCGCGCTTCAGCCAGCGAGTGCTTGATGTCATACTCCTCCGAGTTGTCGAAGTCTTTGAAATGCCTCAGCGGCCTCGACTTCCGCTTTTTTATAATACCCATGTCCGCAATCTCTTGGCCGCCGGATGGCGTCGACCGCTGGTAGCTTAAAGGAAGACCGTAACTCTGGGCTATATAAGGCACTGGATTATCACTGTGACGCCCATCCTGCTGTCCAGTTGGGGAAGCGTCCTTATGATGATTATTATTATTATTAACGTCACGATTCAGTTGTGATAACGGTGATCTAAGTGGAGAGCCATTCACACCAGAAGGCTTCCAGGTCCCTTCTTCGACTCTGCTTATGATATTTCCAACCTTTTGAGCGTACAGCTCGCTCTGAAGTTTGGCGTTGGCCTCGTCGGGTGACATGGAATTTTCGCGCATCAGTTTGGCCAGGGACTTTTCTAGCTCACGCACTTCCATTTGCGCCTTAGTCCGGGCTCGTATCCTGGCTGAGGTGCCCGGCATAAACCGGCTGCGCTTGTAAACGTTGGCGCTGTTGTGCGCGTTCGGCTCCTCGTCCAGTGTGCCTCGATTGACTGGAGTCCGAATCATGTCAAAGCTGCGCGCCCGGCGGCTAAACACAAGAATCTGCAGGATGGAGACGAAGACGAGGAGGAAACAGCCGATGAACACGCAGATTTCTGTGTACGTTCGGCCCTTCCTCACTCTCATGGTCGTGGGAAGTCACGCCTTGTCTCCCCTTGACCACGAGGTGGTCACGTGATGATGTCAAATGACGGGACACGCACGTCAGCTAAGCATTTCTCTGATGTTGCCCCAAAGAACTCGTGGTACGTTACACTCCATCAGCCAGTTTTGCAGTTGTAGCATTACCATACTCCAAAATGACAGGTCAACAGTACGTGTAGAACTCATCTGTCAGGCCCTGTCTCCCAGACTAGAGCTGAGCGGAATTTTCGCACATGATAATACGTTGATAGTCATTATCAGTCAACTAACAGGGTGAGACGAGCAGCAGCAATTTATGTTGGGGGGGAGAGGTCAAGAGTTAATGAGCCAGCATTAACGTTTGACATCTGCTGCTCCAAGTTGAGAATATTTACTAAACAGCTTTCGAAGGAAAAAGAAAAAACAATCCATCACGTTGGCCGCACATCGTCTAGTTATTCAAGGCCTTCGCTTCATAATACGCAGCAATATGTGCGTATTCCAGGGGTTCCAGAATCTCGGCAAACAACGTTTAAGCACTCTTGGTGTAGTCGCGGGTCTAATGTAAGGTTAAGATAAGTCCTCAACGTGCGGTAGAAGAGAAGTCACTGCGTCACTGTTATTCTCTCACCAGCCACAAGATGCCCCATATCCCGGCCACACAAGACTTGCCATTGTTTTGTTTTTATGCTCTTTCACTGAAAATAACACAAAACACAGTTGAAGCCGAATTTAAGCTGGCTTCTTGTTTTTTTTAAACATCACCAAAGAACACGCGGTTAAAATTTCTAACTGCCTCGCCACAACTAAACAGAAGATAAAAAAGTAGCACTCTCGGCATGACACACTGCTCCTGTAATCATAAGGGATGTCACCAAATCAGGTGCAATCTACAGAGCCTGATCTGGCTACCACTAGTATATTGCAACCAGTTGCAAAGGTAACCAGGTTCCACAACAGTTCTTATTTTCCTTATATTTAACCCTAATGTGGCAACCACCTGTCTAACTATCCATTTCCAGATCCCAAATAGTATAGAACAAAAGGTAACACTACCATATTCGTCAACCGTCTGTTAGCTGATGTAAGGCCTCGTTATACAGCCAACCAAAGGTTTGAATAGTTTTTTTATTTATTATTATTTGTTTATACAATTTACAACCGATCCTGTACGACAAACCCCATGGCGTGAATTGAAATAGTAACTTGAAAACTGAAAAGGAAAGGCTTTCCACACATGTTGACCTCACAATTTAATCAACCTGTATATTATGGTAACCATCTGTTTCAGGCGACCTCTTTTCCATAGAGCGACGGCGGTCGCCAAATATAAACTCCAGTGTAATTTTAATTACCTTAGCTGGCAAATGTATGAGTCGTCTATATCGATTACAACACAAAGAGCAATTCTAACACTGAGCTAGTGAAAAGGAGTTAAAAATTAAAATGAAAATAGCAACATGATTATTAATGCAGCACCCTTCCACGTGTTTAAAGAAAGAAAAAAAAAACGGTTGCAATGGTGACCAGGTTCCACAGGCAACAGTTCATACTTCCTTTATTTTTTAACACTTATATGACAATCACCTGTCTAACGCGGCCACAACTGTCCATTTTCAGATCCCAAATGGTACAAAACGTCCATGTTCGTCAATCTAACACAGCTTGGCAAACTTCCTTTGATATAGTCCTTACTGCACCATATAACAGCACCACTGATCCTGCTCAAGTCCACTGTGCTCGTATGTTTGTATAGTCGGTGAGGATCGCAAGATTTTTCTGTCGCCGAGATAAATTTTTACAAGAGAGAAGAAAACTGTTTTATTTTCTAGTTGCCTGTTTTACATCTATCAAATCTATCTATCAAATGGGCATTACGACAACTGGATTAAAAAAAAAAAACAGATTAAAAAAATTAGTGACGCGTTTGATCAATAATTTGACTCAAAGTTACGTAAACGGAATTTCACGGTTTGTGTACTTGGGAAGCACAACAGACATGTACACAGTAGGCAATGTACCCAGACTTACAAAATTTGTTCGTCACTTCCGGAGCTGACCAATATCATCATGTGACAAATTCACGAGTTTCTGTTGGTCTCTCCAGTACGAGATAATTATTAAGGGCATATCAAAAAGAAATAAAACCTTAATTTTGTATTTTAAAAACTGTGAACGAGAAAACTTCGGACCTGGATGGTTTGCAATTATCACTCACAGTTTCATACTCTACAACATTTTCTTACCATATCTCGCCACGCTCATTTTCTTCTGCTCACAGCTTGTGTCAGACGTAATCTGTCTCATTTCGCACGCCTTATCGGACAAAGTCAAGACATTATCTTAACGTATTAATCAATAGATTAGGAAGTTCGACTTTTGTTGTCGTCAAAGAATCGACTGGTTTTTTCAATTACCGACCATGCACACAAATGCTCTAAACAACAAGTAAACATCAACAACGCTTCACGGTGAGATGGTATGAAAAATAAGCAGCAGTCATGCCACTCGAAGCATGTATGAAACTAATAAATTCTTTGAAATCATAGGCTATCATCAGTGATATCCTAAATCAGGTTGCTCTGCACACACGAGAAATTTCTCCTCCCCACGTTCTCAGAGTGTATCGCGCGTTTCTAAGGTCAATCACAGTTGCTGCCTAGCATATCGCTATGTGGGAAATTGCGTAGTCTGTAGCACGTTTTTCTTTCCCTTGTTGTACAATATTACCATGATAGGCTCTTCCTGGCTCATGAAATGTGATAATCTGTAAACAGAGGATCGATTTCGGCATAATGAATCCCCGTACATCTGTACATAAAGTACGTTTGAACCATCCCCTGTACCACAGTAAACCATATGATAAGATGATATTCTGTTAAAATATCTTTTAAATGTCTGTCATCACTATAAGTGATTTGTCTCTGTCTGCCAGAGACATCCACCATGGTTACATTATGCAAAGCCCGTATTCTTCTGCCTACTGCGCGCGCAGTAGCCATATGTTTCCGTCAAATAGGGTGTAAGGCGGAAGGTCAGGTGTTTCGCTTGTATTATCCAGACGTATGATAATATGTCTGCGTCAGTCTTGTAATTTCGTTGTAAAAGGCAGATGTGTCGAACAAATTATGCGCAGTGAAGTAAAAGCCGGATCATATTCACTGTGAAACTTAATTTTCAGAATCTGAATGGTTATAGATTTAGTTGAAAGCTAAAGGATATGTTGTCTCACAGAAATGTCTGAAGCTGCTGGAACATAATGACGTCATCGCTTTTCCCATAAGTCTCTGCTTCTTGGGCAAGGAGAATAACTCTCTGGGCAGGGGCCGAATATCAGTCACTCGAGCTCTCCTTCTTATACTAATAAAGCACACATGCCTGATAACATTACGACGCTGTTCCTTCACGAAACTGGGCCTGTGGATACTGAAACTAATTCCCAGCAAACAGAAACAAAACAAAAAACTTGCAAACGGAAAATTATTGTTGACGTACATATCTACCTTTTAACTTCAGGCCAATCCGTCTCAGACCAATCCCCGTATCCTCACCTAGTCACGTGACCGTGGTTCACTGACGTAACGGCTAAGTCCCCTGTATGGAGGACACTTCATTAATTTCCCTGTCTCCTACAGCATCAGCCGATGCCAAAAACCACAGCAGCGCACCATTAAGCGATCGATACTCTAATCCCCAATAGATATACACCCTGCATTATAGAAGACGCATGTTCCCAGAGCCTGACAATACAATATGTACACAGGCATGTGGAAAGGAGATTCTCTGTCGATTTGGCTCCATGAAACAGAACAATGACACCATCTTGTAACGCCAGATCAGACAATTTTCTAGCTTCTAGTACCCATTCTCCACGCTCACTTCCACAACCCCCTCCCCCCCAACCCCCTACCTTAAGACGTGTGCCTTTTGTCGCCATGCGACTGATTCCGATTCACTTCATTAACAAAGACCGGCATCTGAATCTTTGTCAAAGGTGAATCTTAATCTTTGTTAAGCGCCAATTTACATCGCTGCGTGATGTCTAGAGCAATCTGAATAATTGTTCACCACCAGTCTGAATCGTTGTCTTCCGCCAGTCTGAATATTCACCTAGAACTAGTCTGAATGTTTTACCACGGCCAATATGAATATTCAACTAAGGCCAGTCTGAATCTTTGTCCACGGCCTGTATGAATATTCATCTAGAGCCAGTCTGAATTTTTGTACACGGCCAGTATAAACATTCATCTTGAGCCAGTCTGAATCATTGTCCACGGCCAGTCTGGAAATTCATCTAGAGCCAGTCTGAATCTTTGTCCACGGCCAATCTGAATATTCGTCTACAGCCAGTCTAATTCTTTGTCTACAACCAATCTCTATCTTTGTCGAAGCCAGTTCACATAGCTGTCCACAGCTAGATAGAATCTTTGTCCACGGCCGATCTGAATTCTCTTAAGACCCAGTATTAATCTGTGTCCAATGCCATGTTTCAGACAAACTAAAAATAACAAATGCTGTCGTTTGACAACACATTTTGTACACAATAAGAATGTACTTCCACAAAGCACGAGATTACACACTCTTAAAAGCTGTACTGTCGGTCTAGGCTCCTACAGAACTGTGCTCGTCATATATAGATAGGCCCAAAAGAACTGTCATTTCGATTCATGCAACAATGCACGGCCAAAGTTTTTATGTATGAGAAGAATTTCGACAGGATAATTGTCATTCTGTGGCAAACACCAGGAAAGGACAACGCAGTCTGATATAGGAGAAAGAGAACAGAAAGAATGTCTACTGGTGGCACCGCCCAACCAGCTGCCTCCACAAGAACATGTGCATATAAATTACAACCCAGAATAGCTACGTAAGAACCCGCTGAGAGTGGCTCAGATCGTGTCTTCTACTTTCAAAAATCAGCAGCAAATATGATTTAATAATTCAACTTCCTATATAAGCCTATTAAAATATCTTCAGGTATTGATTAGTTCTAATAATATAAACACGATGCCGTTTTAATTCCATTAAAGATTCATCGATTGCTTTCTGTAACACTATGAGTATATCATTATCAATTAGGAATGGGACGATCTCTGAAATTTTAAAGAATCGCAAATACTCGGCCTTCGATCTCCAGGTATCGAAAGCATCGATTATATTCTGATTCTGATATTTAGAATCGGAAGGGCATTCCGATACTTTCGGTATCTTCAGATTCATATGATACTTTCGATCTCCGATACCTTTCGACAACACTAAGTCATTGTAGCCATGTTAGGTGAAGCAACGCATGAAACAAGATAATCTCAAAGAAAATGTGTAAAAATCCAATAAGAGTCAGACAAACTGCCACGGCTTATGTTTAAAATATCGAAATTGCATAAAAATCCCACAGTTTCGGTTTCGATACTGGAAACACATTATAACGATAGTATCCATAATCAGAAGCGATACTGCCCACCATCGAATCATGTATCATAAAAAGGCACGTACGAGCATGTTTCCACCGTGTGCGATACATTACGTCACTTCAAACTGAAGGGGCACTAACGGAAAAAGTACCAAGTCGTGTCGTGCTGTTGCGGAATTGGTATAACCAGCTTCCGACTAACACCCTGATTGCACGACATAAGGCACAATTGATAATAGAGAGCTTTTATTTTTAAGTTCTGATCTCCTACAGACCCCTACGGCAGAGGTAAGCATGAGCACATAATAATAATAATAATCCCTGATTATACAGTGGTATTGCATGTTACGAACTGGACGTGAAATTTGCATCTGATTCCTAGTTCGTAATGTACAATAATTATGATTGTTACACTAAGAAACGCCAAATTAATGCGCATTCCTGTCTCTCCTCAAGAACCGAACTTAAGCTCCCAGTCTTTGAGGCTAAAATCATCAGAACACATGGTTGAAATGCTGCCGCCGGCTTGACACAGATTCTATGACTTGATTCCTCTAGGTTCCTACGTGCAAATTAATATCTGACCGCGTGTATCTTACTGTAGGTTGATCGTAAGGATCCAGAACAAAGTCTCATCAGTGATCTGGGACACTCATCTCTCAAAAGCAAAAATAAAAATAGTTCAGTTTCACTGTATATTCACTCTCTCAGCCACAACAGCACATCATAATTGTACTAGGACACATACCCCCTCCAAACAAATAACAATAGTGTAATTTCAGTTTGTCTTCACTTTCCAAGCCAAGGCGGCACATTATAATTATGTAGGACACCTATCCCCTCAAAACAATATTAACAGTAGTTCTATTTCACAGAATGTTCACTCTTTTAGCCAAGACACAACATCATAATGTAGTAAGACACCCATCACCTTAAAACAAATTAATAATAGTTCTATCCACTGTATATTCATTCTCTTAGCCAGGACAACACATCGTAATGTACAAGACACTCATCCTGTCAGAACAAAATAATAATAGTTCTATTGCACTGTATATTCACTCTTTTAGCCGATTCGGCGCATCATAGGCCTAATATACAAGCTTACACATCCCTTCAAAACAAATAATAACTGTTTTCTCTCACTAGATATCAACTCTCTTTACAGGCGGCACATTATAATATACTAGGACAGCCAACCCCTCAACAGTTCTATTTTATGTATATTCACTCTCTTAACTAAGACAGAACATCATACTTAACCAAGCTAACCTTAAAACAAAATAATAATACATGTACTTCTATTTCACTGCATATATATTCACTCTCTTAGCCAAGATGACACACCATTCTATACCAGACTATCTGTAACTTCAAAGCAAAATGTAATAGGCCTAAAGGCTCTATTTCACTGTGAATTCAACCGTCAGCCAAAGACAGCACCTAATAGTAACGTGACACTGTTGGCATTGAGAGAGGACTCCACAACAGAACAATATTGGGAACTGCTTTGTAAACCTTAACACATGCACTAAAAGAAAAAGACAAGTTGTCTAGCTTGAACAAAACACTCTTCGCTCATTTCCCCCGCCCTCCCCCCTTTCTCCTTGTTGTTGTTGTTGTTGTTGTTGTTGTTGTTGTTGTTGTCGTTGTTGTTGTTGTTTTGCAATTTCATTTTTTACATCTCTACAGCAACTTTTAAGTCCCATTTTGCTTATCATCTGTATTCACTTGACAGCGCACAAGACACTGAATGTTAGTAAGATCTAAAAAATAGAAAAGAGAAAGACACCGCCAGAGACTGTCTTCCAGATTCAGTTACACACACGTATTTATGAGGTGACAGTGACATCAAAAGAACCGTGATCATTTTGTATTTGCTTTTTAATCTTCCATTCTTCAGACTCAAATAAACATCCTCCCAAGACCCATTTCCCACCACAGCGCGTGTAGTTTACAGTACAGCTGCAGGTCACTAGAACATTTTCACATTCCCCACTGAAAGCGCCACTGATAGTTAATAATAATGAAAGGAACGTTCCGCCTTTTCTCTTCCCCCCCCCTCCCCGGTTGTGTATGAACTGATGGGTTAGAGCGTGCGTGTGTGTGTGAGTGTGTGTGTGTGTGAGTGTGTGTGTGTGTGTGTGTGTGTGTGTGTGCGTGTGTGTATGTGTGTGTGTGTGCGTGTGTGTGTGT
>JAWQUT010000085.1:1265848-1283189 GCA_033807755.1 Ellobium chinense | reverse complement strand
GTTCTTCCCCTTCTTCTCCCCCTCCCCCCTTCTCGGAAACCAGCTGGCCACTTCAAAGTGTTTAGATTCTTTCAGGAAACTGTTAACCGCCATGAGATTAACTCGACACCACTCTACTAAAGAGGCATCTACCGTATGTTTAACTACCACTTCCGGCTATGCTGCGCTCAGCTCAACCCACTATGGCAAGATCTTAGGCCTAGTCGATAACTAGCGTGAGTACTCTCGATACTGTACCGCGAATAGATCTACTCCCTTCCAAACTTTGAGTTAGTCGATATTGCGTTTATAATGTCTTTTGGGTTGTTGTTGTTGTTGTTTTTTTTGCGAGCTTATTAACAAATCTTACAAATTCAAATATAATAACAAAGTTTAAAAAAAGCAAAGATAAAATTAACTTAATACGAAACCAACTGTGCTTTCGACTACCCTGTGTTATATTCCAGTTAATTTGTAACCTGACCTTTGACCTTGGTAGTTAGCCTGTGTGGCGCAACTGTGACATCACAGTATCAATACTGTTATGTTTTGAAGAGGACACGAATTTCGTGGTGAGGTACCATAAAGTGCGCTTCACGCCACAACAGATTCAATTATCCACTATCGACAACACAGGGATATTGGACTCACGAGTACTGATGTTAGCAAATATTTTAAAATATCGATTAAGGTTTAGCGTTACTTCGCGCCACTCAGTTTCAGTAGTCAGACTGAGCTGAGGGTCGAGTTTCATGCCCTGAGAGCATTAGTGGGAACAAGACGGCAGCCAACCTAGATTCTTTGGAAACAAAGAGATAAACGCCAATGGACAAGACGATATATAAAGAGTTACAGAGTAACTATGTCTAACGTTTACAGACAGAAGGGCGTAACCTTGCCTTTAGAGCTTTAAAGAAAACTGGGAGGTTCTGTTTGCAAATCGTCATGCCCAATATGATCTTCCCTTTATCTTCTCTTTCTTATGAAAATAGTGTACAGTTTTGACTTGTTATTATACCCTAATTTTACAAGCTAAACCACATCTGCCTCATTGTTTTGCTTTGAGTAACAGGTTGAAAGGGCTCAATTTCTCAAAACCTCAAAAATACTGAGGCAAATGTGGAACGAGCATGACGATAATTGCTCTTTGCATCAGTACACAAAAGACGATTGACACGGAAGTCATGAGACGGAAATAACTCTGCATTCGTCTTATTCCTCGCAGAAAAAGCGCCTAGAATCGCGTTATTGCTTTATGTTAACCATCAGACTGACAGGCCCAACGCCCTGGGTGTAGATCTATAAAGATATTTAGAAAAGCTACTAGCATAACCAAGAAATTTGATAAATAAAACTCGAATCGATGCGCAAACACGCGGTCATTTAAAGTGTCGACGGCAAACGATACTAATCTAGGTCTAGCCAGCGAAAACGTTCAATGCACAGGAGATGGGGCTTTGGGGGGGGNNGAGACACCGAAGCATGAAATTATGGAGACTATAAAGCCTTTTTTAACATTCACAAAGACACATCATCTCATAACTAATGCGAATCACGTCATAAAAAATGGATGCAAAGTGCCGTTTAAGAGTCACACTCAGTAGTGTAGACTGCAAAGAGAGCCAGACGCTTAGTAGTAGAATCTTTCTACACGCTATTCACCGTGAATAATAACAGCAGTAGCGTGGCCAATGAAAGGCTTTGGTGTAAATTACCGCAATGCTGAGATCCACAGATCCATGCTAAACATTGATCTCAGATTTTATTGGATACAGTTTACTATTTCTCTGAAAACTGGAAATGCTAAAATTGAGACAAACCAGGAGTCTAGGTCATAGGTCAGCCTAAGTCTTTGCACAAATCTATTGTCTAATGGCAAAATTTGGTCTCGAGGAGTTTACGAAATATCTTAAAGTTCAGAGTGGCAACATTCGGACATACCAATTAAATGTTTCATCACAGACCAACCAGAGTTTTCATAAACTGTTGAAATGAGCAATTCTTGAACAAAAAATGAAATTTTTTTAATGACATATTGAAATCTCTGAAACTTGGAAGTGGCAACGTTCTGACACTCTGATAAAATGCTTTACCTCAGTCCAACCATAGTTTTCGTGAACTGTTGAAATGTGAAATCCTCAAAAATTTGTTCAAAGTCTACACATATCGTCGTTTATGAAATCTCTAACATTTGGTGTGACAACATTCTGGCACATCAATAAAATGTTTTATTACAGTCCAGCAAGAATTTTTTGTATAGTGCTGACATACGCAATTCTCAAAATAAATGGTAAGAAAAATCAACACATTCCGTAGTCTACGAAATCTCTGGAACCTGGAAGTAGTAAAACTTGGGCACACCAACAAAATCTTTCATCACAGTGTAGCCAGAGTTTTGGTAAAAGGATTAAATGTGTCATTCTTAAAAAAAAAAAAATCATGATTTTACGAAATCTCTGAAGCTGAGAAGTGGCAATAATCTGACACACCGATAAAATATAATCACAATTCAGCAGGAGTCTTCATGAGCTGTTGAAATGTGTATTCTACAGACAAAAATTTAATCAGGACATATTATTATGCCTACTGTAGCTTCCACAATAACTGAAACTTGGAAGTGGCAACATTCTGACAGACCGAGTTAATCGTATTTCAACCAAGGGTTTTCATTAACTGTTAAAATTCGTAATAATACTTTAAAACATTGTAAACCACAAAATATCATAGTCTATGAAATCTTTCTCACTTGAAATTAACAACAATAAGAGGTTAGTCACAACTTACGCAGAGTGGTATCATAATTTTCCGATACAGAAAGTGTACAGATCTACAGCTACATGAAATCTCTCATTATGATGCATAGTCATCTACAAAGCATGCTGAGGAAGCATTTTTAGACTGCTTTTGAATTTTTTAAAATCTGTTCGACACTTTCAGATACAGGAAAGACATAAAAAATAGCCAGGTTAATGTACAAACCTGTCATTCATACCACTTCCGATATGCACAACACACAAAGATAACATTCAGCAGGAAGTAAACAAAACCCAAAACACACGGACAGTGAAGATTAATGGTCGAATGTATTCAAGATTCGAAACGGATTTTGGTCTGCTGAAACTGTGCTCCTTGATTATACTGGGTCTTTGCATATAAATTTCTCGTCTGAAACCAAACTATTTTCCTTAGGTACAATAAAAACAGATGCACAAATCCATTATTGTTAAGAGCAATGACAGAGAGACGACTCCGCATGGCTGACTCCGCCAACTTTAGGTATGAAGATGCCAATAGTACACGGCATTTTGGTATGCAAGTTTAAACAGTCCCTATAAAATCAGAAAATCGGCCATGAGGAGGAGGGAAAGGGGTTGGATTCGAGTTTCAAAGGTTTAGATAGGTGGAAATGCGTAGAATAGATGAGGTTTGGCCACTCAGATATAAACTTTGTGGTTGTTGCTAGGTGTGTAAGGTTACGGTGTTTACTATGTGAAAAGGCCTATAATATTAGATAGCCTAATTTACTGCCTAAGTTCTCAAAATCTGACTGGTTTAGGTGCATTTTTCTAGCTGTCAAAATTTGGAGAAAAAGGTGTGGGAAGTATTTTAGTATCAGACCCCAAGATAAGCTGGGGTGCAAAACCTTATATCGCCAACTGTGAGAAGAAAAAAAAAACCATTGGCAACTTCATACCTTTACCGGGGGTGTGGAGTTTACTCTCGCAAAGCCCTTACGGAATAAGGTCTGTATAGTCAATGGACGTATTGTGGGCTGTATTATTACGTATAGAGAGTACATAAGTAGGCCTACATTTACTTCCTAAATCCCAAAGTCAGGGCACTTCTTGCTCTTTATGTTTGGTGTCTTATTAACCCTCGTGATGCGGTGATAGAATTTATTCTACCCTCCGCTCGCTTCGCTTGAGTGCGGCAATACAATAAATACGTATAAGTGGAAACTGAGTGGCAGATCAACACCTCATTGATAGACAGATTATGTCCTGTATGTGACATTAACTCTTTGGATGACGACTTTCACTACATTTTTAAATGTTCAGGCCTTGCAAAAGACAGGGAAAATTTCTTACCAGAACTATTTCATAACAATCCTAACGGCTTCAAATAAAATTACTCTTCAGTGACAACCGAAAGTACAGCATTCATAATCCGTCTTGTTTCATTAGAAAAATCATAGAGACATTTTTGAGCCGTCCTGGAAATCTTGCTGCTCTATCCTTTTTAAATTATTGTTTCCTTTCTCCCTCCTAAATGATTTTGCCTTGCTATTTCATATTAATACAGAGGTCCTACGGCTTTGTGATATTTTCCATTTCCTCTCTTACACGTCTCTGGCTATCAGTACTATTAGTTCTCTTTTCCCATGCATTACTCATTGGCCGTCACTATTTGACAGACTATTCGATTACTATATAGTATGGTGGGTAGATTATCTTTTTCTTATAGTTTACGACGTTAGTATTATTAGTTTCACTGTTCACATACTTTTGTTAGCTGGACACTGTGAGGTCCATTACAGAAACAGAAAGTAGAGAAAAGGTTATTATTAATTTCCTGTTCTATAGCCTCTGCCTTAATGGGTCACGGGGTGGCGTATACCAATTTTATCATATATTTATTAACAGAGCCCTATTTCTAGTGACATAGAAGTGTGTAATAATATTTGGGTATGTCACACGTTACATACATTTAACCTTTGACCTGCTTACGAATACTTTGATTGGAAGCCTTGGATCCTCTCGGCGTATAAATATGTGGCGTCATTTCTTTTGTGACGTCACAAATATGTAATGTCATTTATTTTGTAACTATTTTAACTGCCGTGGAGTTTCCCTCTATCTAGATTTTTAAAAAATAACATATTTCAGTCTGTCTTCATTATCGCTTGTCGTCGTTTTCTTCGCGTTTCAGTTTCAGTTCAGTTACCCATTTGAACTAGAGAACTTGAAATGTCACAGTGTTCCTTTGGTCTAAAGTTTCATCGATGATTGTCAGCTGTCGCCAGAGGCTTGCGAATACAGCAAGTGCATAACTCACGTCATAAACCTGATATCAAACAAACATTCATAATAGATCCTCTCTGTCCCCGCCCTGGAGGTGCAACACTATCAAGCATGTTTTCGCCACCAGTCTAGCCCGCAGAATGATTGCATAAATGAGAAGGGGGGGGTGGTAACTCGATCTCATCGGATATGCCTACAAAAGTCAATAAAATGATGACGATCGGGATGGGAGAGGGGGGAGGGGGGAATGGTGGCGAAGGGTGGTGAGTTGCAGTGCGCGAGGCTGAGGACTGAGGGGTTAGGCATACACGATGATCACCTAACATTGCTTGTGTATGCCTTAACATACACTTTCGGGTAAAAAGCAACTTTTCCACCGCAAATTTATCGCAGTTTTTACTTGTGATTTCAGATGTCTCATCGCTGATCGACCTAATTTCGATAATTAACAGCATCCCAAAATATTGACAGCAGACAGCATTTTATAAGGGGAGACAACCATTATATGTTGGTGACCAAGGCCCATAACCTCTACAATAATTGTTAGCGGCGGTTGGTTCGATGTTTTGGTGAGTCGATACTTTTTTTTTCACTCTCCCGAACTCAATCCACTCATGCGGCATCGACCATACACTGTCTTCATGTCTATATTCAGTACTTTAGAAGGCGACGAGTTTTAAGTAATATGACATTCTGAAATGCTTTCTTGGCAACAGAAGGCGAGAAACGAAACAATACGGTTACCAGCATTTCTAACCTGTCCATTTTTAATGTTCGCGCGAAGAATAAATTAAAATAGTTATGAACAATACTTTTTAGAATAATTATTACGATCACCATGAAACACAAAGCCATTGATTCAACGACTGTAGAAGACAACCTAGGCAAACCGACGATGAAGTTTTATTCTTCCTTCTGTTCTGAGTACCCTCTTTGGGTCTGTTCAATATGGTCATGAAGCTGGCGAGCACAATATGCACATTGATACATAAGATATGTTAATCGTTTATTCTCTTCTTATTTCTGTTACTGACTTGCTTTGTATAAAAAGATATGAGACTGAGATAACAGATGAAAGAACTGCAGATAGCTTGAGAAAACTGCACAGACAGACAGACAGACAGACAGACAGACAGACAGACAGACAGACAGACAGACAGACCTCAAATGGGTTCTACTTCGTTTCTAAAAGGTAGCAAACAGACAAACAGCCCTACCAACAGACAGACAGGAAGGCAAAATGACAGGCACAAGAGTCCGTTATAAGCATAAACCACATACTGGCAGAGGAGACAGGCAAGGAAAGTCCTCTCAAAATATTAACTGATGTCTGACTGATAGACAGACTGACAAGCCGACGGACCAACACAAACAAAGACGGGCGCACATGGTTAACAAATAAGCCAATACTCAGTCAGGGTCCACAGATTTCTCGCGGCATGGCAGACGGGCAGATAATGATTGTGTTCCCTTCTCCCTCTCCCCTTGCACTTAGTATGCCTACAGCCTTCTCCCGGCTTAGTGTATTACCACTGCCTTTATACACCATTCCAATAACTACTGCCTCACCTTTTCCACCCCCCCCCCGCCCCCCACACTTTTGTGTCCTTCATGAAATGTATCCTTTGCAACGCCACTGATTTGCAGTCTGTTTAGCTGGGCATCGTGATGAAGGCAGCAGCTGTTTAATCAGAGGGGCCACACCATGGGCTGAAAAGCATCGATTCTGGCCGATGATAAATGTGAAAACAGTCGGACAAAAGGTTGCCCTTGAGCTGGCCGCTTGTTATAATTCAGATTTCTACACTTAAACTCTCCTTGCTCATACTAAGAGCTTTCGCTAAAACATTAGTATGCCATAGAAATAGCCTCTCATTTCTGGGTTTTTCATTTGTTGTTGTTGTATTTGTTTTTGTTGTTTAATAGAGGGTCGCCTTTTTTCCACACAGCACTGCACTGCACTTTAATTTTGTTGAACCCGGAGATTCGGCAAATATTGTCGGCAATATATCATGATACTCTAGCTTAGTTATTGGTTAACGGTTAGAAACAGGGGTAGGGGTAGGGTTAAGGAAGACAACCCAAACTCTGGACAGTCCGTAGACATAATCATTCCCTAGGAAACTCTCTCATGTGAGTTTGATCTTTCCTAATCCTAGCCATAACCCTAAACGAAGCTCTGCACGGGAGTGGCCTATCATACGGGGCATGAAGGAAGTCAAAGAGTCTGCCTGCACAGTGTCATGCCAGGCTGTCATAGTATGCTTTAAGTTAAGATTTAGGTCTATGCCTTATTTAAGGGCAATGTGATGGGATTTTCTCAAGGGTCTATGCTGGCTTATGATTAGGGAGCAGGGGTCGAACCTTGGAAGTCCAGCAAATGTCGTAAACATAGTGGAGAAGCTGACACCCCCCCCCCTCCCANCCCCCCTCCCAAATTTACGCACGCTGATTGGAAGGAAGGGGTAGAGTGCCGTGTGCACATGCAACCCTCTATTGGGGGAGGGGGCGTGGGGGTGATCTGACAGAAAACTTAATAGATCTGAATATTAAAAGACAGATGAACTTAGTAATAGCGCGGCACTGATACACTGTCCAGATTACTCAGGCTCAGAACACCTCTGGAAGTGCAGCAGATCTGGTACAGCCTATGTGTATCCCCTATACTTATGCTGTAAATTAACACTGCGCCATATGGTATAAGTGACCCCTGGAGTCCTGGCTACCCTTCTCCTAACGATATGGTTAGTACTTCCTTCATGAAGGTCGCCTCCTACTAATAGTCGAGTCTCACTCTCATATCGTCACATAAATGTTTGCTTCATTTTTCAAAAACTGCATACATTTCCATTCTGCCTGACTTTTTGTGAGAGTACATTGCTAGAATGTTGGGATTTTCACCCTCTGTACACCATCATTAATCATGCTGCGTGACGTCATAAAGCGAGGAAATTAGCAGACGATGGGTGCATGCGCAAACTGTCTGGACGCTTTATGACGTCCCTCAGCACGAGTAATGGCAGCACGCGCAGGGTGAAACTCCCGACACTCCTGCCGTGTTTTCTATGAAACTGTCAGAAAGAATGAAAAATATACCCGGTTTAAAGTTTATAAATAAGTAATGCCGACTTGTACCTCTGTCCCTTTAAGTAATACCGACTTGTACCCCTGTCCCTTTAAGACTCGCCACAAAACTCGACAACTTATGTCTCCCTCGCGTGCTTTCTGTCGTAACTTCTCCTTCTCCTTCCAACCTAACGCATAACGAATCCTTGAATTTTTTGTTGGGAAGGAGAGGGAGGGAGAGGGTAGGAAAACAATGGAGTTTGACGGCATAGCTGACATCCTAAAACAGACGTGCTTTGACATTTCCTGGTCGAAATAATGTCACTAATGATGCGAGAGAGAGACAGAAAGAGAAAGAGAGGCCACCGAAGACCATTCTATTCATTCATTATGCTCATTCGGTTCTTCTCCAGCCATTCCAACCTCGTCCGCCCCTCACAAGCCTCCCCTTGATTAGATGGAGTCTCTAATGGAAAGTATAACATTGTAAAATACCGCAGAGGGAATATTTTTTGTAAGGACAAAAAAAAAGTTTTAAAGTGACACTTGTTTTACATGTACCAAGTACACGGAAATAATTGTAAAGACATTCAACCCATCAACGCAGCCCCCCACGACCCCACGAGTCCTCCACTCCCCGAACATGGTCTGAAGAGCCCGATGTCCGGGTCAAATTCTACCCAGTAATTTAGTCTGACAACAAACAAACAAACAAACAAACAAGCAAACAAACAAACAAAAAACAAACAAACAAACAAACGCCTATCCCCTTCCCATCGATCATAGATACGCGTTAACAATCAGCACATGATAATGTTTTCAAGTGCACGCACTGGTTAGACCACGGTGACCAAAGCACTTCAAGATTACCATGGGTGCAGCCTAGCAGCTGATGACACTCATACGACGTCTTTCACTTGAGAACTTGCGCAATAACGAGAGGAACTCTTACCATCGTAAATAAATTATTACACATTATTGCATTGGTACTAAGTGGACCCTTAGAAACGTTCACCATTTAGAGTTAGTGTAGATTTTACGATGCTAAGAGATCCCATCGTAAATGCACAAGTTCTCTACTCTATCACATCGTTTTCGCTTAGGCTGCAAAACATAGAGACTTCTCCGGCTAAACGTCTACAAGTCAACGCACTGAACCTTGTTGACGTAGAACACCGTATCTTACACAATGATGTTTGATGAGAAGCAGAGCCGTATGTCAGCTTTAATGGGGCAAGGATAGTTATTAGCTTCACAGCCTGATAAGTCGACAATATTTTTTCATAAAATTTGAACCGCGTATTTTTTTTTTCCTTTGGCGTGTCAGTTTCTGAGAAAACATTGCAGGAATGTCGGGATTTTCACTCTGCACGTGCGACCATAACTCGTGGTGTGTGACGTCAAAAAGCGAACAGGCTAGCAGACCAGACGACCGGTCTAGACAGTTTGCGTAAGCGTCTGCACCAATCTTCAGCTAGCTTTTCTCGCTTTGTGACGTCACGAAGCACGAGTAATGGCGGTGTACAGAGGGTGAAGATCCTGACATTCCAGCGCTGTTATCTCACAGATGGGCAGAGGGAAGGAAAATGTACGCGATTTAACGTTTTCAAAAACAAATTATAATGTTGATTTTTTAGACTTTGTGGCAAACATCCACCTCAGACTTTATAAATTAGCATGGACAGGCGTATACGTAATTCTTTATATAAATGGTAAGTCCTAAAGTTTTTGAGTTCGATCATGAATTTCGATACTGTTTTGAGAGCTGGTGAAATATTCGGAACAAAAAGGCTACCTGACATTTCCATTTGAATTCATTTATGAAATACGACTGTAAATGAGGCCAAAGACGATATTCCATCAACATAAACGCGAATACGTTGTCGAGAGATCAGAACTATGTAGCAGGCCACGTCCGCGTTTTCTCTGAATGACTCGGTCTTATCTGACAGTTGAATACTCATCAACAGATTACCAGGCAGTCAGTAGCATTTGGAGTGCTCGATTTCGTCGTATCTTAGTCCTTTCCTTACTTCCTTTTCCTTTGCTACAACACTGACAAACTTTCACTCACTTACGGCGAAATCGAGTTCGTCGGTAGCATTCTAGGTACAAGCAATGATAGGAGGTATTGGGATCATTAGTTGACCGCCCCTTCCGAAAGTTATAGTAAAGACAAATGTTATAGAAGCGTTTAATGTTTGAAATATGAAGGCAAATCCATCTGAGTTGAGGGTGATTTGTAGGAAGGGTGATTTGTGCAGGGTGATTTGTAGGCAGGGTGATTTGTAGGCAGGGTGATTTGTAGGCAGGCTGATTTGTAGGCAGGGTGATTTGTAGGCAGGGTTTGCCTTCTCACAGCAACGATCGGATGACGCAGCTTGAAGATCTGTGGCTTATGTATACATATACGTTAATAATTAATGTATTGCGTTAACCACAGCGAACACTGCTAATGTTCTGAGAGTTTCCCGCGGGAGGTTAGCGCAATACGTTAACTTAAGTAAGGATTATGTATCTCAGAATGTTATGACACTCGCAGAATGATTGATTGATACACTACTCATATTACATGACAGTGGGAGGTGGCAGTTAGCGAACCCGTTTAATGAAAATATATTATTATATTAATTAGTTTTATTTTAATTATGTCTCATTCTAGTTTCATTAAAAATAACGATGCACTGGAAAATATTAATGTCCATTATTTTACCTGGGAAGAAGNGGGGAGGGAGAGCATGAATGAGAGAGAGAGGCGGCGTTGTGAACTACAAAGGCATTCCAACTTGATTAGTGAATATGTATTGCGTTTAATGTTTTGAAGTCTGCAGGTTTGTCAAGGTTTTTATCACCTTGAAACGAACAGGATCTACTCTGAAATTCAGCAAGATGACTTGAAAGGATTAATCTAATTTACTTACGTTTCAAGCATTATTACCCTTTTAAAAAACAACAAAAATTTTTAAAAGGCCTTTATAGATTGGGGGGGCCTCAAGCTGTTCTCATTTAGTTTACTGAATGTAGATAAATGTGTATATTGGTAAATTCAGTACTGAATGCAAGACAAGACTGCTCTAACAGAAGAATCACTCGTTCGTGCAGACGTAGATAGTTGTATATTTCTCTTTAAGTCACGCAGGACATAACTATTACGTTAGCATGTTAGTAATATATACTTTGATGATACACTGAAGCTTCGATAATAAGTATATTCTTGGTGAATGGGATAAGTATACTTGATGTACTTAGTATCGAGGTCAACTTAAATAATGAAACGACAGAATCAAAATGAATTCGAGGGTGCGATCCCTCTTACTTACATAATAACAAAGTATACAGTACTTAATATCAGTGTTTCTCTTAATTGGATCTGATGGGGCTTGCACTGGACGGCAGTAGTTGATCCCTCATTACGCCCGTGCCGGAATCGATGAAACAATGCTGGTAATTCACATGTTGTGTGCTTTATATGGCCGAAGCAGGTCCAAGTACCCCGTATTTTCACAGCGATAGGTGTCTTTAAGACAAATCATCGATACCTTAAACCATTTTATAAAATTTTATAATCATACCACAGGCTAGTATTCAACTAGGTTCAAATTAATTTCACTCATATAATTTCAATTTAGCGTTAATTACTGCTTACTCTATGCTAGAGTTACCAGGTACATATTAAGACAGAGAGAAGAGTTCGCTATCAAAGTCATGTTGGGGCCTTTTTGTAAACATTACAAAAAAAAAATTGGGCACTAACAAAATAGTCTAATATAATATTTACAACAGGATCAACCTCGATGTCAAGGTATCGATACTATTATCGATCTAAGGTGGTCCTTCACCACTAACGACCGGGCAGGGATTTGGAAGATAGTTTCGTGGCCAGGACGTGCAAGAGCCTATCTACCGAAAAATCGATGGCTACCACTGTGCAATTTGGGAGATGCTGCTTAACAGGAGCTTCATTAGGCCGAGAGAAGTGTGGTGTGCCAAGTAAGATGATGCAGATCTGCTGAAAAATTCCTTGCCCTCCACCTCCGTACGGGCATCTGGCAAATAATAGCAGTAAGCGCCAACTAAACCCCTGCCAGGATGTCATTTTATCTACCTTCTCAGGCTTCTGGAATTTGCAATTAGTGCTTCACTATCAATAATATTGTGTTATACCGAATGTTACGCTGCAGCTTACATAGTAAACTATGAACAATACAAAATGGCTATGACTTCTGAACAGTGGTGTGCTAAGAGAGGGAGAGTATGTTATGCCAGAGCTGTGTAAACGAGATTCTGCTGTACATCAATCTTTCAAAGGGGTTCAACTGACAAACACGTGATAAATAATAGACCCATTATAGGCGCACTCATCTGTGTTTAATTTTCATCTAAACAGCTGTATCCTCACCACGAGCCCGATGCTGGGTCACAGTGTTGAAAGAAAGGATGCAGGACACGAGGTCTAATTGAATCTTAATTGGGTTCAAGGTCAGCTGGCGAAATCCGGCGAGGCAAGTGGCTTCACATTTGTTTCTGATGTAGATATCTAGTGAGCACTTACTGTATGACGCCTTATATAAGGTTGCTACGACCAGCTGAAGAGTGTGTAACCATGTAACCCTCCACGAAATGTAAAGGAACGGTCTTTATTCGTTCACAGTAACCTTTACGCTGTTGTATTTACAATTTAGTCACGTACATTCCATGCCTAATACCGTTTTTAGATTACACAAAGATGGTTCTACAATACATACCTCGTCACTGTGAACACAGAATAGTGGTTGGATTGTGCTACATAACGAAACGTCATCCAGAAAGTAGATATAGTCTTCACATCCAAAGTTTGTTTCTTTTTTTCTCTACTGGAGTCGACAGTCCAAAGTGTCCGAGGCAAACAAGAGTATACAGATGCACACAACCACCATACAGCTATACAGCTAGATAGAGCAGAAACCAAACAAAAAAAAATCGAACAAAGAATAATCTTTGTACCGGACTGTATAACCGCGGACGTTTAAATTTTTAGAAACAGAAAGACTTAAAATTTGGTTTTGTGAACACGTAACAAACTTCCTTCTCTCAAGATTCTGTGACAAAGGATTCATATTATGAACACTGACAGTGCGGTGGGTTTACAGTACAGTTTCTGAGTTTATAGCCACATAAGATGTGGCCAAAATATTAACCACACAGACTGGAACGGAGAGATAAACAACGCGGAAGGAAATGTGACGGGAACAGTCAGACCTTTTGTTGCGTCAACCAGCAAAGGACGGGTGCGGTCAGTTGGTAGACCCCGAAAGGAATGAAAATGAAGTGGAGTAAGTGTGGTTATATTTGAATTGTGAGGAAGCAAATTTATAGACAACAACAACAACAACAACAACAACAACAACAACAACAGCAGCAGCAGCAGCAGCAGCATGCGTTTTGCAAAGAGAATGAAAATGTATTCAGTATTGTTTTCCCAAACTTGGAACAAAGAGAGAGTCTTTAAATAAAATGTGTAGGATGTAGGGATTTCTAAACTGGCCTGGATCTAGTCCACACAAAAAAATGTAATCAAATGGCGCCGTATTCTACTACTTCACCTGTACAAAAACATGCTAAATATGACTCATCTAAAGAGTCCCCAAACGTAATAAAATAATAATAATACAAACCAATACATTCCACAAACTACATGTCAGCCTACAGAAAGCTTTCACTTTCAAGTTTCAGTGGCTGTATGCATAATACACATGCACGTTAGTTAAGGCATTGCGTTAATCACAGTCAACGCTACTAATGTTTTGGGAATCTCCCATGTTTACCGCAGTGCGTTAACTAACGTAGGGATTATGCATACGGCCACAAGTCTCGTGCACCAAAGCTTTACAGATCGTTACAAGAGAGGTTGCATGCTCATTTACGACATTACCTGATCGTAAAGCACGTTACTAAACTACAGTAGAAATAGATCTCGAGAATTTCACATCTTGTGACAGAATTAACCGGGTCCGATGACGAAACAGCTGTCAATCATTGACAGAGCATGTTATTATAAAGAAACGTTCACTTACGTAGTTGGTAATTGTGAGAACACAGAAATAGCCGGCCTAAGGACGCACTTCCGCCTATGCTTTGAATTAAGATTAAGTGATCACGAGTAAACGTTCAAACAACTCTGTAAAGTGCAGGGTTGGACATAACTGAGATCATATGAACGCAGGTCATGAACTTTAGCTCAGTTCATATAAACTTGATTTGAGCGATATATAGATTGATCTCGATCTGAACACTGTGTATCTATTTTGAGTGCTTGATCTGAACTTTAATTTTCTGCCTAAAGTTCAGTTCACATCCACCTCGAAACTCGAAAATAATGCCGATTAAAAAAAAACTAAGAGGAATTGATCTGGTCTGAACAATACTTAGTTTTCATAGTCTTGAGCTAAACTGGATCTTAGAGCTGTTTTCCCCCCTTAGTGAACTGAACTTGATCTGAACTAACTGTCTTCGTGAACTTGCCCAGTCTAGCTAAAGAGTCATTTTGCTGAAAGATTTCACCTAGCTTGACTGGGTCACTTTCTGGAAAACCAAAGAAAGGAAGAAAACCACACCACATTGAGTTATTCATTGTAACATTCTCACAGAGACTTGATCTCGCTGCCTCGGACGCCTTAATGTATGTGGTTTCTCTTCTCTTTTCATCTCTAAAGCCCGTCGAAATTCATTCGAAGTGAAGTTTCGCGAGAGCCTAAGTCTCAGGACTTTGATGGAGTTTTATTTCAAAAGACTCTTGACCCACTATTCTGATGTGGATACTTTTACTTGGAAAAAGAATAACTGACTTCCAGTTTCGTCCTTTAAACTTGGGCCACAGTTAGTTCATATCATCACTCATTTCCTGTACAAGATCCACAGTGGGAGATACAATTATGGACGGCAACTTTACGGCTTCAGTTTTCATTGCAAACCTGTAAAGATTAAACACGAGTCACTGTTTCCAGAACAAGGCTGAGGAAATCTACTTCATCCTGTTTCCATTTAAAGTAAAATTGTCAACATGCGCACCGAAAACTGCACTGTACGATAGTCTAATTTCAGTTTTCGCCAGTGAAGCCTGTCGAAATTCATACTGAATAAAATTTCGCAACAACAAGAGAAAACAAACATTCACTAAAGAGTCCTGTGGTTAAAACTCGGGCTACAGTTAGATCGAATCACTCATGCCCTGAAGAAAATACAAGATCCACAGAAAGAAATACAAGTATCAACAGCGGCTTATCAGCTTCACTTTTCACTGCAAATATTTATCACTCATACCCTGGAGAAAATACAAGATCCACAGACGGAAATACGTTTCAACAGCGGCTTATCAGTTTCACTTTTCACTGCAAATATTTCAGGATTAAATAAGAGTTACTATCTGCAGAATAAGGCTGTGAAGAACCACTCCTTCCTATTTCAATTGAAGTAAACCTGCCAACATGAGCACCGGAAGGTATAAAGATGCCAATAGCACCTGGCATAAAAATATGCAATTTTAAATAGTCCCTATAAAATTAGAAAATTGGCCATGGGGAGGGAGGGAAGGGGTTGGATTTTAATTTCAAAGGCTTACATAGGTGCAAATATACGTGTAGACTCAGAATAGTTGAGATTTAGTCAATTAAGTATAAAATTTGTGGTTGTTGCTGGGTGGGTAAGGTTACACTGTTTACTGAGTGAAAAGGCCTAAATTATTAGGTTGTCTGCTTCACTGCCTAAGTTCTCAAAATCTAACTGGTTCAGGTGCATATTTCTTTGTGTCAAAATTTGGAGGAAGAACTAAACAACACATTTGGGAAGTATTTTGACACGGCACCCCAGGATAAGTTAATGAGAGGTGTAAAACCTAATATAGCCAAGAGTGAAAACTACATTGGCATCTTCATACCGGAAGCTATGATGCCTGTCGTAAAATGTGGCAACAAACCGGGAAAACAAACACGCAGTGGAAAGTCCTGTGTTTGAACACAAAGCTCAAATGACTCATTTCCTGAACAAACACAAAAACAAACAAAAAATTACCAGATCCTCACAGGGAAATACAAATATCGACCGCAGCTTTCCGGCTTCAATTTTCATTGCACTTTGCAAAACCTATATGGATTAAATAAGAGTCATTGTCTGCAGAACCAAAAGGCTGGGAAACATTTTATCATCCCGTTTCAATCGATGTTAAACTGTCAAGCATGCACAGAGAACGATACAAAGCACATTATTATTATAGTCTAGTTTCAGTGTTCACTGATAAGGCTTGTTTACATTCGCAGGAAATAAACACTCAACCAAAAGACGTGATGTGCTTAACACATGATTCAAATGATTAAATGAATTATTCCCTGTAAAAACCCACAAACTAGGATACAAAGTACTGCCTCCAGCGTTTTGGCTGTAATTTTCAGTTCAAACACTTATGTCATGTGATTAAAGCGCGGGCTACACTTACTTATATGAATCGTTCCTTGTAAACAGCCCACAAACGCGGATACAAAGTACTGTCTCTAGCTTTCCGGCTACACTCTCAATTCAAATCCTTAAGGATTAAATAAATAATAGTCACTGTCAGCAGAACAAGAGGGCTGAGGAAAATGTTATCATCCTGTTTCAATTGATGTAACAATGTCAAACATGCTTCAAACATACACAGAGTAGATTATAATCTGTTTCCATTATCACTAACAAAGCCTTTCGAAATTCCTACCCTGGGAAGCTTCACAACTTAATTGGAAGCAAACAAAGACAGACAAGACTGGTAGTTAAAACGCGCAGTTGGCTCAAACATGACTCATTCCTTGTAATGCTATGTAGAAGGAGATGCAGCTATCGACCACAGTGTTCTGGCTCCAAGTTTCATTTCATGTGCTTCTGCATTTCATCTCGCGAACCCTTTAGCGATTAAATAAAAGTGAATTGAAGTCGGTAATAGTTTATCGATTGCTCAACTAGTGCGTACAAATCAAATGCCTGTTATCATAGCCGCGTTGTGCCCGAGCAAGGTTTTCTTCGCCTGCACTAAGGCCCCAGTGTGAAGAACAGGAATTTCTCTTTACCCGGTATAATGGGCGATATGTGCATGTGCAAGCCATTTCTGCACACATAACCGAAACAGAAGGCAAGCCTGACCAGACTTCATGACGAATTCAAGATGCAGACAGCAATAAGGTGGCAGATGGGGAATTAAAATTTACAGCAATAACGTGGCAGATGGGGAATTAAAATTTACAGAAGAGTTTTTTGTTGCCCCATTCACCCCC
>JAWQUT010000085.1:1218549-1231330 GCA_033807755.1 Ellobium chinense | reverse complement strand
ACTGCATTTTTCATTGGAGTGTGATATAATGATATATTAATTTATTATATATAATGATGATATTTGTGGTCAGGGAGGGGGAGAAGGGGGTAGCATGCCTCTACGGGCCGACTCCTCTAGCTACGCCACTGGGTGTCGTCTAGTTAGCAAGACGCCAAAAGCCGCGTGCCAAAAAGACCATTTTCCTCAAAGCCTCAAGGAGCCCTTCAGTCCGACAGCCATTACCAAACTGATTTTAGCCGCGACCTGGCCGAAGATCCAGACATCAGCACTTTTACTCGTCTCTTCCTCTTCCCCCTGTCTCTCGTTCCCTTGTCATTTCCTGTCATTCGCCACGTGAGCTAAATCGCCACCTCCACAATCCTCCAAATCTTGTGCCATGGCGGACATTATAACCACTGACTAAGATAGAGCTTTAGCCGATATTTTCAAATATTTTTTTAACGAGTATTCACGACTCCAGTATCGACGATCATCGATATCGATAATTAGATATCACAATTATTCTACGACGAAGGGCGAGCTACCAAGGTCAAAGGTCACAATTAGGTTCAACTCGGAAATATTAAAAAGCTAGTCTTCAAGGAGAGATTGGTCTGGCTTTGGTATTGTTTATTCTGGTCTTGACTCAGTGTTTCTCGTTTCTTTCCGTGATTTTTTTCTCCCCATAGCACTCATAAAATGCTACAAGATAGCAAGGAAACTTACACTCTAAGTTCGATATACAAGATTAACATACCCTTGTTTTGCCACTGTCAGCAGGCAGAAGGTCAAGGTTGTGTCTACATATGAAATGCGATTAGATACAGTAAAATAATAAAACAGCAATTTCGAAAATATCGACAAAGTCAGCATCTCTGGAAGTGAATACTTATACTGCAGATCAGTATTAGGAATAGTCGAATTCGAACAACACCAAAGCTACTACGGACTGCTTTTCCATTATTACTGAATGAGCCAGACTGTCATTAAAGCGTCTTGCTGCCTGCCTACTGTTTTTTGGTGGTTTTTTTTCTGTTTTTTTCTCCTCTTAATTCCTTCCTTGGTCTCCGTTCTTTCCGTCACCATTCTCTCTCTCTCTCTCTCTCTCTCTCTCTCTCTCTCTCTCTCTCTCTCTCTCTTGTTTTCCCGAGTACTGTCGTGTAAGTCGCCATTTGTATACTCCTCAGTCATGGGTCACCGTTAGCACTGAAAGTTTGAAGAGAGAGCAGTAATGTTATTAAAGAGATAAACTGCGGTGTTTTTTGGGGGGTTCCTCTCTTATAACGCCATTGCTCTTGAAGACCACCAGAATCTCAGGAGTAATTTTCTCTCTTTCTCTTTCTCTGACACTTTCTTTCTCTTTCTCTTTCTTTCTCTCTCTCTCTCTCTCTCTCTCTCTCTCTCTCTCTCACACACACACACACACACACACACACACACACACACACACACATATATATATATTTATACACACACACACAATACATACATACTCACACACACACACACACACACACACACACACACACACACACACACACACACAATACCTACATACTCATACACACACATATACACACACTCCAAAGCAATCAGACAGACCGACAAAGAGACAGACAGATTAAAAGGGATCGACACTTAGAAAATACCGGTAAGGATACAGTTCGCCGCCAGCAAAACTAATCCCTTTGTTTTGTAATTGAGAAAAAAAAAACATGAACGAAACTTTGAAGCAAAAACAAAAATAAAAAACAAGATCACGCAAATTATCATGCATTTTGCATGCAAGCCATGATCATGACATTACCTTAAGCATTTTGATCATTGGCTATCGATTACGATGGAGCCTCGGCGGTCCACATTACATACGAGAACGGTCTGAGACAGGACACTAAAGAGAAAAATTTGCAAAATAATGGAATAGAAGCCACGGCTTCAGGCCTCAATTAAAGAGGGTCTCTCAAATTTGAATACCTTTTCTTTTCTTAATTTATAGCATTTATGCTAACTAGATAAAGTACCCCCTCTAAAATGTTTAGTTATTTTCGTTAAATGAATTCGGTGAGTTGTATGAAGGAGATGGGTGGGATGTTGTAGGAGCTGCAGACTCGCTGGAAGGAATAGAACTGTCTTGTGGTGTCTTCAACCAGAAGATGTCAACTGGCACAGTTGGCTTATTTCACCCAGCCCGTAGCCCGTCTCTTGAAACGGACCTAGGCCCAGGCNCCCAGCCGGTAGCCCGTCCCTTGAAGCGGACCTGGACCCAGGCGGGCGGGGGGAGGGGGAGGATGACAATGCGATTACATGAAATTTTAACGTAAGACGTGAGGGGACCACACGGAATCCCATCCGCAGACTTTACCATCCCACAAGGAGCCAATGGCTCGTGGTAGAAAAGGCACTGAGACCTGGCACAGTTGGCTTATTTTCTTAAAGGCGGCTTTTGGCGTGGGGATCGGACCAGTTATAGACATGTCCGAAGAGCAGTTTCAGCGGCAAATAAACAAGTAATAACTAACAAGTAGTGGAATGTAGAGCTTCTGACTTCTCGATGCTTTAAAGCCTACTTTTCATTCCTCTGCAAAAGTTAAATGACTATCTAGAATACACTGTAATCTGGGCCTTGGATTTTAATGCAAAGTTAATATTTTTGTTCGGATACGATATGTGTAATCCCAGTGGCACTATTAAGTTGTATAGATGCGTTTAATATCATGCTGTTATGCAGACATTTTCCAGCAGGTCGACACGAAACAAATTTTATTCCACGCACTGAAGACGGTACAGTCAACTCCCCATTTAGTTACAACTCTTCGGTGGCGTGGGAAAAAATTGTAAATAAAGGCAGTTGCAATTATCCAGTGATTTAAAACAGAAATGTAGCTATGTGGAAAAGGCTGCGGTTAAGCAGAGTTGGAGAATATCTGGAGTGCCAGTAAGAGGAGTCGTTCGTATTTTGAAACTCAGCACACTGGCGTAACCGGCGGTAGTTCTGTGAGCATTACTGGTTTTCTCCATTACTTTAACTGGAGACTAAAAAAGAGAAAGATTGATTTCATCAGCTAATAGATCCTCTACTGTTTCAGTTAAACAAGAATATCTCGCGGCAGTTTTAATTTCCCCATCCAGCATAGTTTCATTTGCAGAGCTTCGCACAAAATGCCTTATCCGTCAGCTTCAGTTTTTAGCTAATTCTGCTTACGTTATGTTGCAATAGAAGTATCCAGCGTTAATATAAACCTTCACTGCATAGAATGATATTAATTATCCTATAATATTCCAGAACCTTTAAAAAAAACCCCGCTAAGTATCTTGTCTCTTTATTTTCCAGAACTAAATTTTGTATTTAAAAAACAATCGCTGTGTATCTATCTAGTCCCTCTTGCCAGGATTGTAAATAATGTGTCTTGCTATTGAGCTCTTTATTTTTGTGTGTGGTTATGCTCCGTGCGACGAGACTTAGAGAAGCATTACTTGAAATCAGTACTACACTGACGGATATCATGAGGACTAAGCAAGGATCCCGGAGGCTGTCAATACAAGTTCCAAGGTTCAAGTTTATTTAAGCGAAAGCCAACCATATAAACTATAATGTAGCATCAATACAAAAGAATGAGTGAAAAAAAACCATATATTTTATGTACAACTATCTCATACATTTAGTCATTGACGTCTCTGTCTCTTTCTCTTTTTCTCTGTCTTACTACCTCTGCTTCTCTTTCCCACTAACTTTCTTTCTCCCTGTCTCACACACTTTCTCTCTCACTCACTCACTCACTCACTCACTCACTCACTCACTCACTCACTCACTCTCCCCATCTCATGTTAACAGCTAAAACTTTCACAAAATCCCATTTGATCCGACGCATCTATGTAACAAAAACTAACATCCCTCCCCACCTCCCTGCCAGAAAGGCAACTATCACTTGTGTCACTGCAACTATTGGTATTCTCTTACCTATTGCTGCGTTTCTATGTTCTTTTTTATTACTTGAATTTAAAAGATTTAGGAATCTAGCCTTACTCGATTTTGTTAAGAACCATTTAGGTAAATAGTTCAGTCTTATGTGCTCAAATTTTGTACATTCTACAATGCATTGGTACTCATGCACAAAAGCATACAGACACGTTCATACTGCTTTTAGCTGTGGTCAAAACATGCATAAATCATGCATATACTAGAGAACTATAGTGTAAAAATAATATCTTTTAAGGGTTTCATATGTAATGAAGGGAGGTAGACCGTTCGTCTTTTGGTATGACAAGTCCCACGTTCGAATCCAGCTGATGTCAGGTTTCTCTGTTCGTATTTTCCGCAGGGTCTAGAAAGCACCCAATTGTCACACGGGAGTCTAAGCTTTGAATCTGATATGATCGTTACTGGGCTGAAAAGGGCCGGTAAAACCTTGCACAGATAATTACGATATATTAGGACTTGATCATGTACAGTTCACAGGTTACAGACTTAATTTGTTATATTTTTGTAGTAATTAAACTTATACCTGACCTCCACATCCTTTTCCCCATAGAACCGACCTTTAATATTCTCCCTCATCTCTGTGATCTACATCGCACATAATAAATGTGCGTAGATAAGCTTTATTATTATGCTGTTATGCAAGACATGGGGGTTTAAACCTCGTATCTGATACGGTCGTAACTGCGCTGAAAAGGGCCGGTAAAACCTTGCACAAATAACTGCTAATATATTAGTACTCATAAACAAATCACAGCTTACAGATTATTAACAAAAATAAGTAAAAATCCACCTGATACCCACACCCTTTTGCCATATAGCCGACCTTTAATATTCGTTCGCAGCCCTGTGAGCTGCACCACACTTAAAACATGACGTGTAGATAAGTTTTATTATCATGCTGTTATGCAAGAAATTCTCCAACAGAACGGCAGGAAGCAAAATTTATTACACGCACTAAAGGCAATAGAGTCAACTCCCTATTAACCACACACCCGTAATTTATCCCATCTGTTGTGCGAAAATAATACTTATCTACAAAAACGGTGGTAATATTGAGTGGCCAAAGCGGCAGGCGTAAAGAGCGAGATCTGTCATCGCCAAATTAAGGCGGTTCCAGTCATCTTCAGATCAATGAATAATATTTCGCAAACGTGTGGCTTCTGTATTGATTCCTGACATAACAGCTACCCTTCCAAGCGCGATGTTGTGAAGACGGATAATTGCACGGCGGAAATCGTCACTTAGGGGGAGAGGGTTTATGGTCGTAAACAATATTACGGCATTATCGTAAGGGTGTGAAACCACAGGATCCGGACACGACACGACACGGTACGGTATGTAACGGCAGGCACGGCATCAGAAATAAAATAAGAGAGAAAGAAAGAAAGAAAGAAAGAAAGAAAGAAAGAAAGAAAGAAAGAAAGAAAATACAGTCACCGTAACTTATGGGCAAAATGGATAGAATTCCATAAGCTTTCAGGGATTGATCATGTTATAGACCCGAAGCAGATTCGGAAAGGCTGTACGCATAATACACGACAGAGAGATCAAAGGAGAAATCAAGATGATCGAAGGGAAGGGAGATAATTGAGACGTGAAGAGAAAGAAGAACGGTGGTGCAGGCAAGGAGACAGAGAAGGAGAATATGGGACAAAGATGGAGAGCGGTTCAGAAAGGTAGGACAAGAGTGGAAGAGAGAGGATGAAGCGAACGAAATAGAAATGAAGATGTAATAGAAAGAAAGAATGAAAAGAGAATGAAAAAGAGAAGAGTATGAGGAGGAAGAAGGAAAAGAAAGGAAGAGAGAGAGGGAGGGAGAGAGAGAGGAGGAGGAAAGTCGAATAGCAAGAAAGAAGAGTATGAGGAGGAGGAAGGAAACGAAAGGAAGAGAGAGAGGGAGGGAGAGAGAGAGAGAGAGGAGGAAAGTCGAATAGCGAGAAAGAAGAATGAGAAAAAGAAGGAAAGAAGAGATACAGAGGAAAAGTCATATGGTACGAAGACAAAGATGGAATCAAGTGGAGATGAAAAGAGGAAAAAAAAATCGACTGGAACAGAGTGGATCGACTGAGAGGCAAAAAGATGAAGGGAATTCGAGGGAAAATGAGACCACTCGAAGCAGAGGAAGTAGAATAGACAGGGAAGATGAGACAATGGGAAGATGTAAGAGAGACTGAGAGATAGGGTGAAAAAAAAAGATAAATGAGAGCCAGAATAAAAAAGAGAAAGTTCCAGAAGTGTCTTGCTAATAAACTTTGTCAGTTTACCATTAAAAACCTTCCTTGACCCAGTGAAAGTGCCTTAAACAAAATATCTTGCAGCCAGTCAAAATGAGACAATTTATGTTGCTATACTTGGAAATGAGATGCCAGCCTCTGAATGGGGTCATTTAGTACAATATTTTTGTTTCTTGCCGAATCGAAATGAAAGTTAAGATCAATACTGTACATTAAACTGTTGATTTCATGGGGCGATTGGTTTGTAATTGTGGACAGATGAGTTTGTACGGTGCAGATTGGATCATTTCTATAGTGTAATTTGTTGTTTTTTGTCAACTGTGATTTTCCAAGAATGTTTTCCACTGCACGTGGCGACCCCCTGCCATTTAAAAAGATGATATCTCAATCCAGATTAAGGCTAGGTTAATTTTTTTTTTTCCATCAGATGAAAGTACATATTATAAACATTCACCCTTCTTATGGTGCCAATAACCTGATGGGTTCTAAAAGACTTGACTCTCATTTTGACTAGTTACAAGACAAATGGCCTTGTGCTAAAAGACCAAGCTCTCTGATGATGAATAAGAGAGTGCAGCTTTATAAATTTTGTAGAAAAGCTGTTGGTCACTGAAGAACAATGTCAAGGCTGATCGTGAGTTTTCCCTGGATGAAGCTAGCTGATTCCGGTAAACTGATTTCTACCACAATCGACTCCATTTAATCGCAAATCCTCAGGAACATAGGTTAATTCTTTGTCTTCATTAGATGAAAACCATGTCTTTCATACCTTCCACCATTTTAGTAGTGATTAACTGAAGTCACTACCAAGGGAAATAATAATAATTGTCATAAGAGACATTTTAACCTTAAATTTGCAACCTTCTAGGTCATTTGCAGTTAGGTTACCTCCAACAGGAGCTGTGATTGCTCAGTAAGTTTTGTATCATTACTATTGTATTTGTCGATCTAAAAATGAAAGTTATTCGAAAATAAGTGGATTGCGATAAAATAGAGTCTACTGTATTGCATTAAAATGTGTACTCACGAAGGGCAGGCGGTGATCCACACAACCCAAGGGGCTGCCTGTGTCTTCTCCTGTCCTTCTCGGCCTGTCGTATACTTGTCAGTGATCTTATGTCACCGAAGGTCTGAGCCAACCGCCAGGTGTCATCGTAAGAGACAAGTTTAATGACGTCAGCAACGCGCCGATGGTACACCTCATTCATCAGGTCGAGGCACACTGTTTAGACAAGAAGAGGAAAGAGATGATATTATGATGACAGTAACTGAGAATAGGCCTACCTCATGCAGACAGTTAATTTTTTAAAATTTTTATTCAAACAAATCCAGGTTATATAGCAACATATGGGTGGTCACACATTGATAACGCATGGCAGTACAGAGACGGAACAATACACCTGCTTATATACTCATAGACAAAACAACATAACTTCATATATACTCATTCACAAAACAACATGACTGCATATATACTCATACACAAAACATAACAACAACGCAAATGTAAATGTATTAAATATAAGACTTAAAGCCACTTTTAGACTACATTAAGTTATTTGTGATTTTTTTTTTATCTTAAAATACTACTCCTTCCAGAGCACCACGGCACTGATCAGTAGCCTAACAGTTATTTTCGTGAAATTATATATTGTGTGCATAACTTGTATTTTACGTTTGTCATTCTTTAGAAAGGCTGTTCGATTACTATAATGTTAAAAGAGCTGAGTGTATGCATGTATCTTCATTCATCAAATGGAAAAAAAAAACTCCAACAGCTCACAATTACACGGTCACTATAGGGCCTGCTGCTACAGTTGCTTCACAATAATGGCTTTCTGATCAGTAGCTCTTCAGTCTTCAGTGCAAACTAGAACTGATCACGAGTAACGACCATCGCATTCCCAGAGCCTTAAGGGACGCAACTTCTACAGAATGCTCTGGCGCAAATGTTTTTCAAATTACTTCCCCTTACAAGAATTAAATGCAGAGAAAAGCGACACTTCGCAACTTTTAATTAAGCTCCACTAATTTTTGAAGCAATGCTCTATCTCCTTCCCCCAATCCCACCGCTCCTCTGTTTTGAATTGAGAAGATGCATGATATTCTTCCACGCTCATTTCCACCCATGTACTGAGAAGAAAACAAAGTAAGATAGTTTCGACCTGACACATCTGACCAGCTGTAAGTTTCTACTTCAAGAATGACTTCATCTCCTCAGTTTGCGCACGGACAGACAGACAGACNACACACACACACACACACACACACACACACACACACACACACACACACAACAAAAAAAAAATCCGTACACATTAATGGTGGGCGATTCCTAGGATCTGGGTATGGAAATTACTACTTGTCTTTATCTTAACTCCACTCTAAATGCCGAGCATGCTCGATTTTCGTAAATGCCCACGTGTGAAACAACAACCACCCCAGTGACCCCACCTTTCCGCCACACCTCCGGCCAGTTCAGATCAAGTTTAGTTCACTAAGGGAAAAAAGCCTCAATAGCAAGTGTAGCTCAGTTCCAAGAAAAAGTGAGGTTTCAGATCAGATCAATTCCTCTTGGTTTCTGAACTTGACATTCGGTTCTGATTTTTGAGGTAGTTATGTACTGAACTTAAATTTAGATAGAAAATTAATAGTTCAGATCAAGCACCCAGAATAGCTACATGTACATTTCAAATCCATATCCGTTCCTCCAAAATATCTATTAAGCTCAAATCAAGGTCATACGAACTGAACTTAAATTCACGAACTGTGTTCATATGATCTCAGTTCTGCCCAACCCTATAGGTATGAAGATGCCAATCGCACCTGGCATAAAAATATGTAATTTTATCTAGTCCCTATAAAATCAGAAAATTGGCAATGGGGAGGGGGGGAAGGGGTTGAATTTTAATTTCAAAGGCTTAAATAGGTGCAAATATATGTGTAGACTCACAATAGGTGAGGTTTAGTCACTCAAGTATAAAATTTGTGGTTGTTGCTAGGTGGGTAAGGTTACCCTGTTTACTGAGTGAAAATGCCTAAAATATTAGGTTGTCTGCTTCACTAAATAAGTTCTCAAAATCTAACTCGTTCAGGTGCATTTTTCTTTGTGTCAAAATTTGGAGGAAGAACTAAACAACATATTTGGAAAGTAGTTTGAAACGGCACCCCAGGATACGTTAATGAGAGGTGGAAAACTTAATATAGCCAACAGTGAAAAATACATTGGCATCTTCATACCTATAGATAGATCATGCTGCCTTTGAAACAACGTATGAAGCCTTCCCTCGCCCTCTCCCTTCCGTTGCGGACAAAAACAAACTCACTATTATCAGGGGTGACCAATAAAGCCTTCTGCTCCTTTTCCTTGGTCTCCACGTAGCGATACAGCATAAACATAAGGGCAAAGGTCACGCTAAAGCCCAGCATACAGAACACAATGCACAGCACTGTGCTCACGCATTCCTCATCCTGGTCCACCACCACTGCAGGGGCGTGGCCATACTCCTCGTCGTCATCATCGTCATCATCATCGTCGTCATCGAAATCATAGTTGTTGAAGTATTGACGGTGGTGAGGGAGTTTGTACCTGGCTGGAGGTAGAAAAAGGCGGTAAAACACTGAATGGCTACAAGCTGTGTTTCTGACGGTGGTTTCGAAATGAGGAATGAAAGAGGAGAGGGCAAGCGTGGATTGGGTGGATATGCTCACTAAATAACAATCTGCCTGGATATGCACACTACAAAACAATCTGCCTGGATATGCACACTTCATAACAATCTGCCTGGATTTGCTCACTACATAATAATCTGCCTGAATATGCACATACATAACAATCTGCTTGGATATGCACATACATAACAATCTGCCTGGATATGCACACTACATAACAATCTGCTTGGATATGCTCATTAAATAACAATCTGCTTGGATATGCACATACATAACAACCTGCCTGAATATGCACACTACATAACAATCTGCCTGGATATGCACACTACATAACAACCTGTCTGAATATGCACACTACATAACAACCTGTCTGAATATGCACACTACATAACAACCTGCCTGAATATGCACACTACATAACAACCTGCCTGGATTTGCTCACTACATAATAATCTGCCTGAATATGCACACTACATAACAACCTGTCTGAATATGCACACTACATAACAACCTGCCTGAATATGCACACTACATAACAACCTGCCTGAATATGCACACTACATAATAATCTGCCTGGATATGCTCACTAAATAACAACCTGCCTGGATTTGCTCACTACATAATAATCTGCCTGAATATGCACACTACATAACAACCTGTCTGAATATGCACACTACATAACAACCTGCCTGAATATGCACACTACATAATAATCTGCCAGATAAAAAGTGCGCCGCGTGTGACGTCACAAACTATATTGTCTTCCGAAAATCAAGACGAATAAAGATGTGCTTCCAACAATATCAGGCTCGTATCGTCATTTCAAATCTTGACGTAAAAAGACGCTGTCTCTATGAAGGACAACAATTCATCGCGATAAGACCATACAAGCGACAGGATTGTGACTTATCTAATCTTATCACGACGGCTTGGAGTTATCCGTTTTTCATAACACTTCAAAAAAACAACTTTGCGGGCGTTTTCTGCTTTCATCTTTTTACTAGTATATAGAACACATTATTTAGATACCATTTCAATAAAAACATCATTTTTGAAAATTTTTATCGCTTGTCCGATCTTATCATGACGGCGACGACATAAGAAGTCGTGTCGTGCCGTGGCAGATTTGGTAGAATTAACGATGAGAAAGAGCGAATTTAAAAAAAAAAAAGTCCAGGTGAAGTGAATAGTGAGGTAAAGTTTGAGGCGTTTTGGATAACAAAAGGAATGTACCCTAACACTGAAAACAACAACCGAAATATAAAAAAAAAAACACCTTTTATTGTGTGGTAAGCTATGAAATCACTTCCGTATGTACAGGTTACAACGATGATAAAATGATGACATTGGTGATATGATGATGATGATAATGGTGGTCGTGCTGGTGGTGGTGGTGGTGGTAGTGATGATGATGAGGAGGAGGAGGAAGAGGAGGATGAGAATGATGATAATGACGATAATGATGATGATATTTAGTTTTTGTGTCGTTGTATTTCCTGACTACAAATCGAGAATGAACACAACAGCGAAACAACAGTTCAATGTTTACCTCCCACTGGCAACCTTCCCCCCCCCCCCCCCCNTTTCCAAAAAAAAAAACCCGTAATCTCCCGGGAAAAAAAAATCGTCTCTGAAATCATAATAGTAATAATTTCATGGTGATTACAAGCATTAATTTTGTATCCATCCTTAAAGCCGGTGATATAATGCGTGCATTGATGATGATTGTAAAACCGATTGCGATAATGTCTGCCGTTGTTGTTCTGTTTTCATTTCGACGCTTGGATGCAACACCCTGATAAATGCCTTCCTGACAGAATTTCGGGTTTTGCGTCTTTGGACTGCCCATAATGTCCCACATAATGTGTCAACAACAACAACAACAAAGACAACAACAACAACGACAATCGTTTATTTAGTTCAGGTACATATCTACATCAGAGCAATGCACGCATATAAATAAATGAAAAGAGAGGAAAAATCGACGGCACATGCATTTTGTAAATAATATATTAGGTCAAAACCTCAAAAATCTAGTTGTTTTGTTTTGACGATAGAAAACTGAAATATTCTTTTCATTACGCAATTCACCAATAGCAGAACATATCGGAAAACTGCACAGACTTGTTCAGGTACTTTATAATTATCACTAAGACAAAGCTTAAGTGCTCTTCTCAGACAGGAGCTAGTTTCAGACTTTTGTATCAAGCAATATCAGAGACAAACACCACCGATGAAATTATTTTATTATTATTATTATTATTATTATTATTGTTGTTGTGATTATTATTGTAGCTCAATACATTTTTAAGTAACCGTACTAAAGGCTAATATGCGTTTCTCCACATTCACATGTAGACCTAAGTTCCAAAGAATCCCTTTGCTACGCGTAATTATACGTATATTTTTTGGGGGGGCTTCTGTAAATTTGGATTTTAGCGTTTATCAAGGTCTTGCACCCAAACGACAATTTCACCTTGCTCTCGGATTTTTGTTAAGCGATGCTTGCAATGGCTGTTTGAATATTCATTATTTTACTTTTTTGGAAGGTAAAACGCGCTCAGGATACTTTTCTTTACATAGTAGTGTCGTTTTGAATAATTTACATATCTTCACTGCCTGAACTACTTTGCTTCATAATTGTATTTTGAAAAATAAGAACGAAGAATAATTATTTTGTGACGATAGTTGTGATCCTGAAAATCGAGAGTCGTTATGCAGTATTTTCTTCAGAAGCGCGATCGCGAGAGTCGCCTCTTAAATTCCAAAATTCCCTCAAAAAATTACTGAACTTAAGATGATTTCCCCCATTATTCCCTACCCTTAAACCAGGAAGATTTGAGAAAAATCTAAAAACATCATAAAATCCTCCTCAAAATTTACAAATCCCCTATCCAAATTTATGACAAGGTTT